>JAPWDM010000002.1:37685436-38116810 GCA_035578155.1 Brachynemurus nebulosus | reverse complement strand
GCCTCAGAGAGGATTAATTCGGCACTCGCCAATGTGTGCGTCTTTACTTTCATGATTTGCTGACTCTATTTTTATGTCAACGTCTTCTATTGTTAAGCTTGTGTTTGAAATGTATTGTTCTTCGTTCTTTCTTTATTTTGTTTGTTCTTTTCTTTCTACGGCTTTATTCTTACTTTCTTTTAAAATTTTCTTTTCTCACCTTTTTCTTATCCATTTTTCTTTTTCTTCTTATTGTTTTTGCTCCTTTTCGTTTTCTTTTCTTGTTTTGTCATATGCATTATCTAACTTTCACTAGTAACAGCTCAACGTAATTGCTCTTTTTCGCGTCATCTTTTAATTTCTAATTCGGGCCAAAATAAAGCGCGTTTAAAAGATGACGGAATCCTCGTGTTTCTAAAAACAGCTGCAGAAATCGCTGAATAAGATTGTAGACAATTTGAAGAAGTAGATGGTGTACCAAATGCAGTTGAACAGATATTTTCTCCAATGAAAGGAAAAATGAACTGTAATCTGGCATTACCAATTGTGGACAATCATTCATAAACATTTGTGTCCATTACTGGATCGGATAATATTTTTAAACAATTACCAACACAAAATGAAAAGTTATATAAGTTATAACTATAAAATACCAAAATACAGAAAACGATAAGGAACCCCAGTAATGGACAAAGTGTCCATGACTGGATCAGTACGTATAAGTTGCACCAGTCATAAACAATACATATATCAAATGATATTTAAGTGGTTTCAAGAAAATTAGGCTATAATACATATTCCAGATAAATATATAAACTGGAGAATACATTGTTATTTAATATTAAGTTTATACTTTTTTTTATAAGATAATAATTATAACATTCATTTGCAATAACTTTCTTATAAATAACCTAAAATTGTTCCATCAGTTGTCACCGCTCCTAGTATCATAACCACTTTCATAAAAACTACTTAAGTAGCTTATAGATTTCAAATTTGAATATTATGTAGTATGAACTATTACAATTCTTATGTGGTGTTTCTAGTAGAAATAAACCTTCTAGTTTACTTCTTTTTCATCTTCAATGTTCAAAACGTCCATTATGGGTACACTGTCCATAACTGGTGCTTTTACGTTAACTCTCCTTTCACATTATACGGTTTTCGCCGTACGGTAAAAACTGTACGATCGCATTCTTTTAGGGAAGTGAAGAAGACATGGGATCTTTTAGATTACACGGTCATGGCAAAAATGCCGTCTTTTGTCACTGGACTTGAGGGTAACCGTACGGTATTTTTAATTCACAAGGAGATGTACCCAGAGTGAAATTCACAATTTTGATGAAACTTTGTTGGTGCGTAGAATAGGCAAAAATAAAGGACTCGTATTTTTTTATCGGCCATCTTCCACTTTTGCGGGGTGAAACCAGCCTCTAAAATGGGGGGGGGGGGGGTAGTGCAGATCACATTTATTAAGATATCTCGAAAACTATATAAGAGCTAGAGGAAAACTTTAAATTGACGAAATGCTACTCTTTGAAAGATCTATTCACCTGTATAGGGTAAACTAGGATTGAGTACACAAGGGGGCTGAAGGGGTGAAAATGGGGGTAAATTTTCTTCTACAGTCTGAGTGGTTCAATCCATAAATAGAAAGAGCGCCAAAAATTAGGCGATACAGGTTTTTGCATTTTTTCGAAATATGCGTGATATTCAAAACATATACCTAAGGATGAAAAAATAGGGTAGATTATATTGATTCTTGATTGCAAATACTTTCTACATATTTTTATTTTTGTGTTGATTTAATCATGAAAATATAAATTTTTACTTTCCGATAATGATTCACGTATTTTTCAGTGCTTACTTAATTGGTAATTTAATTACGTGTATTTTTGCTTACTCCTATTCTATTTCTTTTACACTTACATATATGCAAAAGTTGTGATCCTTATGTTTAGGAAAAAATGTGAAAGCTGAGGTATAGAGCGTCGAAAAACGGTCTGCCATGCCGAGCGCCGGAAATAATTTACGGCGGCCCCAAATATGGGCGCCCTTGCTGCCTCCAGTGACAAACCATTTTTTCTTCTTCATTATCTATTAATGTTATAAGGCCAAGTGTTGTACGAATATTTGAAAAGTTTATTAAAGATAATATATAATATTTAAATACTGAAATATAATAAATTCAAATATTTAATTATTGAAAATAATAAAAGGTAAATTTAGAAATGAATCCCTTGAGTGACACTGTTCTATAATTCAAATGACCCTTAGAGCCACTGATACAGGGTCGTTGACCGCGGGGCGCAAGTGACCAGCAACCAGTATATGTACTAGAGAAAACAAACGGCTTCTAACTGGGTGTCAGCCTGACTCAAGAATTTTCGTCTACCTGAAATAACTTTTTACGTTCGCAACTTTGGAAATTTTTTTTATTATTTAAAATTCTCCTTCTCTTTTTTTTAAAGAAAACTATATTAGTGTAAAACTTATAAAATTTACAATAAAAAAAAGTCCCCTTAAAAATTTCGAAAACATTTTAATAGCTTTTTTTAGTGAATGATTATAATATTAAGAGCGAAACTGTGGTTTTTTTTTGTATAATAATATTTTTGTATCCTTTTCTCAAAAAAAAAATTGTTGTTTGTATTCCTTTCTTACAAAAGATTTTGGGAAAGGAGTACAAAAATATCAGTTTCTTTCAGGTTTAAAAAAGAACAAACGCCTAAACTTACATTACTATTATTATAATAAATACGGAATTATTTAGCGCGCAGTTAAGAGGTATAATTATCCTTATTATGCTATAATGTGTAATATCTATGCTGTTGTATGATAACAATTCCATGAATTTATTAATAATTGGATTGATAACATATAGAATTTATTGGAAATGAGAGCTCAATGATATTTCTAATTTATTGAATTGACTGAGACTGGGATTCGCTTGTTGCATTGTACATAGAAACATATATGTACATGTGTATGTATGAGTTTTTAATTCATATGAATCATTTAGTTATATACACGTACATTTGTTGTTTTTGTACAAAAAACCACCATATTTTTTTATTATAAAGGACATAGCCGGGTAAGATAGGGAAAACGGCCCTTGACGCAAAATTGATTGTTTTTATAGGAAATAATACTTCTTAGCCCCAGATACATTCCTGCCAAATTTCAACCCTCCGAGGCTAATAGTTTATGAATACACAAACAGACAAAAATTTTCAAAAAAAATTTATTTTTGACGAAATTACTGAGCCGATTTATTTGAGTTTAATATATATTGTGTACCCACCTTAGGCGAAATATTAAAAAAAAAATTAACGTTGCATCCTTTTATTATACTAATTTTTTTAAATTTTTAAATTTAAGAAAATTTTTTCTTGGCACTTACGCGTTAGCGACACCCACCATTTTTTGTTTAATAATTTGTCTCTTAGTACTCTATAACATATATTTTTATGGAAAAATTTTAGTTGGTAGAACATAGTAATATTTCAATACAAATGCATGCCATGTTCAGTACTACATATGTTACTTATGTATAAAAAGGACTATAAAGTAAAATATCTACCCTATTTCTAAAATAATATAATTACATACGTTCATAACTACGATAAACTAGCTAAATTTACAAAAGTCCAACACTATCTGCCGTTTGTCTTTTTTTATCAATAAAACAAAATAGACATTGATTTCTCTTTTGTTAGAGTTTTTTCCTTTGTAAGACGTCAAGTGAAACTTTGTTAGCTCATACACCACCTCTTACGATGTCAGCAATTTCATACAATGTTGATTAGCTGTCAAAATAGTATACCAGTTGGTCATTTTGTTATAATTCTCCATGACCCGTCATCGTGTTAACAAAATAAGACAAACGGCAGATAAAGCTAGACGTCTGTCTAAGCTTGTTTGTCGTAGTTATGAACGTATGTAATTTTATTACAGAAAAAATCCACTTTTAGCACCTCCTTAAGTGCAACAAAAATATCAAATGAGAGGGACGAGCTACATATTGCGTACAAATGTACACTACTTTCTTCAAGTTAGTTATATGTACATGTAATAACTACAACAGGTTTTAGCTGGATTGTTGTTATTACTATACATTGTTATAAAGTTTTTTGTTCCAATTTATTAAGTTAATGTTTATTATTATTAAAGCAATATAACATTTAAGCGCATTATTGTTATTATTATTATCTTTATTTGAATAAAGTTTCTAAAACTTATAATTTTTGTTGATTTAGATATAATTTTAATTAGTAAGTATGCTGAGATAATTTTTTTATTGATTTCATTCTAATATTCAGATTCATGGTAAAATTAACCTTGAAAATTATTTTTTAGCAAGTTAAAACATATTTTTTATAACAACTCAAAATATATATTTTTTTAGACCGTCACAGGAACTCCAAGAACTGCAACTCAGGGGGGAAGAGAACATTTCATTGCACTCATTAGAGTCCTACTGTGTTTTAGAAATAAGGCAGATGCTTTACTTTATGGTCCTTTTTATACATAGGTAATATATGTAGTACCGAACATGGCATGCATTTGTATTGAAATATTACTATGTTCTACCAACTAAAATTTTTCCATAAAAATATATGTTATAGAGTACTAAGAGACAAATTATTGAACAAAAAATAGTGGGTGTCGCTAACGCGTAAGTGCCAAAAAAAAATTTTCTTAAATTTAAAAATTTAAAAAAATTAGTATAATAAAGGGATATAATGTTAATTTTTTTTTTATTACTTCACCTAAGGTGGGTATACAATATATATTAAACTCAAATAAATCGGCTCAGTAATTTCGCCAAAAAAAAATTTTTTTGAAAATTTTTCTCTGTTTGTGTATTCATAAACTATTAGCCTCGGAGGGTTGAAATTTGGCGGAAATGTATCTGGGGCTAAGAAGTATTATTTCCTATAAAAACAATTAATTTTGCGTCAAGGGCCGATTTCCCTATCTTACCCGGCTATGCCCTTTAAACCTTTGATAAAACTAACTGATTTTTTTTATTAAACTTTGGGCGATTTGTGCAAGATAAGGAAAATGTATGATTTAAATAAATGAATTATTTCCGGAAATCTAAAACTGAAAAATTATAGGTATTTCGTTATTTTAGTAGCAAAGATGAAAAATTTCTATACAAATTATGTTAATTCAACCAATCATTTTAATTCAAAGTTACACTTTCATAAAGTTTGATTTGAAGAGAAAGAATTTTTCATTTGGTAACATCAGGATGACTAAAATTTTGAAATTAGAAGTAAACTGTAGGTTTTCGAAATCGTTCATTTTATTTTTGCCAAAAATAGACATGTAGGACTATTAAAAAATTTTTTTTAAGAGGAGTTCGATCACTTCAATAGCAAAAATAAAAAGCTCGCACCCAAACTACTTTAATTCAAGCAATCAGCGTAATTCAAATCATTTCCATAAAGTTTAATTTGAGAAAATTTAAAATTTTAATTTGATTACGTCATCAGATTCAATGAAAATTTTTATTGCCTTGATAATATTAGAATGATGAAATAAATTTATTTACAAAGCCGTTCTTTCGTTGCCAAAATTAAATTATTGGGACTACAGGAAAGAACTTCTTCCAAGCCGTTATAGGTATATCCAAAAGAAAATTTTGAAAACAAAAATGGTATCTCACACCCAAATTATTCTAATTAGATCAATCATCGTAATTTAAATAAGTTCAGTAAAACTTGATTTGAGAAGAAAAATGTTAATTTGTTGATGTTATCAAGTGAAATTTTTCAAATTAGGATTTCTTAGTTAGTAGTTAGAATTTTTCGCAAATAATTTTTACTTAAAATTATCTTTTAATTTGTTGAAATGTAGGATCATCAGGGGCGCAACAGCTACAAATCTGCAGGGGCGTCCAACAGTAGTCAGCTAACATGTTCGCACTTCACTTGCCTTGGTACTGTTTTTCCATGTTAGATATTTCCTGATAGAACCGCTCACCGTATTGGTCGCTAATGGCCCCCAAATTGTGAGAAAAAAATCCAAATGTGAGTGCAAAAGGTGTATTTTGAGCGACATATTGCATCCTATATCCTTGTAAGCTGTTAAGAAGTTGCTAACCAACTCTTTATAGTTTTCGGCCCTGTGGTTTCCAAGAAAATTATAAACAATATTTCGAAAACATGTCCATGCAGATTTTTCGATCGGACTAAGTTTTATTCAAACTGTTTATCAGTCCGTAGGTATCTAATTTTTGGCCCTACAAATATACCCTTTTTTATTTTAGCATCTCTTATTTTTGGAAATTTCTGTTTCAAGTAACAAAAACCATTTCCATTAGTGTCCATAACTTTAACAAAGCTTTTTATAAGTCCGAGTTTGATGTGCAATGGAGGCATAGGCGGGTCCAGGGGGTGGCTGTGGGGGCTGCCCCCCCTTTACCGACAATAGGTAACTTTTTTAGTTAAACATACATTCAGAACACAAAATTCCTCAAAATTCCTCCTGGGATTAGAGACAGTCTCCCCCTCCTTTTTCAACTGGTTGGATCCACCCTTGAATGGAGGTAGCAATACATTTTCAGGATTTATTAAAAGAGAGTGAAGAACATTTCGTTTACCTAGTATAAGAGCGTCTCGCTTAGGCTTAGGTCAGTAAGCAAAATTCGTGTAATCAGTTTTGTTTAACAGAAACTGAGGGTGATTGAACAAAACTAAATATAAGGTTTATTTGTGGGTAGGTAGTAGTGCTTAATAAAGCGATTCGAATTTGTTTAACAAAATCACTGTTTACCAGTGTAATGTTTATTTTTTTAAAGTGCTTAAACGTTAAAAGTTTGCCGTGAAAATTTACATCAACACAACATTTATGTACTGCTAGTTGCCTATAACGAATCGAATTACCTACCTATTAATATTGATTTAATCGCGCGAATTTCGAGATACGATAAAAAAAATGCTCGTATTATTCATATGTTTGAATATGTGCGTCTAAATGAAGGCCATCTCCGCGATCTCCGCTGCGATATATAACAATAGAATAGTGAACCATTCATTCATGCCATAAATTTAATATACATATGTATGTACATACAATATGTATAGAATTACATATATAAAATAATTAATAAAAATATATTATTACGTATTAAATCGTATATTATAATATTCAAATGAACCAATGAACGAGTGCGGAGGATATAGCGATCGAGACGTACTCATACAGTCGTCAAAAAAACAATTAAAACATTATAAAACGTTTTCATTATAAGCAGAGGTAAAAAAAATGTAGTATCTGAAACTATGGTATAAGGCTTAATCTATATATTAGTAGCTGACCCGGCCACGCGTTGCTGTGGCTCAGTAGTTATAATTGATTGAATTAATTTTTTCTTATCGTTTCAAACGATACACTGCACAATTATAACACAATACACAGTATAATTATAAAAATCATTGACATCGTGAACATAAACAAATAAGACGTGCAATAGAATGCATAATCTAGAAATCGAAGCACAGCGCCATCTACCGAGTGTCTACACAACCTAGATGTCAAACGATGTTAGATCAAATTATAGGTAAAATTTATAGGTCAATTCAATCTTATATTTCAAAATTCTGTGCAAAATTAACTATTTATAGCACTTGACCCTGCTCACCTAATGACTCTAAAATAACTATCTTCATATTTTATTAGCATCTTCATATTTCCGCACCGTAAGAACTTAGTATTAGTTTTAGAAGTTTTAGAAGTAGTTAGTTTTAGAATTGTTTCTATTTTAGACCCTTCAAGTCACCAAGGCCATGGGAAACCATTTTAACGTCACTTTCATCTTTCACAGAGATCTCAACAATACTTAAGTAACAATTGTCAAATTTCTTCAGCTTTTTAATTTGCGCCCTATTTGGTGTAACTGACGGACAATGTGACCACACGTTTATTTAAATTTGATATTCTGAAATTTTGTACAACAAAATCAGTTCCTTATGTGCTTCGCTTCGCTCGCTCGACGACTCTAAACTATTATTCATATTTTCATATTTTCAAGTCATATTCATATTTTTAGAGCATATCTAATTTTCATATGTATGGAATTTGCTGAAAACAGCAGAAGTGCCAATTGATGATAACTGGACAATCCAGTTGTTTATTTCTTTATAGGATACAGATAGTATTTTCCACAGTAGATAAGTAATTTCATAGTAGTCGTAGGTAAAAATATTATTGGTGGTATCTATAGAAATACTTATTAATACGAGTATCTACAAAAATTCCAAAATTATTTTTCTCCAAATGCTTAGCAACAAATTAATTTGCATGATTTTTTTTTAAATTTTTCCACAGATATCTGTATACGGGTCAATCCATATCAAGCGATCCAAAGACAATTACCTTACTATTTTATATTAACCTAAGATTTTGTACTCTGGTTATACTAGGTGAAAGAAGAAAGAAACAAAAAGATTTTGTTTTTATCTCATGTAGGGTTGACCGGGGTAATTGTGAATGGATTTTCATGAATTGAGATAAAAGCGTTGTTTTAAGTATTTTTTATTTTATATATCACATTATGGTTGATTTATTTTTAATTCTACATTATTCAGGATGCACCACACAAATTTTGAGCAAATTCGTATGAAAAACAAAAATTTTATAAGCCATTCACATTTCCCCGGTGCGGTTTTGCAAATCTTATGAATTTCGGGGTAAATGTGAATGCCATCAGAAAAATTATTTAGAATGGATTACAAGAGGAGTGAGGTACATCAGAGTAAGGACCAACTCAAATTCTTCATATTTACCCCACTTTCAAATTTTTCATCATACTTTAGCGGTCACAATTTCTCTTTGTTTAATGCAAGTTACACATACTTCAAATTTGTACAAAAAATCAAGGTTAAATAAAAATAAGAAAAATTGTAAGAACAAATTTGTTACAAGCTAAAAATGATATTTTGATGATATTTTATCAAATAAAAAACCAAAAAATTACATGATTTTCACACAAAAACAAGGAAAATAAGACTTTTTCAAGGAAATACATTCAGTTTACATACTGCTTACTGACTAGTCGTCCATCGGCTCTACAAGAGCAAACAAGCATTGTTAGGTGAAGACTGTTGATTGTTAGATCGTGGTTACATCATTAGTAGCAGATACATACATAGAGTTGTTCGATAGTATGTATCCACTCCCACCTCGCACCTCGCACCTCGCACCACATACATAACGACAATCACACATACTAACATTCACTATACACATATAGTAGTTTGGCCCCTTGGTTCTCAACACAGCTTCGTTAATTTGTTTTGCTGTAAAAGGTGAAAGTAAAGAAAACAAATCGTTTTTTATAATATCGAATTTCACTTTCAGCTATCACTACCCGTATTTATATTTTAATAACACATCTCATTTCCACATTTTGAAGCCTTTTTGGCAGTCCAACTTCCTGGACGAAAAATTTTAAATACATTAATTTTTTTCTGATCCAATTTATTGAACAACATTTGTCAATACCCGTCTAGCCGTTTTGTTGCCGTAGGAGACACTCTTGACGTAACGATCATTTTTTCTTGATCTTGATAGTATTTGAGCAAGATTTGATCAAGATTCGTCCCATCATTTATTTTAGGTGTTTAGAGCTCTAGGATCTTAGAAGACAATTTTAATCTACACGTTAATTCTTTTTGAAATCGTAATAGTTTTTAAGAAAAAAAATGGTAGTGATCAGTTCAGCAGCTTATTTTGGGTCTTTTGTAAGGTTCTAGGAGCACAGTTTTATTTAAGTTAATTATTTCCAAAATCTGGAAAGTATTTGAGCATTTGTTCAAGATCTTTCCAGCTGTTTATTGCTTCCGAGACTAGCGGAAGCATTATGATCACTTTTGAATAATAAAAAATTTTTTCCTTCCAAAATAAATTTTTTTACGCACAGTTTACGTTTTAGAGCTTCCTGAACAATTTTGGTTTGGTGTCTGTCCGTCCGTCTGTCTGTCTGTCTGCGTTTCGCCAGTTTGCACCAAATGGCAACTATTCAATTCTTTTTTATGAAATTGTCAGAAATTATGCGGTCGAATAGTTCTTAGATGGTTCCCTACCATTGCATTCGGAGTAATAGTATCCACGGCGCTACCATGAAATCCAATTAAATGTCAACATCTTATTTACTGCTAGTCCCACTTCGCTCAAATTTTTAAAGGATTTGGGGGTTAGTTTCTAGAATATTTTTGCTATTATTTTACAATTATTTAGCCTTTAAGTATTTTGAGTTATAACAATTTTTTATGAACTTTAAAGCGAAAATATAATTTCACGGTACAGTTGATCCTTTTTTTGTGCGGTGAAGGGGACCGCATAAAAAAAAATCGCACAAAAAAATATATTCAAAAATATCATAAATAGCTATAAAAAGTATACAAGTTCGATCCAGATTGTACAAAAAACTTTTTTTTTTATGTGGTTGGTCGGGACTGCATAAAAAAAGTTTCATCGAAAAAACATCACTCAAAACGGTCAAAACTTAGAAATTTCCTTAGAAGTTGCTTCTATAAACAAGATGAAGTCTTAATTTACACGTAGGAATATTTTATTTCCTTTTCATAATATTATGAAAATTTTGAAAAATACATGTGTAAAAAAAATTAAAAGATGCACTAATTTATGTGCTTATGCTTGATTGAATTGATTAAATGCTTAAAAGTCATTAAATAGTATTTTTATCAAAGAAAGTTATTATAGTAATTGTTTAAGTTTCTTACTGTCTCGTGAATTTGATTCACATTATGCATTTTAATGACCCTTTTTTACAAGCCGCATAAAAAAATTGCATAAAAAAATCGCACAAAAAAGCACATAAAAAAGAGTTCAGATGTATATATATGGCACTTTGAGAATAAAACTGTTACAACTGCAAATTTTTCGTTTTTGAGATTTTTATATCATTGGATTCAGCTACATAAAGCTATCGATTGGTGAAATTTTCATCCTAAAATTCTAGAAAATAAAAAAGTTATAGTCCATAAACTTTTTTTAAATTTTAACAACCTCAGAATAAATGGTTTAAAAAATTTTTGTTGCATGTGTAGTTGTAACAAAGAGAAAACAAAAAATTAACTTTTTATTTAGATTAAAAAAGGTATATGTATGTGATTTCTTTTATTAAGTGCCTACATGTTAGTTAGAGTGGACTGTAGGTACATACAGTCCATACCAAAATGCGTATAGGTAACTACACGCATTTTGGTATTCCTTCTTCTGTTATCATTTTACAATGATGTTCACAATTTTAGTCATATTTAATGTTTATTGAGTTTAGACGAATCCTTTCGTAGGATTATTGTTATTAAAATATAATTATAATTTATTTTAATTTTAAAATATGGACACTGATAAAGAAAAAATTAATTTAACAGCTCTTTCTGAATATAATCGTATAATTTAAACAATTTAAACCATATAATTTAAACAATTTAAGTAATTTTATCCATTTAGATTTAAATAATGGACAGTTTTTGTCTTCTGCTTTAACTATTACTGTTAATTTGGATATATATTTTAATTTGGACGAAACTTTCCCAAATAATACTAATGGAAATTTAACAACACCTGTTTCGGAAGGAAAGAAACGAAAGCGAAATCGCGATTTACGGGCGACAAATATACAAAAAGGATTAATTAATACAGGGTCAGAACGTTATTCACTGAAAACTTAGAAATTTTTCCGGTAAAAACAAAAATTAAATCAGGATATTGCGTGCAAGATAAAATGTAAACCAAAAAGTAAACTAAAAGCTTGATCGAAATATTTGTATAATAAAAAGAGACAAATGTGGGAAAAACTTCAATCGGCAAAATATTGACATAAAAGAAAATGTAAGAAATCATATAAGTAAATTAAAATCCAAAAACAAAATAAAATTGTAGCAGCATATCCCTAATAGCTACATACTCCTAATAGTTATAATAGAAGAAAAGAAGAATAAATAACATAATATTTTCAGTTAAATGTGTTTAATTACTTTTACTACTAAATGTCTAACAAATTATAATAAATTGATTGTATAATGGTTTAATTTATGCTCTATTAGTCTCATTTCTTTGGTCGGCAATAGAATATTTTCGAAAAAATTAGTTTTCATACTTTTCGAAAACGTAAACTTTTGATCGTAAATATCTCGTAAACGGTACATCGTAGCTCAAAAATAACGAAATTTTTGGAGGCTTAAGCGAAGCAAGTTGGGTGTATTCCGAACATACTGGGACTATTAAAACTTACTTTTCGTTACCGAAAATTATCGATACCGAGTTACTCATCATAAACTGATTATAATTAATTGCTTCAGACTGATTAGTCAAATTGGTTTTGTCACCAATAAAATATTTTCAAAAAAATTAGTTTTTCATACTTTTCGAAAACGTAAACCTTTGGTTGTAAATATCTCGTAAACGGTACATCGTAGCTCAAAAATAACGAAATTTTTGAAGGCTTAAGCGAAGCAAGTTGTGGGTATTCCTAATATATTGGGACTGTCAAAACCTATTTTTCGTGATCGAAAATTATCGATATCGAAAAAAACGATATTTTTAAAATTTTAACGTGTAAATTTCTACATTTTCGTTATCATTTGTATTATAAAATTCTCTACAATTTTTGGTAGCCTTTATTTCCAGTATTTCTTTTTTTTTTATAATGACGGATTTAATTTACGCGATTTTTTATCCGCATAAATTGAATCCCCATGAAACGAATAATCACGTAATTTGAGGGACCGGTGTCGCGGTCTTTAATTAAAAACGCATTTGTAAAATAGTACAGCTAATTGTAAGTAATCGTTTTTGCTCAGGTTTCGGGAATTTTCCCGGGAAAATACTCAATAATTACCCAAATGGGAATATTCCCGGGAGAATTCCCATTGGGAATTTTGCCGTTGCCCATCTCTATCTGCAATACAGTTATGGAATGTGTTACCTTGGGAATTTTCCCGGGAAAATACTGAATAATTACCCAAATGGGAATTTTCCCGTTGCCCATCTCTATCTGTAACACAGTTATGAAATGTGTTACCTTAAACAATTGCCATTATAAAATTATATAAAGCGAAATTTTCAAAATTTCTGAAAAGTATTAGTTGCAGATACAATTTTGCGTTACTAACAAAAAGTAATATTTTGTGAAATAATTAAGAAAAATGTATTATTTGCAGATATAACATTATAATCCTAAACAGAATGCAATTTTTTGTAAAATAACTAAAAAAATTGTAGTTGCAACTGCAATGACAATTTAAACTATGAATTTTCTCGACAAAATTTTTATCACAACATTTAAAACTAACTGTTAGAATGAACCTAACAAACTTTCAAAGTTCTACGATGATTTGGAAAAAAGTTATTAGGTTTTAAATTTCTTCAAAATCTTATTTCTTTAATATCTTAAAATTAGTGATTTTGCCGTTGTAACAGTTTTATTCTCAAGGTGCGATATATATATAAATATATATATATATATATATATATATATATATATATATAAATATATATATATATATATATATATATATATATATATATATATATATATATATATATATATATATATATATATATTGGTAGAATACAGTTTTAAAGTATTTTACGAGTAGAGGAAACTGTGTGCCACACCCAATTGGCAGCGTATTTTTGGCCTTCGTTGGCTTTACATTTGAACACAGGGTATTATGTACCTACCTTAGAAAGAATGTTTGAAATAACTTGATAGTTCTCGAGATTAACACAAACTACCAAACTTACAAACTTTGCTTTTGATGATTAAAATGTTGTGGCAGAAATGTTTGTGATAAAGATAAAACAATTTTTGTGGAATAATTTGTTGTCTTTACTTTTTATTTTTCATTCTTCACACATTTCTATCCTTTGTTGGTCCTTCGTTGAAATTACTTCTCACACGTTGATCCTTCGTTGGAAATTACTTCTCAAAATATTAGTTCTAATCCTTATGAATGTCAGTTTTAATAAAAATTTACTATATTTTGAGTGTCTCAGTAACTTTTTCCACCAACTGTAAATTACGTATCTACATATTTGACACACAGCATCTCATTCAGCTATGCACTGTGTAACATATTCAGAGCAAATTGCTTTTTGCTAAACTTTATTACTGTCAGTCAATAATATAGCAACAGAATCTAGCAAATACATGTGTAAGTACATATCTACATAGCCGAGAATACCCGTTCGCGTACTCGACGACAATAAATAATTACATTCACAGTGTTCTGATAAACCTCTCCTGTTGCTCATGATACGCGATTCAGTGTTTAGCCACCTCTCGACGTGTGGAAATCAAATTTTTCACAATAAAACATCAAAACAATACTAAAATTCACAGTTTTAGCGAATTTGGTGTTTGGAACTTTTGCTCGGAAAACATAATAAGATGATTTTTTAATCATTCTTTTTTGCTATTGAATATTTGTGACTTAATCAATTAAGTGTTTTAATTAATGAATTTATTTATTTCTTTGATAATTTTTTGATAATTTGAATGTGAAAAGCGTGACTTAAACGTTGAACAATTCTATCTGTTGAATCTACCTGTTGATATTTATTGTCACCACAAGCTCCCCGTTGGTTGAGGTGGTGGTTTGCGCTACTGAAAGTAAGTGGAAAAATATTTCAAAATGACTTTGTTTTGTAAGGTTTCATTTTCTGACTTAAATTTTCTTATTGATAATGTTATTTTTATAAAGTTTGTTTATAAAATTTAATTAGTCTAAGAGCTATAGAAGAGTTTATTTAGATAATTTTGTATTTGATTTTTTTTTTTAAATAAAAACATTTTATCTGTTTAAAATATAAATCGAAAACTTGGCTGAACACAAGATTCGATATATTAAATAAGTAAGCTAGATTCTTTACTTCTGTGGTCTTAATTTCAAATTAATATCTAATAATTTAGTGGTGTAGAACCGAAATATCGAAAAATTTTCATAAAAATATGAATAACTACTCGCGCAAAATAATTGTTCCTACAATTTCTTCTTCTTTAAAATGTAAGGAGTAAATAATACCTATGTAACGAATTTTTAGCAGACTCTACATGCTGAGGGGACGGTTATTGCAAATGATTTATGTAAACAATATCATGTTCGTTGAAATTTCAAAGTATACATTATATATATTTTTCAACGTTTATTATGGAATCTGAAATCAAAATTTTTCTATATCAAACCGTTAAACCGCTAGAGGGCGAGAATTGTTTTCGTTCTAAGTGCTATATAACTTGGAAATAATTTAAAATAGGATTGCAGTATAGCAGAAATTAGAAAGAATATTTCAGAAATCTTAAAATATTGTAATATTGTTGTCAATCATAATGAGCATTTAGGGTGTAATTTATGAAATTGATGAGTATTTTTACGTACCTATTTGTTATCGTGAGCATGAAAAGAGCTCGATCGTCATTAACTGTCGTATAAAAGACAAAAAATCTATATAATATGATAATAACATAAATCTGGTCTATGAATCTATCTCTCTAGAGAAAGTAAATTAGCCTGGCACCATAACACCCGGCCATTTTTTCAAAATTTTCAAAATCCATTTTTTTTTGCATATATCTCGAAAAATATGGATTCTTTTCAACAAGGTGACAACTGGATTCGAGTTGTAACCTACTTGCAGTAAATATTGATTTTAGATAATATTATCTCAGAAATGGTACGTGTTACAAAAAAAGTAATTGGATCTCTTTCCCAATTGACTTCCTTACAGAAATCGGGGCTTCTTACGTACGGAAACTGATGAATAAACGTGGTTATTACACAATATTTTACTGGAAAATCAGTGCGTGGTCTTTTTTGTAGTAAATTAATAGATGTTTTTATCAAAAAAAAAAAATCAATATCGTATGAAAAACCATTTTTATACAGATCCTAGTGGAACTAGGATAATTTAGTCAGTATATCGGTATATGCTTTCGGTACAGAATGTGTTTATACAAAATTTTAACAGACACAAAACTCTTTAAATAAAATATTCAACAGCTCTCGGTCTATATTATTATTAAATTATGTATTCGGATGTATGATTTGTGGGGGCGCTGGTTATTTAAAAGGTGCGTGAGAATGTAGATTAACAATGCACACATTCTGTATCATATGGTGTAATATAATTAATAATATAGTGATTATTTGGACAGGCGCGTATTAAGTAAGATGTAGATAATAGACGTGATTTAAAACATTAAAATAATGACAACAGATAATTTAGCCTTTATCTAGATAAAATTTCGGTAACAGATATTATTTTAGGGTCCACAAAAAGATGTGTGAATTATGTAGAATAAATTACAATGATGTTAAAAAAAATTTGGCAATAAAATTGCATGTTTTGGAAATTAGTATTTTCTTTGAATGTAATTATTTTGGGCGCATGATAGTACATGTTTAGCAAAAAAAGCATATTTTTTGCTTAAACAAAAAAAAAAAAGACGGCGGGATTTCCAAAAAATTAACTTTGGCTGCACATGTTAACACACAACTAGCACACGACTAACACAACCATTTTGTTTAAAAAAAGAAAATGACGAGGCTGGGTTGGTAGGTCATAGTCATGGTCGACCAAATGGTTGGATTTTTCATATAACACGATCTAATGTCATTCCAACTTATGGTGGAAATAATTCCAGACCGGAAAGAAGTTAGCGCCGAAAGTTGAAAAATCTTTTTGTTTTTTATATGGTTAAATTGCTCCCAAATTGCTCCTTTGAAATCAGTAATTGCTCCACCTGAAACTTAATTATTTAGTTAGTTATTTATAAAGAAAAAAAATTTTTTTCCGTTATTTAAATTATCAAAATCTCCCAAAATAATACTTTTTTATATAATTTCTTTACGTCAATAAATTGCTCCCAGTTTGCTCTATTTAATTTAAAAGCTAAGTCTTAATTTTTTTGAATAATTATTAAAATATTTTGTTTTTTTATAATGTTATTTAACTTGTCAAAATTCAATTATCCTTAAATGTATGCAATCGACTTAAAGGTATAATGGATTGCCTATACGTTTTAATAATACATAACCTAATTCATAATATTTTTTATTTTAATATATTTTAATTATTATTCAGAGAAATTAGTAACTAACTTTTAAATTAGATGGAGCAAATTGGGAGCAATTTTTTGATATAAAGTAATTGTATAAAAATGCATTATTTGACAAGATTTTGATAATAGAAATAGTCAAACAAAAAAGTTTTTTTGTTTGTAAATAACTAATTAAGTAATTAAGTTCCAGGTGGAGCAATTACTGATTCCAAAGGAGCAATTTGGGAGCAATTTAGCCATATAAAAAACAGAAAGATTTTCCAACTTTCGGCGCCGACTTCTTTCCGGTTAATTCCAGGCTATAAGAATTCGGTTTAAAATTAAATAATTGCTTTGAAACATCGTTGTAATACTTAAGAAAGTTAAAATTTAGCTGAATTACTTGGTCGAGAAACGACATTTCATATTAAAAATATCCCTAAATATAATTTAGAAAATTATTGTGATCGGAGGAAAGTTAAACTATTTTAAATGGATATAGTCTATATTATATAAGATCTTTCAGGGTCCTGGGGACTCAAATACGTCAAAAATTAACTACTCAATCGATTTTGCAAATTTTTCACTGCTAGAGAGCTCAACCATTTTAGATGAATACATGTTGTTATATTAGAATCCCTAGTGTCTAGGTACTGCAACAGGAATATTTATGTTAGTAGCCGCTTCTAAAACTGTAATTTCAGGAAATACGCTTAGATCTTTTTTTTTTGCTTACCAACTGTAATTTTTTTGTTCGCCTACTATATTTTTTGAAAAGTATCGTTTTTCTTGTTTTTGTTCGCCAATTGTAAGATAAGTTTTTTCAAACGTGACATCACATTTGCTTGGACCTACCCCCCCCCCCCCTTTCGTTACGCTCCATCACGCTAGCCCCTCCTCTCGGTTTGCGTACGTAATTTATGGATGTGGCCCCTATGTGGTTTTCCAAGATCCATTTATTAAATTATTTAAAAATAAAGAATTGCCGTCAGCTCAGATATTAAGTGAGGTAGAATTACGATCCTGATTTCATAACTCTGCTGGAATGTTTAACTCTGAATCTGAAAATTGTGTTATGATCTGACTTTGCTGGATTTAAATAGAGAAACCCATTTTCACCAGTCGGACTATCAGTATTCAGTTATTAGATAAAAATATAATATAGGGTAGAGCGGGGTAACAAAAAGACACCCGCACAGGTGGGGTAAAAAAGGGACATAAGTTTTTATTAAACTCAAGTGTTAAATTTGAAAAATAAAAAGTATTAGTATACTCTTTATTTTTCAAATTTCACACTATTGAGTTTAACAAAAGTATGTCCCTTTTTTACCTCAACCTGTGTCTTTTTTGCCCCGCCCTACCCTGCAATATAGTACAATATAAAAATTAATAAAAGTATAGTAAGTTGTGGTTCTTCACACACAGTCGTGTGTAAGATACGAAGTAAAACATAGGTTATCTAGATAGTATTTTGAACAATAAATAAGCAATTTCACGGTAGTCGTAGATAATTTTTATTTTTATTGCTTCCAAGACTACTAAAGTAGCGGAAGCATTGTGATCACTTTTGAAAAATAAAAAATTTTTTCCCTCCAAAGAAAAAATTTTTACGCACATTTTATATTTTAGAGCTTCTTGAACAATTTTAGTTTGGTGTCTGTCCGTCCGTCTATTTGTCTGTCCGTCTGTGTGTTGCCAGTTTGCACCAAGTGGTATAAGTTCTGAACTATTCGATTGTTTTTAATGAAATTTTCAGAAATTATGTAGTTTGGTTCCTAGATGGTCCCCTAGGAATTTAATCGAAATCGGAGTAACGGTAGCTACGCCGCTACCATGTCATTCCATTAATATACTAAATTGCACCAAGTGGTATAACTTCTGAACTATTCAATTATTTTTTACGAAATTGTCAGAAATTATGCGGTCTAGTTTCTAGATGGTCCCCTACAAATTTTATTGCATTCGGAGTAATAGTATTCACAGCGCTACCATGAAATCCCATTAAATGTCAATATCTTATTTACTGCTAGTCTCACTTCGCTCAAATTTTTAAAGTATTTTGGAGGTTAGTTTATAAAATATTTTTGCTTTTATTTTATAATTTAGCCTTTAAGTATTTTGAGTTACAACAATTTTTTATGAACTTTAAGGCGAAAATATAATTTCACGGTATATATATTTGGTAGAATACTGTTTTAAAGTCTTTTGCGAGTACGAGGAAGCTGTGTGCCACACCCCATTGGCAGCGTATTTTTATCTCTTTCGACTGGGTCAGAGAGTAGGGCTTACAATTTGTAATTATTTTGCATGTAAAGAGCTGAAGTTTTTGTTGCAATCGTCGCAAATTTTTGTTTATTCTATTTAGTGGAAGTTGCGAAAAATCAATAGATTCAAATAAAATACAAATATATTATAATTTTGATTAATGTAATTGGACAATTTTAACAATGAGGAGTATAGTTATTATCGTGATTAATATAATTTTTCTATTAATAGTTCTATGATTGCTTAGGTCATTTACGTCTTGTAATATATTATGTAGTATTACAGACAATATACAAACAATAATCTTAACAAATTCATTGCCAAAGTTGTCCTTGGACGATTTAATTAATTAATACATGTTTAAAAAAAATATTTCGCGTCTTGTGCCAACTGTTTGTTCAAAGTAGTCTACGCGCCATATGTTTACTTGTGTTAGAAAATATCTATATCTACCTATATATCATTTTGACATTTCCCAATGAATGAAAATTTTTCTTAATTTAACGCATATATTATTTAATATCCTATAAATTGTCGCCAACTGGACGAACATATTTTATATTAGGTATATAGTATAAATAGACCTTGATTGGTATTGGTAACCAGTCTTGCCAGAAGGTTGTTATATTTTTTACATTTTTCCTAACTTTTTATCAATCTATGTAAAATGTATGTATATAGGATCGTGGAGAAAACTAGTGGACCCCGGGAATAAACCCAGTTTTTAAAAATTTCCTCCCAAAAAACTAAGTTGTGAGCAGAAAAAGCTTATTTTTTTCCCGATCCCTCTATCAACATGTACGTGCCCCCTCCTTACGTCTGGGTGGCAACCCTGGCCACCTCACCCTCTCGTCGGGTCTGAACGTACGTAAAAAATAATTTTTGGTGAATTTATGTAACTGTTTAGCACAGTGAAAAAATTTGTGTTAAAATTAACACATTTCACATGTCCAGAACGGTCCACTCAATTTTTTGTGTTATTTTAACACAAAGTATATGTGTCAAATCTTTACACAAGATTTGTGTCAATGATTTAACACACAAGAGGACATACATTTTGTGTTAATTTTTCAGATTTATCAGAGTTAGTTGTTAAAAAACTTTTTTATTCAATATTTTTTACTTTCGCTGCAGCTTAAGATATTTGAAAATCGTCAAAAATTATTACGATTTTGTTCATATATTATTATAAATGAGACTCAAAGAACGCAAAGTAAGTCAGTCCTTTGTAAAAATTGTTACTAGTTTCCATATATATCTACTAAAATATATATAATAAAAAAGATGAGAGTAGTTCTTATTATTAAACAAAGCCCAAAAATTGTAAGTTTTTTCAATTATTGACAACATTTAAAAATGAAACAATTTTCTTACATTTTAAGGTTATGTTGTTACAGATTTAGTTAAAAAAAATCATATAAGCTTACTCGGGATTGCATTTTATAATATACAATAAACAATTTCAAGTAAGCTTACATGATTTCTTGTAACTAAATCTGTAACAAAATAACCTTAAAATGTAAGAAAATTTTTTCATTTTTAAACGTTTAGTAAAGCTATATTCGTCAATAACTGCAAAAACTTATAATTTTTTGGTTTTGTTTAACAATAAGTTTTGGTTTTGTTTAACAGTAAGTTTAACTTCAGAACCACTTATTGTGACATTATTTTAGCCACTATCAGTGTGTTAATAGCAAAAATTAGTGTATATAAACTAGTATGTAATTTAAAAGGGTGACTCACCCCCTCTCCAATGTTGCTCAAACTCAATTTTGAATTCGAGAATTTCATTTCTACGTTATTCTAATTGTCTTAAGCTATTTTCCATGAAGAAGAACTTCTTGAAATACCCAAATTGTACGTACGAATATTCGACATAGTCAGTAGTCACCCTCTAGTTAACTACCCCTAGACTTAATATTAGGGCATTGAGCAAAAATAGGTCAATTATATTTTTTGACGTAGATTTCAAATCTGTAAACAAAATTTTTATATTGTTTATTTTTCACCCCCTTTTTGCAAAATTAACCCCCAAATTTTAACCCCCAACCACCCCTGTTGATGTAATATGAACAAATTGCATATCAATAGATAGCTCTTTAAAAAAGAGCAATATCGCCAATTTAAACTTTTGTTCTATCTCTTACTGTTTTCCAGATATTTAAAAAATTAAATTTTTACCCCAATTTTTGGAGGGCGATTTCACCCCTTCAAACCGTTTTTCTGCAGATAAAAAAAAATACGTGTCCCTTAGTTTTTAGTGTTCTACCTCGATAGGTCCGGCCTCGGGACCTTTACTTGTTAGCTTGCTACCAGAATCGATAAAATAGAAATATAATTATATAAGTTTATGTAATTATTACATATATGTATATGTATATATATTTCTATTTTGGAAATAGATATTTTTCGGCGTGGAAGCGCAGTGAACTGTTGTTGTGGAAAAATAAATGGCTTTAAACTAATTAAAACCGTAAGATCGATTGCCAGATATTTCAGAATTAGGATATCGATAATATATTTCGAGTGTATATCGATAAAAAATAGGGGAGTAATATTTATGAAAATGTTTAAATAAATTACGTTTATTATTTATTATTTATAATTTTTTAATCTTTTGCACCGTCGCTTTATTGCATTGTTTAAAATAAACACAGCAAAAAAAAAAAAAAAAAAAAATTATTACATCAGAAAGATATATTTACACGGCATAATTTAAATAAATTTTTGTTTAATTTTATGAAAACAATATTTTTCGGACAAAAAAAATGTTTGTTTAAGTGGTTTTAAATGAGTATGAGAAAAGGTAAATACGATTGTTTAATTTTTATGCCTATTATACCTAATTATTTTTATTGTCAAATTTTTTTAAAGCGTAACAAAAGTGTGAAATGAAGGAATTTTTATTTTAATTAAATCGATTAACTTAAAAACAATTTGTCGCAATTAATAAATAAAATTAATTAATTGATTTTTTAATTAAAATGTAATTTATTAATTTTTTGTGTATTAATAAAAAATCTAAAAGTATGAAATACCATTTCTGTACAGAGAGTGATCTTTTTATTTGGTAACTATATCTGATTAAAGGTTTTTCCTTCAGAGTTTATAATACCTATAATACCTAGTGTAAACATAGTCGGCGAGAGAAATGACGGGCCCTCGGGCACAACAAAAAATGTTCAACCATTTTTTTAATTTTCTTTTCCAAAAATACAGTTGATGAGCTAAAGAAAGAAACATCTTTACTTTTTTCGGGCCCCTAATTGAGGCTCCGAGTCCCCTTTTTAGACCCTGGCCCCTGGGCAATTGCCTCACTTTTACTCCTCCACCTGTGTCATCGGCCCTGTTTATATGTTGATGTATCAAATGTAGTACAAGTATGCATTCTTGGTTAAAACATTTGCAAATAGTTTTATCATTCACTATCATTTTTGTTTGTATCAGGGTAATAAAACCAATTTTTAGGGAATACTTAATTTTTTTAATAAAACCTGTAAAAATAAATGTTTAGGTATGTGGGTATGACGAAGAAGGGGATTGGAATAACTTTCCTTTAGTAATAAAATTGAATAAATACATTAAATATCGATATTTTTTCAGACGTTAGTTTTCATATGGCAATTACTTATTACGATCCTGACAAAAACTTAAATAGCTGGGATATAATGTACGAAGACTGTTCCGCATACCTCTTGGCTTACGTGGCTGATTTTGCCTAGAAACTTAACTACATTATTTTTGTATTAAATACGTATGTATTATAATATGCGTTATGGTTTTCTCAGTTGTAAACTTTCTGATCAGTAGTGTACTTCTATATATCGTACATTTCTAAGGAATTTTTAAATAAAACCACAGTTTAATAAAACTGCGGTTTTCCTAATACAGATACTCGTTATAAGTTAACTGATACTATATTATATATATAATTTTTCGATGAAGAAATTACTTTGTATACAGTCATTGTTAATTGATCATCCCTATTCAGAGGTGCAATTGAGGTGCGTTTGAGAATGGTCATATTGACCGAAACATGTCATAAGAGTTTTTATAATCAAAAAAAGTGGTATTTCGCAAAGTGTTTTTGTTTACTAATATCATTCAATTTTTTAATTCCAAATATTTTTGGACTTTCAACGTTTTCACCAAATTTACATTAATATTTATTTATTTAAATAATAAATAGTAAAAATTTTTAAAATTTATAATGTTAGTGGTAAGATGTTCAAATTTTTGCTAAAGCATACTTTAAAACAATAATAAATAATAAACATACAAATGTATATTTTTAGAATACTTTTTTATTATATTAAGCCGTGGGAAATTATTTCGCACGCTCTTTTCCGTACTGTGTGGGCAATTGTTAATTTTTATATATAGTTAGCCGTGCACAAAATGTTACTTTTAATAGTAGTAGCAGAAAAAATATATTAACTAACTAATTGAAGATATTTTTAGCTAATTTCTGAATAGAAAATTCAGTTATTTCACCATAGCAGGTGTTCGCTCGAACGAAACATCCTATTTTTGATTATTTGGTTATGTTGAGAGTCCAAAAAGTCTGAGCTGAATTCTTTAGCGCGACACGTCCGATGCCAAAATCCTCAAAAAATTTTTTTTTGGTAAAATTTGTTAAAATTTAATATTTTTTTTGAAAATTTTTTGTACTATTGTAAAAGGTAAAAAAAAAACACATAGAGTATGTCGAGTACGTTGTAGGATCATTATCCCATGTGAGAGGGTTTTCCAGATAAAATAATTTTTGTAAACGAAAACTCGCTATGTTATGCAGGATGCTGCAGCAGGGGTATTTTGAAAGATAGTGTAGTTAGACAAAGCATTTACTTAATCAAGTTATTATTATGCAACGAATAAATCAGACATATCCGAACCTTTTAAATTTAAAATTGTTTCTTCCATATACATTATCATATGTATTTTTAGTATTTATCTTATTAAATATTGTAAGTTAGAAGTTTGGGCCAAGGTTTTTCATTGTAATGTATTCCTTTCTTATTGCTGGATCTTGGTCTAAGAATAAATATGTATGGAAGAGTTAGTTTTACTTAAACATACTTTTTTAGTTTTGGCGAATTTTCAAATTTTGTCTAAAGCACGCGTATACGGGGACTAGCCGCGTTTCTCTGTCTGACCGTCTATATTTATGTTTTCGAAAAAAATGCATTTTATATTTGAAAGTAATATACGATGAAATAAAAAAAATTTATAGCTGTTACAGTGTAACCAGGAATTTTGGAGGTAATATTTTATGAAAATATATTTCGCAATAACAGAAATTAAGAAGATCCCACGTAAATTTCGAATTATTTTATTTGATAAATTAAGAAAAATTGAAAAGCATCATAAACAATATGTTTAAGACAATTAAGGAAGACTAAAATAACACTGTTTTTACGTAAATTACAAGTTTAGTGATAGTACGTGCGATATTATAACTAAATATGTATTATAATTCAGTTTAATTGGTTAATAAATTGTAATAAGATGGTAGAAAATTTAAGCAAAATTGTGTTACAGTCAGGTCTTCTATAACGCTGTGTTTTTATAACACGATTTTTATGTAACGTGGAGTGAAATTGTGACAATTCTCCTATAATGCGGTCCTCTTAGAACCCGTTTTTTGTACAAGAAAATTCCAACAACTCAAATGGCTTGAAAAAATTATCTATGGCAGAACTTATTCGATGCGTTTTAAAGAGATCTTGGTAGAACTACAGAATAAAACTGCTTAGAAAAACCAAACAGAGAATTTGTATCCTGAGAATGATTTTCGGCCAATTCTAAAAAATGTATTAAATTACATTTTTATGTTGGATCAAATTTTGTTATATGAACTTTCTATTATATAGGATGGGATTGCCTAATGTCGAACGGTGCCCTAAGGTCGACCACTGACTGCATTCTTAAAAAATAAAAAAATGCTGAAAATCATATAGAAACAAAAGGTTCGCCTATTCTAGATTTACGATTTTTAAAATGACTAATTTTTATCATGTAGTAAATGTTTTGTTACACTTAATCGATTGAAAAATGACAATTTTTGTTGAAAATTGATCGGTCATTTTATTATTTGTAAGTTTAGCTAATGCGGGAAATAAACAATTATTTTATAAGTTTTTGACAATAACGATTAAATTTATGAAATTTGGTAACATTATATAACTCTAAAGAAGTTAGAAATTGTTTAAAACGTTTATCGTTTGAAATAAAAAAAAAAAAAAAAAAAAAAACGTACAGGCGACATTAGGGATAAAATTTGAAGAGAAATCCTAAGGTCGACCAGGCCGTCAATAAACTAGTTTTCATGTACTCATTATATTATTATTAACACACTGGCTGTAAGTAGTAGTTATAAGTGCTTCTGATGTTACGCTACTCCAAAATCGAAATGTTTTTTTTATTGTTTGTATTTCAACCAGTGGTTCCCAAACTCTTTTGGCCCACGGACCCCTTTGCATAGTCAAAACTTGCTCACGGACCCCTTTTCATAGTCAAAACTTGCTTACGGACCCTGGGTGAAAAACTACATAAATGCATAATAAAAAAAAAAACACAAATTTAACTTTGAAGTTTTGAATGGTAAATGGTGGCGTAAAAATAAAATATAAATAAAACATCTTGTTGAAGAAGTATTTATTGAAATTATAACTTTTTTTCAAAATACAAAAACAAAATGACTTGGATAAACTTGATGGGATGTTATGAGTGTATTTACGTCCGGCTCAATGTTTGTGAGTAGCAACCGCAAATCCCCTCGATTACTAATTTCTGGTCGGTTTTTTGTGGGATGAGTCTAATAACGGCACTGAATCCACGTTTTACCAAATAGGAAGATGGGAAAGTAATCAACAGCTTCTGTACAATAACCCATAATGATACAAGATACAAATATACAAGATGAAAATACGTATTTTGTATCTTGTATTTGTATTTCAGATACTTGTATCTTAAATAAGCCTCATCTCTGATCATTAATAATATGTATATTCTTTAGAAACACATCTGTGTTAGAAAAACTTACAACCCCTTCTTCTATTTTTAATAAAAAAAGAAATTTTTAATGAAAACTGTGATATATAATTTTTTTAATCAACTTAAACAAGAGTATAACTTTTCTTTTATACTTTACTTAGGACGTAAAAATCGCTAATAATTTGTTTATTGTTATTTAACTTCTATATTAATAAAAATTTTTCATAATGTTTTTATTTTATATTAAACCTTGCGCGGACCCCTGACGTTGTTCAGGGACCCCCAAATCAATTTTAATTTTCCATGGACCCCCTGAATGATCCCGGGAACTCCTGGGAGTCCGTAGGGACCACTTTGGGAACCACTGATTTAAACGATACTTTTCGTAATCGAAAACATTGATACTAAGTGTCTCATAAGAGATGCATCGTAGTGAAAAAATAAGGAAATTTTTGAAAGCTTAAGCGAAGCAAGTTATGGGTATTCAAAACCTATTGCGACTGTTAAAACCTACTTTTCGTTATCGAAAATTATCGATATCGAATTAGTTATCATAAAATGGTTATAACTGGTTAATTTAGGCTCCACTAGCTGATATTGAGTAGGTCAGCAGTAACAAATTTTTAAAAAAATTACTTTTCGTTACTTTTCGTAAACGTAAACTTTTGATTGTAAATATCTCATAAACGGTGCATCGTAGCAAAAAAAATAAGGAAATTTTTGAAGGCTTAAGCGAAGCAAGTTATGGTTATTCCAAACGTATTGCGGTTGTTAAAACTTATTTTTGTTTATCGAAAATTATCGATATCGAATTACTTATCTTACGTTCGTTATCTACTTAAGGGGTAATAGTAATACTATCTTGTAAGGCCAAAATCAAGGGTGATTTTCATGAATTTATAATGGAAAGACAAAACATTTAATTCAATTTCGGTTTTTTGTTCATGATTACACATTTCTTAAGGTATATAATAATATTTTTTTTTTAGTGTTTAAAAACAAAATGGCAGCACAATAGCTATCGGGTTGAAACATTGCCTTTTTTTATGGCCTCCCTTACTGTACTTCTACAGGTCGCAATTTCGCTTCTATAACAAAAGACAAAAAAGATTCGAAAATTGCATCACAAAATATAGTGAACGGACGTAGAACTTTCCGAAATATTGATTTTGAAGAAAATGGCGGCGATTTGAAAAAAAGAGCATTTTCCGAAAAAATCGACCAAAAATCGGGTATAAAATCGGTAAATTTTCACTAATCAAAAACTTTTACGGTCGTTCACTAGACCATTAAATTTTCCAGCTACAGTTAAAATTTCAAGTGGATTGGTTGAAAACTGAAGGCACTAGCGGTACGGCAAGCTCGAAAAACATGGTTTCGAGAAAAACTTGAGAAACGTTATAAGATATTATTTTTGAATAGTTTAGAAAGTGTTCAAGCTGATAAAAAAAATGGTCAAAAAAAATTTACAAGGTAGTATTACCCCTTAAATATGTAAAATTCTACATAATATTCGTTGCCATTTCTATTATAAAATTTTATTAAGTAATCATATTTCATATTAATCACAACCTGATACTTTGAGAATGCAGTTATACATAGGTCTGATTTATGTATACTTACAGTTTATTTACTCCTGAGATTCCATATAATATCGTACGATTTATTGAATTTGTATTGAGTAACGCGGCTTCCGTATAACGCGGTACGAATTAATCGCGTTATAAGAGACTCAACAATATTTTTATTCCGAGTGGCCAAAATAGTTAACATAATGATAAAAAAGTTAGTATTTTGTTTATGGACGTCAATATAAGTAGTAGGAATATGGGCATTTGGGAACCTCCTTCCCTCCTGCCGACTTTTTGAGTGACCTCGGCAGGAGGCAAAACTACCGAGGCGGTTCTAGAAGCCTCCGGCGGTGGGTGGAGCAAAAATTTGGTCTCCAACCTAACGATATCTAGTGAAATTTTTTCTAACCTAACAGAACCCAATGGAACTTGACCTAACCTAACGAAACCTAAGTGAACTTAGCTTAACCTAACAAAATTTTTTCTAACCTAAGAACTGAAAAATTCCCTAACAGATGGCGCAGCCACCTTCGAGCCTGTGAATTCGCTACTAGATGGCGCAGCCACCTTCGAGCCTGTGAATTCGCTACTAGATGGCGTTGCTAGTCTGGATTCCTGTGTGTAAGTTTGAAAAATTGTCAATAGATGGCATCGAAAAACTTTTTTTTGATAGTTAAACTAGCCATTAAAAGATGGCCTTGCTTTCATAATTTTATAATATTTTTATCTGAAAACAGGCTTAAACTGTCAGCTGACGTCACTAAAGGTAAACTGATATCAAACAGCGAAGATTTCTCTCTAATATGCAAAAATGAATTTTATCATATGATTGTATATTTTTATCTGAAAACAGGTTTAAACTTGTATAAATTGTCAGCTGACGTCACTAAAGGTAAACTGTTATTAATAGCGAAGATTTCTGTCTAATATGCAAAAAAAATGAAGCAACAGGTTTTAACCTGCATGGCTACATAAAGTGTGATAAATGACGTCATCAGGCTATCTTTCTGCTATAAAAGGGCGCGACAGAATTTCTTCAGTTACAATTTTGTTCGAAACTTTAGTGAAAAAACATTAAATCTTATTGTTGTGAATTTTCAATTGTTGTGTTAACAATTAATTATTGCCAACAATGGAATCCATTACTACTGGTGCTTCATCTGGAAACAGAAACTTAATTCAAAAAATGGCTGGAAATTTTGTGGAGGAATTGAATCATCTTGGTGCTGTTAAACGATGGATTAAACTTTCTGATATGGAAATTGGAAAAGTATATAAAATAATGGGCGCAAGTCAATTGCCGTCAAAATTCGATTCATCGAAAATGAAGACAATATTGGAATTGGAAATTGGATACATTTCGTTACCAGCGAGATTTGACAATTTGAACGAGCAGATGCTGGCATGGTTGCAAAGCAATCCAAAACTGGGTATTATGAATAATGGACCCATTGGACTAACTCATAAATTGCAATTCAAAACGTTGGATCTTCTTGAAATCGTGGAGGATGCTGAATGGCGAATTTTGTAATTTACTCTCTTCAAAATGTATTATTTAATTGTACTATGGATTTTAAAAATTTCAATATTGTATCAATTTTTACATATATTTAATAAAAATTATAAAAACAAAAAAAAAGACCAAAAAAACAAACAAAAAAACCAAAAAAAACAAAAACAAAAAAAACAAAAAAAAAAAAACAAAAACAAAAAAAAAATTCGATTTTTTTTCAATACCCATCGCTAGACATTGATTTATATTCTAGTTTTGATTATGCCAGATTATATTACATTATTTGGTGTTCAATAAAAAAATTTAAAAATCGATTTTTCAGTTCATGTCTCGTCCCTAAATCACAATTTTGAACTAAGTATAAATCATACATAATACATATTAGTAATATATGTAATAATACATATTAGTAATATTTGATATGCATCGTAAGTACTGTAGGGTTTTATGGTGAATAATTATAAAACAAAAAAAGATTTAATATCCCCTGAAAACGAAAAATTTAATTTTCATAATAATTTCAAAACTCTATATTTTATAATGTTATAACCAACTATGCCTTTTAATAGCACAAAAATTCCAGTTGCATACAGCAAAACAGCTGACGAATTAAAATTTCACATGTCGCTGTATCGCATATGTAAATCTCATATGTGTACATACATACATGTGACTTGTAATTTTTATACACGAGTATAATACCAATTGAAAAATTTGCTTGTGAAAAATAGGAAAATCTTCTTCCTCAGCAATTGAAAATTCTATTAATATTAGAAAATTTATTTCCGGTAATAGTATTGTTAGATACTAGAACAACTGAAAACTTTTAAAACAAAAATTTTGTTCTAAGTAATATTTGATATGCATCGTATTATTAGGTTTTATGGTGAATAATTATAAAACAAAAAAAGATTTAATATCCCCTGAAAACGAAAAATTTAATTTTTCACATGCTTAATAAAAATTATTTTTCAAGTTTAATAAAAATTATTCTTTATAAAATTGTCTATCAAATATTAGCCTTGCACATACATATAAGAAATGCTGATTTGCTAAAATATAAATCTTGGAATGTGGATACATAATGTTATAAAAGTCCAATACGTTCATACATATGTATATATGAATATTACATTGTAATACAGGTATTCGCTATATCTATATGAATCGTGTTTAAAAGCCAAATTTATTTTCCTGAATTTTTTAAAATATATATAGTAATATAATATTTCGCATATATACAGTACTCTGTTAAAAGTACGGGTTTCTACACCGTTAAAAACATATATTTTACAATATCAATATATTGTAAAAAATCATATTTCTTAATATTTTTAAAACTGAATATGTAATATCAAGAATTTAAAACAGTTTTGAAACATTAATTTCTCCTCATAATATTTTTTTAGTCTTAAATTAATAGCACAATGTTCCATATATTTTAAGAAAATTTTTCTTTTAATATTTTATAACTCATCTAAAAAATTTATAGCTATTTTTTATCCAAAAATTTATTACTTGCTATTGTTAAAAAATTAGTTAAATATATCTATAGGTATTAAGTGACCCCTAGTTTTGTGAAAGACGGTAGTAATAGCAATTCATCTTAAATACGAAATTATTTTATCAATGCTAAATAAGCGTTTTTTTCTCATATTATCATACTCCAATATATTGTATATTATTATAATTTATAAAAATGTGTTTTATTTATTAAAAAATTTAGCAAAATTTTAAATAATATCACGTCAAAATAATATTCAGAAGTCAATAAAAGACAATAGCAGTAAATTTATTAAGATAACTATAAATAAATATTAATCGAATGTTGAAATATTTATTAACAAATAGTACTGCTTAGTAGAAAATTAGGTACCTATTGTTTTGTTTTCAAATTTACCTTTTTGCAATTAAAGAAAATTTTAGTAACTATCGATACCTATATAAAACGATACCCATAAAAGACAAGCATGCTCTGATCTCAACAATTTTTTCCCATGTTAAATTTGTATGTTCTTACTTCGCTGAAACTTATTATGTTTATATATTCCCCCAATATTTTCTACCATAAACAATAGTTATAGCAAGCTAGGTAGGTATTGAATAAGTATTTTTTGTTTGTTAATTTATTGATGATAGAGAAAAAAAATTTATGATTTTATAGACAGTGAAATACATTTAAACTATTTTTTGCAGTTTAATTTTGTAAAAACACCTAAAAATTATCAGTCACAGACAAATATTTCTAAGCAAACGAATTGAAAATGTAGTTTTATATCATAAGAATAAATGCGTATATATAGGGTGGACAGTAAATAACTCTCATAATTTTTAAAGAGCGGATGAAAACTTAGTTTTGGATTACGAAATTTTATTTTTTTTCCGGAGTTAAGCTGCATTCAATTAATTAACCCTTTCCTGCACAGCAGTTTTAGATCATTACTGTGCAAACGATACTTCAAATTAGCAAATCATTAATAACATGGGTAAATACTTATTAGCAAGAATTACATAGTTTACACATATGTTCTATCGCACCAGAATGTTAATAGGACAATGCGATTTAATTGCCTATATTCAGGAGCAAGCAAAAACATTACCTATTTTAATAACTTAGAAAATACACATTACATAGTTCGTTGTAAGAACAATCATTTCGGTGATCTTTTTTTTTTTTTTTTAACGAATTACTAAATTTGCTTAAGGACTATGGTATGTAAGAAATAACAACACTCACATAATTTTAAAATAATTAACATATAGCTATTGGAAAAGTTACAAAGATTTTTTTAACAACTTATTAAATGCTGATAGCTTATTTTAATATCTCCTATAGGGCCTTAAGTATAACCCTTCACCCGAAATTTTTTCATCACCATCGTTGGCGACTGTATTCTCGTCATCATTAGCTTCTCCTTCGCTCGCAGTATCTTCGCTATCGCTAGTAGATGTTTTTTCATCATCATTGAATACATATTTTAACACTGGTTCAATAATATCATGCTTTTCCAATTCCCTGGTTATTGAGATAATCCGCTTTCCAATGTCACTTTCCTTTAAATTATTAAAATGGCTTCGTTTTTTCTCGTTTTCGATATAATCCGCGAAGCTGGGATTTATAATATGACTCCTTTCCATTAAATTGCACACAGTATTAACCATTTCTTCTCCAATTTGCGTCTGAGTCGCTAAACTTCTTAGTTCATCAACTAAATGGTTCGGGTCATCAAAATATTCTTCTCCATCAACAGGTTTCGAATGGCCATTATGAAGGTTAGTATTTTCATCATCATATTTGAAACGTTTAGCTTCTCCATTTATTGAATTAGATGTTGAAGGTTGGTCCTTTTCTTCCGAATTTTTATCTTCTTGTTCTTCATCCTTTGCGCATGCGTTCTGAAGCTCTTTGACCATTAATATGTCTAGAGCAGTTTGTAAGAGACCAGCTATCTTTGGAGTAAAACTTGTTTCTTTGTAGTTATCAGGCGATGGTAAATGCTTTTGTTCATCAGATCGATTATCTTCGACATTTACCGATTGTAGAATATTATGCGAGTTTTTTAAAGCGTGGAATTTACTTCTGATTGCTTCTGCTGCAGCCATCATACTTTCATCAAAAGTATTCAAGTTTCTTTTAGATAGATCTGTATCATTTTCGTGTTGATTTTGAAATACTGGTGCTTTATCTTCCTTTTCTTCATTTCTTGCTTCAAAACTATATTCGGTTTCATTATCATCATTTTCATCATTAGATTTTGACGATTCACTTTGTCTCCTGTTCTCCGCGCTGTTCACTTGTGTCCCATTATTTACCGTGGTATATTCAAACTGATTATTTGCGATCTGGTCATTATTGTTTGTTTCATGTTCCTGAGTATGCACTCTTCTTTTCATATGACGTAAAAGAGAACTTCTCCGCGAAAATGTCTTGTCACAACGTATACAGTTAAACATTTTGATAGATGTGAAGAGTTCGATTTATAACATAACACTGATTAGTTTTTATATCGACATGATCTTATATAGTACAACCAGAGCAGAATTGACGTAAAGTAATGACATCAAAATGCACCAAAGGTGCACCAAATGACACCAAACTGCACCAAAGGTGCACCAAATGACACCAAACTGCACCAAATGACACCAAACTGCACCAAATGACACCAAACTGCACCAAAGGTGCACCAAATGACACCAAACTGCACCAAAGGTGCACCAAATGACACCAAACTGCACCAAAGGTGCACCAAATGACACCAAACTGCACCAAATGACACCAAAATGCACCAAAGGTGCACCAAATGACACCAAACTGCACCAAAGGTGCACCAAATGACACCAAACTGCACCAAAGGTGCACCAAATGACACCAAACTGCATCAAAGTTGCACCAAATGACACCAAACTGCACCAAAGGTGCACCAAATGACACCAAACTGCACCAAATGACACCAAAATGCACCAAAGGTGCACCAATTGACACCAAACTGCACCAAAGGTGCACCAAATGACACCAAACTGCACCAAAGTTGCACCAAATGACACCAAACTGCACCAAATGACACCAAACTGCACCAAATGACACCAAAATGCACCGAAGGTGCACCTTTGGAGCAGTTTGGTGTCAATTGGTGCAGTTTGGTGTCATTTGGTGCACCTTTGGTGCAGTTTGGTGTCATTTGGTGCACCTTTGGTGCATTTTGGTGTCATTTGGTGCAGTTTGGTGTCATTTGGTGCACCTTTGGTGCAGTTTGGTGTCATTTGGTGCACCTTTGGTGCAGTTTGGTGTCATTTGGTGCAGTTTGGTGTCATTTGGTGCAGTTTGGTGTCATTTGGTGCACCTTTGGTGCAGTTTGGTGTCATTTGGGGCACCTTTGGTGCATTTTGATGTCATTACTTTACGTCAATTCTGCTCTGGTTGTACTATATAAGATCATGTCGATATAAAAACTAATCAGTGTTATGTTATAAATCGAACTCTTCACATCTATCAAAATGTTTAACTGTATACGTTGTGACAAGACATTTTCGCGGAGAAGTTCTCTTTTACGTCATATGAAAAGAAGAGTGCATACTCAGGAACATGAAACAAACAATAATGACCAGATCGCAAATAATCAGTTTGAATATACCACGGTAAATAATGGGACACAAGTGAACAGCGCGGAGAACAGGAGACAAAGTGAATCGTCAAAATCTAATGATGAAAATGATGATAATGAAACCGAATATAGTTTTGAAGCAAGAAATGAAGAAAAGGAAGATAAAGCACCTGTATTTCAAAATCAACACGAAAATGATACAGATCTATCTAAAAGAAACTTGAATACTTTTGATGAAAGTATGATGGCTGCAGCAGAAGCAATCAGAAGTAAATTCCACGCTTTAAAAAACTCGCATAATATTCTACAATCGGTAAATGTCGAAGATAATCGATCTGATGAACAAAAGCATTTACCATCGCCTGATAACTACAAAGAAACAAGTTTTACTCCAAAGATAGCTGGTCTCTTACAAACTGCTCTAGACATATTAATGGTCAAAGAGCTTCAGAACGCATGCGCAAAGGATGAAGAACAAGAAGATAAAAATTCGGAAGAAAAGGACCAACCTTCAACATCTAATTCAATAAATGGAGAAGCTAAACGTTTCAAATATGATGATGAAAATACTAACCTTCATAATGGCCATTCGAAACCTGTTGATGGAGAAGAATATTTTGATGACCCGAACCATTTAGTTGATGAACTAAGAAGTTTAGCGACTCAGACGCAAATTGGAGAAGAAATGGTTAATACTGTGTGCAATTTAATGGAAAGGAGTCATATTATAAATCCCAGCTTCGCGGATTATATCGAAAACGAGAAAAAACGAAGCCATTTTAATAATTTAAAGGAAAGTGACATTGGAAAGCGGATTATCTCAATAACCAGGGAATTGGAAAAGCATGATATTATTGAACCAGTGTTAAAATATGTATTCAATGATGATGAAAAAACATCTACTAGCGATAGCGAAGATACTGCGAGCGAAGGAGAAGCTGATGATGACGAGAATACAGTCGCCAACGATGGTGATGAAAAAATTTCGGGTGAAGGGTTATACTTAAGGCCCTATAGGAGATATTAAAATAAGCTATCAGCATTTAATAAGTTGTTAAAAAAATCTTTGTAACTTTTCCAATAGCTATATGTTAATTATTTTAAAATTATGTGAGTGTTGTTATTTCTTACATACCATAGTCCTTAAGCAAATTTAGTAATTCGTTAAAAAAAAAAAAAAAAGATCACCGAAATGATTGTTCTTACAACGAACTATGTAATGTGTATTTTCTAAGTTATTAAAATAGGTAATGTTTTTGCTTGCTCCTGAATATAGGCAATTAAATCGCATTGTCCTATTAACATTCTGGTGCGATAGAACATATGTGTAAACTATGTAATTCTTGCTAATAAGTATTTACCCATGTTATTAATGATTTGCTAATTTGAAGTATCGTTTGCACAGTAATGATCTAAAACTGCTGTGCAGGAAAGGGTTAATTAATTGAATGCAGCTTAACTCCGGAAAAAAAATAAAATTTCGTAATCCAAAACTAAGTTTTCATCCGCTCTTTAAAAATTATGAGAGTTATTTACTGTCCACCCTATATATACGCATTTATTCTTATGATATAAAACTACATTTTCAATTCGTTTGCTTAGAAATATTTGTCTGTGACTGATAATTTTTAGGTGTTTTTACAAAATTAAACTGCAAAAAATAGTTTAAATGTATTTCACTGTCTATAAAATCATAAATTTTTTTTCTCTATCATCAATAAATTAACAAACAAAAAATACTTATTCAATACCTACCTAGCTTGCTATAACTATTGTTTATGGTAGAAAATATTGGGGGAATATATAAACATAATAAGTTTCAGCGAAGTAAGAACATACAAATTTAACATGGGAAAAAATTGTTGAGATCAGAGCATGCTGGTCTTTTATGGGTATCGTTTTATATAGGTATCGATAGTTACTAAAATTTTCTTTAATTGCAAAAAGGTAAATTTGAAAACAAAACAATAGGTACCTAATTTTCTACTAAGCAGTACTATTTGTTAATAAATATTTCAACATTCGATTAATATTTATTTATAGTTATCTTAATAAATTTACTGCTATTGTCTTTTATTGACTTCTGAATATTATTTTGACGTGATATTATTTAAAATTTTGCTAAATTTTTTAATAAATAAAACACATTTTTATAAATTATAATAATATACAATATATTGGAGTATGATAATATGAGAAAAAAACGCTTATTTAGCATTGATAAAATAATTTCGTATTTAAGATGAATTGCTATTACTACCGTCTTTCACAAAACTAGGGGTCACTTAATACCTATAGATATATTTAACTAATTTTTTAACAATAGCAAGTAATAAATTTTTGGATAAAAAATAGCTATAAATTTTTTAGATGAGTTATAAAATATTAAAAGAAAAATTTTCTTAAAATATATGGAACATTGTGCTATTAATTTAAGACTAAAAAAATATTATGAGGAGAAATTAATGTTTCAAAACTGTTTTAAATTCTTGATATTACATATTCAGTTTTAAAAATATTAAGAAATATGATTTTTTACAATATATTGATATTGTAAAATATATGTTTTTAACGGTGTAGAAACCCGTACTTTTAACAGAGTACTGTATATATGCGAAATATTATATTACTATATATATTTTAAAAAATTCAGGAAAATAAATTTGGCTTTTAAACACGATTCATATAGATATAGCGAATACCTGTATTACAATGTAATATTCATATATACATATGTATGAACGTATTGGACTTTTATAACATTATGTATCCACATTCCAAGATTTATATTTTAGCAAATCAGCATTTCTTATATGTATGTGCAAGGCTAATATTTGATAGACAATTTTATAAAGAATAATTTTTATTAAACTTGAAAAATAATTTTTATTAAGCATGTGAAAAATTAAATTTTTCGTTTTCAGGGGATATTAAATCTTTTTTTGTTTTATAATTATTCACCATAAAACCTAATAATACGATGCATATCAAATATTACTTAGAACAAAATTTTTGTTTTAAAAGTTTTCAGTTGTTCTAGTATCTAACAATACTATTACCGGAAATAAATTTTCTAATATTAATAGAATTTTCAATTGCTGAGGAAGAAGATTTTCCTATTTTTCACAAGCAAATTTTTCAATTGGTATTATACTCGTGTATAAAAATTACAACAAGTCACATGTATGTATGTACACATATGAGATTTACATATGCGATACAGCGACATGTGAAATTTTAATTCGTCAGCTGTTTTGCTGTATGCAACTGGAATTTTTGTGCTATTAAAAGGCATAGTTGGTTATAACATTATAAAATATAGAGTTTTGAAATTATTATGAAAATTAAATTTTTCGTTTTCAGGGGATATTAAATCTTTTTTTGTTTTATAATTATTCACCATAAAACCCTACAGTACTTACGATGCATATCAAATATTACTAATATGTATTATTACATATATTACTAATATGTATTATGTATGATTTATACTTAGTTCAAAATTGTGATTTAGGGACGAGACATGAACTGAAAAATCGATTTTTAAATTTTTTTATTGAACACCAAATAATGTAATATAATCTGGCATAATCAAAACTAGAATATAAATCAATGTCTAGCGATGGGTATTGAAAAAAAATCGAATTTTTTTTTTTGTTTTTGTTTTTTTTTTTTTTGTTTTTTTTGTTTTTGTTTTTTTTGGTTTTTTTGTTTGTTTTTTTGGTCTTTTTTTTTGTTTTTATAATTTTTATTAAATATATGTAAAAATTGATACAATATTGAAATTTTTAAAATCCATAGTACAATTAAATAATACATTTTGAAGAGAGTAAATTACAAAATTCGCCATTCAGCATCCTCCACGATTTCAAGAAGATCCAACGTTTTGAATTGCAATTTATGAGTTAGTCCAATGGGTCCATTATTCATAATACCCAGTTTTGGATTGCTTTGCAACCATGCCAGCATCTGCTCGTTCAAATTGTCAAATCTCGCTGGTAACGAAATGTATCCAATTTCCAATTCCAATATTGTCTTCATTTTCGATGAATCGAATTTTGACGGCAATTGACTTGCGCCCATTATTTTATATACTTTTCCAATTTCCATATCAGAAAGTTTAATCCATCGTTTAACAGCACCAAGATGATTCAATTCCTCCACAAAATTTCCAGCCATTTTTTGAATTAAGTTTCTGTTTCCAGATGAAGCACCAGTAGTAATGGATTCCATTGTTGGCAATAATTAATTGTTAACACAACAATTGAAAATTCACAACAATAAGATTTAATGTTTTTTCACTAAAGTTTCGAACAAAATTGTAACTGAAGAAATTCTGTCGCGCCCTTTTATAGCAGAAAGATAGCCTGATGACGTCATTTATCACACTTTATGTAGCCATGCAGGTTAAAACCTGTTGCTTCATTTTTTTTTGCATATTAGACAGAAATCTTCGCTATTAATAACAGTTTACCTTTAGTGACGTCAGCTGACAATTTATACAAGTTTAAACCTGTTTTCAGATAAAAATATACAATCATATGATAAAATTCATTTTTGCATATTAGAGAGAAATCTTCGCTGTTTGATATCAGTTTACCTTTAGTGACGTCAGCTGACAGTTTAAGCCTGTTTTCAGATAAAAATATTATAAAATTATGAAAGCAAGGCCATCTTTTAATGGCTAGTTTAACTATCAAAAAAAAGTTTTTCGATGCCATCTATTGACAATTTTTCAAACTTACACACAGGAATCCAGACTAGCAACGCCATCTAGTAGCGAATTCACAGGCTCGAAGGTGGCTGCGCCATCTAGTAGCGAATTCACAGGCTCGAAGGTGGCTGCGCCATCTGTTAGGGAATTTTTCAGTTCTTAGGTTAGAAAAAATTTTGTTAGGTTAAGCTAAGTTCACTTAGGTTTCGTTAGGTTAGGTCAAGTTCCATTGGGTTCTGTTAGGTTAGAAAAAATTTCACTAGATATCGTTAGGTTGGAGACCAAATTTTTGCTCCACCCACCGCCGGAGGCTTCTAGAACCGCCTCGGTAGTTTTGCCTCCTGCCGAGGTCACTCAAAAAGTCGGCAGGAGGGAAGGAGGTTCCCAAATGCCCATATTCCTACTACTAATATATATAAACGTTTGTGGAGAATTTCAAGAAATTTACGTAACTATAAAAATTATCGTACTAATTAATTATTATAATATTTGTAAATAAATCTTTTAATCATTATAAAAAAATCAGGTCATTCTTGATTAGAAATTTCCGGAAATAAGTAAATTGACTAGAATATTTTTATTTAGAATAATAATACATATTTATTTATTAAAAAAAAATTAATAATTCCAAAGTCTAATAGGGGAATAAAATTCTTAGAAAAGCTATACCTAAACTATAGCTCCGCGTTCTTCACCATTTCGTTTTATTCGGAGTTTAAACAATCGCTCGGAGAAATTGTTTAAATTTTATTGTTGTTTTACAAGTATTTGTGTATGGAGTGAGTGTTGGATGTGGTAATGGTAAGATTCAGGGTCGGATTAACCCTGAGTGCCACCCTAGGCCCCTTGAAAAGTGCCGCCCCTACCTTGGAAGAAATTCTTAATGAAAAGAAGAAAATCTTAATTTTTCCTACTTTTTTTTTGGAACTTTCTTTTAAAAAATAACAGACGACCAAAAAAAATGTCAATTACGAATTTTGCCGCCATGTTTTCAAAATCTTCCGCCCCTAAAAACTGGCTGCCCCTAGGCCATGACCTAGGTTGGCCTATTGACTAATCTGGCCCTGGTAAGATCCTTACTGAGATGTATAGAAATATCATTATTGAGAGCTTGCATTGTAATTATATTAAATAGTTACGTAATTTGTAAATAGTAATATTTTTATTTTAGCTATATCCCATTTTAAATACAATTGATCATGAGTCATCGTTAAAAAATTAAATAATTCTTATATTCGAAACAAATCAATCTTCTATTCTTTTCTAGAAAACAAACTGCAAATTTAAGATTTACGTATAAATGCAATAATGAAAGAGATAAAGCCAAGAAAACGGGAATTATTTAAATTCATAAGTGATGAATCATGGTTAAATTTAAGTGAAATAAACCATATCAGTAGTAGAAGTATAAGAGAACAAGAACCACCTCCCCACCTCCCGATTTTTTGAGCGACCGAGGTGGTAGAGCCACCGGAACGGTTCTAGAAACCTCCGGTGGTGGGTGGAGTAATGTGAACGAAAATTTTTTCTAACCTAACTGAACCCAACGGAACTTGATCTAACCTAACCTAACCTAATAATGGGCCAATCGGACTAATTCATAAATTGAAATTCAAAACATTGGATCTTCTTGAAATCGCAATTCAAAACGTTGGATCTTCTTGAAATTTGTAAATTTAAAAAATTGCCATATTTTTGTAAGAAATCTTATTATTGTTTACATGTTAAAAAGTGATTATTGTACCTATTTTTTTAAACTATACTTAATAAAAAAAATTTTTTAAAAAGAAAACCGATCTTTTTATATTTACATCCATCCCTAAAAAATAAATCAAACTAATTTTTTAATATCATACCCTAAACTTGATTCGAATATAGAAATTCACATAAAATGTATAACTATTTGATATTGTTAGCATTGTGTAATTTAAATATTATGACTATGAGTAGAAATGTTAGTTTTTATTCATATGCCGTTTTTTGCAAGCAAAAAGTAATAAGTTTGAAATTAATATCAAATTTTATAAAAAAATGTTCGTTTACAATTACGGCAGACCATATATATGTTCATAATTTTACAAAAATATATCACTCTGTATATATATTTTTTATTCTTAATTTGTATATGATAATATTCTATGCTACATATTCTCTGAAGAAATTTAATGTTAAAATTATATTATGTACTCAGCTAAAATCGCTGTTACTTATAAAAATATCTGTTTTTTAATAGAAAAAATCTTATTAATAATTTCTAAAGGTAATATTGGCGATCTGTTTTAAAACACATTATTTGCTTGTTGGATATGATGTATGATTTAGTAAGACTTTATTTGACGTCTTATGATGTTAATGGCTGTTAAAAAATTTAAACTAGGCACATTTATACTGTACAAAAGTAAGAAACACTTTTATAGGAATAAAAGAATTAATGTTCCGTTAACCCTTCTACTTCTAAATAAAAGCATTCAAGCAGTTTGAAACATTTTTTTATAAAAAATCGAAAAAATATATGCTAAAATTTTAATAAAGGAATAGAGGATACATACTTCGATAAATTTGTGAAATATATAGTAATGTTAATGTACGATCTATACAGTACTCTGTTAAAAGTAAAGGTCTCTACGTCGGTAAAATCATATCTTATAAATATGAATTAATTTTTAAAAATCTTATTCTTAAAACTTAATATGTAATCATCTTAAAGTAGTTTTTTAAAATATTAATTTAATGATCTTAAAGTACTTTTGAAACAGTAATTTCTCGTTATAGATATTTTTTTAGTCTTATCTAATTGTACAATGTTCCGTACATTTTAAGAAAGTTTCCTTTTAATATCTTACATTTATCTATAAATAATGTATCTGTTTTTGTTAAATTTATTATTTTCTATTGTTTTAATTATAAAAAATTAGTTTATACATATACCTATGGCTTTAGTTTTGTAAACGGCTGTAATAGTAATTTATCTTAAATACGAAATTATTTTATCAATGTTGAATAAGCGTTTTTCGCATATTGTCACACTCCAATACCTATGTATTGTATATTATTATTATAAATTTTATTCTATGTTTAACTATTAAAAAACAGCAAAAGTTCTCTTTGCACCTTAAACGGATTTTTTTTCCAGTGAACTCGGGAATTAACTATACATATAGAGTACTCATACACAATACAGAGCCATATTTAAATTTTTTTCAATTCTAAAAAGGAAATAACTAAATTTTATTTAAATTTCGACTAAAACACATAAAATTTTGAAAAGTTAATGCGAACTAAAACTATAAAATCTATTTACAACAACCAATAATATGAAAAAAAGGGTGCAATATTGTTAATATTTTTCAATACAACTTTATACACGGAGAGAAAAATCCTATAATTTTTGTAGAGAAAATTTCAGAAAAATTACCATGCTCCCCTATAATCCGTGCGCGATCGACGACCAAAATAAAAAATATGTGCTAGCATGGTAAAATTTAATGTGGTGCTAACACAACTTTTATCACACTCTTATGCATATATATTATAGTTTAATTCTTGTTGTCGTACTCTTTCATTTGCGCATCTGATTCGCGACCTTATGTTGGTTGCACTGTACCTGTAAAAACATGTATACAAAAATGATTGCCAACAATATATTCTAATACATATACTAAAGATAGGTAAATAACAAAAAGATGAATTAAACGATGACATTGTCCTAAGAGAGTGTAAAAGAAACTGACTACTAGTACTAACTGTGCTAGCTGCTTGTAACACAGTGATAAATCAAGGTGCTTGGTGCGAACTGTCTGACAAAGTTTCTTCCACAGTCCACACCTATGGTTCGCATGTAACTCGCCTAACTCGCTGAGTGAGGTACATTTCATTACAGCGTTCCCAACACAACCAACCTTCTTTCTGTTTTTTTTCTTTCTATTATTAGCATGTTAGTATGGTAATTTTTTTAATAAAAACAATTAAAAATTATTTTTTTGTCGGTAATGGAACTTTTTACTGTGCTGTTTTACAAATTTTACGGAGATAATATTACGAAAAGAACATTCCATCCTTTAAATTTTTTATGATTAGGTATAATCTTTATACTTTTACCTTACAGAATTGAATATGTTCGCCTTTTACACGTCGATTGTAGTGCTGAGCACAGTAATTTTTATAGGAATTTTCTCTCCGTGTACATATAAACTGTGTTGGCGTTACTTTACGTCAATTCTGCTCTGGCTGTACTATATAAGGTCATGCCGATATAAAAACTAATCAGTGTTATGCTATAAATCAAATTATTCACATCTATCAAAAATGTTTGAGTGTATGCGTTGTGATAAGACATTTTCGCGGAGAGATTCTCTTTTACGTCATATGAAAAGAAGAGTGCATGCTCGGGGACATCAAACAAACAATAATGGTCAGATCGAAAATAATCAGTTTGAATATACCACTAATCAGTCGGTAAATAATGGGACACACGTGAACAGTGCGGAGAACAGGAGACTTTTAATACAAAGTGAATCGTCAAAATCGAATGATGAAGACGATGATAATGAAACCGACTATAGTTTTGAAGCAAGAAATGACATTGAATTTTCTACCCACTACCGGAGGTTTCTAGAACCGCCCCGGTAGCTCTACCATCTCCCGAGGTCGCTCAAAAAATCGGGAGGTGGGGAGGTGACTCCCGTTCTCTTATATTTCTACTACTCATATCAATTTTTCAAATTTTCCTTATTGTCTTATCTCAAGAGGATTTGAATTTAATACTGAAATAATGAGACTGCTAATTAATGGATGTACAGCTTTTTTGTTTGTATTTAAAGGCGATGTGTTTCATTTTTTTTTCACATATTTTTATCGAATTATCTAACTTCGAAATAAAATTCTGTTATCTTTCTCTGAAGGGGCCAAATAACAAATCTGTCAGGCAAAGAAAAATTTTTTCACCTTTGACAGGGGTGTAAAGAATTTCTAATAACCCGGGTGCGAAGTTGAGCTGTGGGGACTTTGAAACGGGCATAATGATAATGGAGCTGACACCTTCCGGTCGAATTTCGAATTGAATGATTGGTGGCTCTAATATCGGCTATGAAACTTAGTGATGACTGAGAGCCATCTGGCAGTTGGTAGCTTAAATATTACCTTTTGAATACATTGTAGTACTGTATTTGTGGTTCCCCCTTTGCTGACGTGTAGTTTGTCACTTGCGCCGCTTATAAATGATTGAATTAATATGGAAAAATTTTGAACAGCGGGGATAAAGTCGCGAATCATATATACGTTGTTGAAAGTAAGGAACTGAGAAAGAGTCGGTTAGAAGCCAGACAATAAGGGAGACGGTTAGAAACCATACAATGTAACAGGGATGAGATTTCGACTTGTTAGAAATAGGCCGTGACTAAGTAATTGTTGCTTTGAGTCAAATTAAAAATGTAATTGTTTTTTGTTAAGGCAAAAATCAAGGCAAAAACAGTTCGGAAATGTTTGTTAAGACACAATCGTTATTTTGTATTTTATTTATTTTAAAAAATATTTAATGAAATGATTTCGCAAAACACACAACGGATTGTAAAAAAACTTTTTTTTATGCGGTTCCGATCTACCACATAAAAAAAGTTTTTTTTACAAATTCACGAAAATTCATAACTTAAAACACTCAAAACCTCAAAATTTCAATAGAAGTTGCTTTTCTAAACAAGATACAGCCTTAATTTACACGTAGGAACATTTTATTTCCTTTTTATAATATTATAAAAATTTTGAAAATACATGTGTAAAAAAAATTAAATGATGCAATAACTTATGTTCTTATGCAATGTATTGATTAAATGCTTAAAAGTCGTTAAAAATTATTTTTATCAAAGAAAGTTATTATAGTAAATGTTTAAGTTTCCTGTCTCTTGATTTTAATTCATATTATGCATTTTAATGGGCATTTTTTTAAAAACCGCATAAAAAAATCGCACAAAAATACCGCACAAAAAAAGACCGCATAAAAAAGAGTTCAGCTGTATATATATTTGACGTAACTTTTTTATTTGTTGAAAATAAAGTGAATTCAGAAAAAGTTCGTGTACAATATTTGCCAGATATAAAAAGTAAAAAATAATCCTATTAAAGACAAAATGTCGCCTAATTGATAAGACAGAAATTTTAAAAAGAAAATTAAAGGGGGCCTCGCAAAAATTATCTTGCCCACTCCCCATTTTCGTTTTGCGACGCCACTGCTGTGAAGTAGTTCATTTTCTTTGAACAGGAATGCATATTATATCTATTTATAAAACACTTGAGGTCAGCCATTAGTCACTTTCTCAGGCAAATTTCTTTACATATTTTATAGTAGATTCGTTGATAATATCGTTGTAATTAGCCTCGTCACAAGTCAGCGGCGGCGCGGTGCCTTGTGCGACGTATCTATTGCACCTACCTTTGGCCTACCATAAGTATGTTCATAAATCACAACTCTATACGCTTGTCCCCGGCCATCTAGAGACTCATTTTATTTTATCTATCATCTTGATGTGTTTTCAATATTTGAAGTTATTTTGCAAGAAGTATGTTCATTATTATATTCGTCTCGTACTAAAATCGTTTAAAATTTGCTTATTTGTAAATTTAAAAAAAAAAATGACAAAAATTTCCTAGCAATTCACTGATAAAATTTGAATATCCTTGATTTGATAACATAAATTTACTAAAACGGGAGGTAAAACTTATTGTTGATATTTAAACCTTTAAACATACGAATACAAAATACAAAAATTCATAATTGCATAATTTAATTTACAAATCTAAACATATTTTGATAGTATTATCAAAATTATTTAATATTTACATACGTATATATAATGTTATACCTAATCTTTGATTATTTATTAAACATTAAATAACTAAAATCTACACATTTAAATAACTGTAAAATACATATTTTATTTTTTATCATTTTCTAGATACCTATGTTAATAGAAAATAGGTCAAATTTAAATAAATTCTGTTTTCAAAACGAAATATATTTAATATTAATAGATTTGAGCGTTTCTTTATGGTATTCAGTATTTGTAAATAATAAACAAATATGTTACTTCGCAAAAATACCACTTTTATTTTGGAACTGTGACAATATTTTTTCAAAAATAAAAGTGGTATTTTGCAAAGGAAAGTATTTGTTTACTATTTACAAATATGGAATACCATAAAGTAACGCTCAAATCTATTAATATTATTTCGTTTTGAAAACTGAATTTATTTAAATTTGACCCAATTTATTTATCATCATTTATTTTAACTTGTAAACTCAAAAATGTAATAAAAATTTAAAAAAGAAAAACATTTTTTGCCGATACACTCTGCAATATTGATATATTTGAAAAATACCGATATAATATATATCCATATTTTTAAAAATATTAACATCCCTAGTTAACGCTTTAAATGATTAAGACAAGTTAACTCGTCCTGCAATATGGCGGCTCAAAATGCTGTGATATGTATATATTCATTGGTAAAGGTGTCGGCATCTGTGACAGATTTTCCGAAACACGGTATAATTCTAAATAATGTTCAATTTTATCAACATAGTTTAGTATAATTTATATTTTGTAAATTCCTAGGGTTCTACTTCTTTGCTGTTGGAATCTTTAATTTTTAGCGAATTTCCAAAACTGGAAATTCAGCTATTCCAGCCGTCGTCATGGCACTATAACAGAAGGCCATAGGACTATAGCCCAGGACTATAACAGAAGTGTGTTTTGAGGTCCGTGAAAACCGAAAATCATATCAGGTTAAATGACTTTTAGGTTAAAACAAAGGGTTCTTGTTAAATATTTAATTTATTTCCAATTTTATTTAGTAAACTTTGGACAGAAAATGCCGAAACCAGTCAGCATTCAAGACACATGTTACGACTCTATGAATATAATAATAGTTCTCTCATTATGACTACGGAACCATAGAAAAAATTCAGATAATCATATTAACTATTAATAAATTAAGTGCTAATTTTAAAATTAGATGTAAGTAAGAAATATTTTATTGCGAAAATTGTAATAAACTCTATTTACTGATAACGAAATTTTGCCTTAATGCGTTTTTAGCACACATTTGGAATTTTTTTTTTTTTTTTGATATACTTTAAAAATATTTAAAAATAATGAAGATTCTTTCCACGCTATCCATCGTGTTAAAATAGCAATTCTCAATCTTTTTTCTCTCACCCGTTCTTTGAGTAGTATTTTCATTAGTGTCCAACAAAAGCAGGATTTGCAGCCGAAACCAAAACTTATTTAGACATGTTAAAATTTCAATTGTATGCTGAAATTTAATGTATATATGAGACACGAACCCACCCGAATGAAGCGCGACAATTCACGAACATTGAGTTACGGTGTGGTCGAAGTTTCGGCTGATTTTTGGCCGAAACTGAAACTATAGCCGAAACTAGCCGAAACCGAAACCGAAGGTTCGGTCGGTCCAGCGATTTCCAAACTGGGGGGCGCGCAGGTTAATTACAAATATCGTTGTCGTTTTCATAAAATTATGGTCGCGCTCAAGTATACGTATAACCGCGCTCAAATATACGTACCTACCAAATAATGGACATTTTATATTAAGGAGTTACATGGAAGTTTTTTAGCAAAAAAAGGTATTTTTAGATTTTTTTTACAATAACTATAAGAAAATATAATTTTTTTTAATCTTTCGCATATTATTATATATTATTTTGAGATACTGTAAAAAAATTCTTATGAAAAAAAAAAATAATAATTTGCCATTGGCAGCTAGTTTTGAGAGAGAAATCGCGTCAGCGAGAAATCGCTGATTTTTCGCCGTAGGTAGAGTAACTCGTGAAATTCTTACCTAAAATAAAAAACAAAATTTTGCTTCCGAGACTACTAAAGTAGCAGAAGCATTGTGATCACTTTTGAAAAATAAAAAATTTTTTCCCTCCAAAATAAAATTCTTTACGTACATTTTACGTTTTAGAGCTTCCTGAACAATTTTGGTTTTATTTCTGTCTGTTCGCTTGTGTGTCGCCGGTTTGCACCAAGTGGCTTAACGTCTGAACTATTTGATTGTTTTTAATGAAATTTTCAAAAATTATGCAGTTTAGTTCCTAGATAGTTCCCCTATGAAATTAATCAAAATTGGAGTAACGGTAGCAACGCCGCTACCATGTCATTCCAAAATTGCACCAAGTGGCATAACTTCTGAACTATTCAATTCTTTTTTATGAAATTTTCAGAAATTATACAGTTTGGTTCCTAGATGGTCCCCTATGAATTTAATCCAAATCGCAGTAACAGTAGCTACACCGCTACCATGAAATCCCATTAAATGTCAATATCTTACTTACTGTGAGTCCCATTTTCTCAAATTTTTAGGGTATTTTGGGGGTTAATTTCTAAAATAGTTTTGCTATTATTTTATAATTTAGTTTCTAAGTATTTTGAGTTACAATTTTTTATGAACTTTAAGGCGAAAATATAATTTCACGATATATGCATTTGGTAGAATACTGTTTTAAAGTCTTTTACGAGTACGAGGAAGCTGTGTGCCACACCCCATTGGCAGTGTATTTTTTATTAGTAGATGCTTGTATTTGAACGAAAAATTACTATTTCTCATCATTACATCTTATTTTATGAGTTAAAAATCAACGCAGAACACGAAAATTTTTACCAAAAATCAAAATTTTTTGTTTTTTGAAACACTATCAAAAGTTTGAATACGAAAATACGAAAATGATATTCACTAAAATTTATATATATATATATATATATATATATATATATATATATATATATATATATATATATATATATATATATATATATATATATATATATATATATATATATATATATATAGGTGTCACGACGATAACTTTCGAACAAAACGTTTAATGCTTGTGAAATTTTGTGTGGGAACTAAAATTCGGATTGGCTCGGCTAAGTTCGTCAGCCAGACACGTCGGATGCCCAGAAGTATTATGTTAACATTTTCAAGTAACATTTTTGTTACTTAAGCATTGTTAGCATGTTATTATATTTCCTATTGACAAGGGGTCAACTTCAAAGAGTTGAATGTTAGGTAAAAGGAAGTAATGTGGGTGAGTGAAAAATGGACTTAGAAAACAGTAATATTGACTATTATTTCGTAGTATTCTGATTTTTTTTTTTGAAACGTATTAAATTGATTTTGGGAAATTCGCTATATTAGAGAGATGCTGCGACTGGGGTGTTTTTCTTTTTTGTCATCTTATCTATTATACTTATCACTGGCAGTAAAAAGTCCGGCATTTTGAGACAAAAAAATTTTTCCATATGATTTCTTTAAAAGGGTTAATGGTTATATAACCGGGACATGTTACAGAAGTTTTTAAATATAAAATAAAGTATTTTCTGCAAAATAAAAACTGTGTTTTTTGTGAAATATAATTCAAATCCTACGCATAAGTACTAAACAACATAAATCATTGTTTTTTTTTTTTTTTTTTAATTCCTGGTATTACTCAGAAAGAATAAGTGAAATGTGACGGTGAACAGTGTGGAACTCCCCTATTTGACTTTGGCATAATTAAGAGCTTTTATTCTATATACTCGTACATGTAGAATATTCTCTTCTTAAGTATTTTAATTCAATAATGTAGTCACGACTTAATCAAAATGTAGTTGTCTTAGGTTCTTTACAATTTTGCCGAACCTTTAGGCAAACCTCTCTAGTCGAATTCTCAAATTAATATTTTAAGATATATTTTTGAATGTTTCAAATATTCTCAAACTATTTAAAAAAAATTGAATTTATTATAAGTAAATGTATAAAAATATTTTGCAAGTCTTTTAATTTAATTATAGGTTATATCGATTCTTAAAAGAGATCTGCCTCCTCCATTAGCTTCATTTTACACACGAATTACGTTATTAAATTTTTTATTTAATAGTATGTTTCATTTTTAATTAAATCGTGTAGGTTTGTGTAACGGTTTTATATTGTGTAACGTCCTCTTGGTCAACATTTGTTGAACACCTAATTTTATATCCATAAGCGGATATCTTTAAAATGTTACATAATAAATTTAAAGAAATGTTTTACTAAATAATGACTTCCCTGCGTCATATTGATAGTATATCAATTAATAAAAGTTTTAAATCATTCTCCCATCATTAAATGCAATAGCAGTATCCAAAAAAACTCATGAATTTCACCTTAGTTGTAATGCATCTAACAGAATAAAAAAAAGTTTTAAAGACATAGTAATTTTAGAATTTTAACAATATAAATTAAAATAAAAATCTGAACGCTTGATTTTTCACAACCTTTAGATAAAGACTTTTGTACCTAATGACGTCGTTAAGATACTGTCGTACATTTTTGCCATAAAAGTTTACTACAAGTTAATTTTATAATTTTAATTTTATCAAAAACAAGCTGTAGTAAAAGCTCTTATTAATAGAAAACATTAAAATGTTGATTTATTGAAGAATTTATTTGCAGAAAAAAATATACTTGGTGATGTCACAAAGGTGAATTTTCACGTCTATAGGGTTTCTTTTTTTATTTTAAAATTAAATGTTTTTAGTTACTTACTAAACTAGAATTTTCTTTTTTGGTCATCAGCTTTTACAAATCCCGATCTTTTTATTATTTACAGAATGAGCGACCTTTTTTTCGTTTTTTGCTCGTCAATTATAAAGTGCCACCCTTTTTTTACAAATTTTACAAAAATCCCACCCTTGAAATTTGCAGCGGCGGGCGAATGCCCGGGTTTTCCCTCCCTGGAGCGGGCTCTGTGGACGTATTAGTTTTGCGAATGTTGAGGTTTATTAATAAAATAACTTGTATCAAATCAATGGTTCTAAATAAAGCAATGAGCAAATAGCTATGTCTTAATTCCTAATCAGTGAGTGCACGTTGTATTTTGTATGTACGGAATTTTTGTCTCTTTAACAATATTGTACAGATGCGTATAAATGCGGAAGTCTAACAATAAGTCTAGTAAATAAAATCATTGCACTAAATTTAAATTAAAAAAATATCAAGTATGTACATTTCTTTCAGAGAAATTCTTTTACTGGGTATATACATAGTTCCGTAAGGTTGTAAATAAATCCTATACTCAGTTCTTTGATGTTATACTGTGAAAATCAACAAATCAAAAGATTGAGTCATAAACTCATAATACCACTTTAATCAGAGCCGGTGCATGGTTATTTGAGTGCATACTAAACTTGACTATTCTCTCTAGAACATGGAAACTGAGACAGGAATATAAAAAAATGTCCAAAGCCAGCCAAGTGTGATTCAAAACAAGTGCAAATTGATTTAAAACGAGAGCAAGCGGCTTTGGCTTACACCGATACGAATTGGCCCTATCTTTTGGCGCCTCCGAACTTGATAAACACTTATTTAGACATATAATAACAGTTAGAAGTCATACAATGAATCTTCAACTTTTAACGTGTAGAAGTTTTTCATAATGTATATTAACACAATTAAATCCCACTTAATGCTTATTAATGGAGTGGGACAACCACCAAATTTTAGTGAATAAGGAACTGTTTTCCCCCTCAGTTTTTCTTTTTGTAGCATGTTAGTTGCATCGAAGACTATACAAAATGAACATTTTCTACCACTTGCAACCGCCGCTACGTAAGTTATCGGCCATTTTATGAAAAATCGACCATTTTAGTCGTACTTTCTAAATATAGATGAATATATCTCGGTATGTGTAGGTCTAAAAAAAACGAAAAAAATTGAGGCTATTCACTACGATATAGTCTACCAGCGGCGACAGTATGAAATTTTTATCTGCACACATAACCTTAAAAAAAAATAAAAAATGGAGATACTGCTAAACTTGGTTTTTTGGTTTTAACTTCGGATATTTTACGTGAAATTTGATGAAATTTTCAAAAAATGTACTTTATAACATGGACAATAACTGATTAAAATTTCAAATCAAAATATCTAACATAAACCCTAAAAATTGACGTCGAATTTGAAAATTGACTGGCCAATGATTTTTGTGCATTGTATCGTACGAGGTTCTTTTTTTTTTAAATTGTAGGTTTTTGTGTGCACTTTATGATGGTGAACAAAACAAAATTTTTAAGCTTGAAAGAAAGTGAAAAATATCGATTAGAAATTCAAAATTGTCGACAATGAACAGTATTTGAAAAATAATTTAAATCAAGTAAACTGCCATAATTTAAATATGAGTTGTAATAATTTGTCCCATACAAGGGTTACAAGCTTCCATATGAGGATTACACGAATCGAACCCTATTAAGAAACCAAGTTTGGAGAAATTAAATTTCAATTGTTTTCAAAAATACACAACATCAAAAGTATATATGCTGGAAGCTTCCATCCACCTCACAAGATGCAAATTCAACATTCTTTAGGAGTGTACTAACAAACCAAGAAACAAAGTGACTTAATACCTATGAGCCTTCCAAGGAACTATTTACTTAATTTTTCGAAAGTTGGCTTTTTAATTCGGTTCGATTCGTGTAATCCTCAAGTGGAAGCTTGTAACCCTTGTATGGGAGAAATTATTATAACTCATAATGTTTAAATTATGGCGATTTATTTGATTTAAATTATTGCAGCTACTGTTGAATTTGCAGTTTGTGAGGTGGATGGGAGCTTATATACTTTTGATGTTGTGTATTTTTGAAAACAATTGAACCTTAATTTCTCCAAACTTGGTTTTTAATCGGGTTCGATTTGTGTAATCCTCATATGGAAGCTTGTAACCCTTGTATGGAACAAATTATTACTTAAATTTTTAAATTATAGCGGTTTCCTTGATTTAAATTATTTTTCAAATACTGTTCATTGCCGACAATTTTGAATTTCCAATCGATTTTTTTCAATTTTTTTCAAGCTTAAAAATTTTGTTTTGTTCACCATCATAAAGTGCATAAAAAAACCTACAATTTAAGAAAAAAAGGACCTTGTACGATACAATGCACAAAAACCATTGGCCAGTCAATTTTCAAATTTGAGGTCAATTTTTAGGGTTTGTGTTAGATATTTTGACTTGAAATTTTAACAAATTATTGTCCATGTTATAAAGTATACTTTCTGAAAATTTCATCAAATTTCAGTTAAAACATCCGAAGTTAAAACCAAAAAACCAAAATTTAGCACTATCTCCAATTTTTATTTTTTTTTTAAGGTTATGTGTGCAGATAAAAATTTCCTACTGTAACCACTGGTAGATTATATCGTAGTGAATAGCCTCAATTTTTTTCATTTTTTTTAGACCCACACATACCGGGATATATTCACCTATATTTAGAAGGTACGACTAAAATGGTCGATTTTTCATAAAATGGCCGATAACTTTCGTAGCGGCGGTTGCAAGTGGTAGAAAATGTTCATTTGGGATAGTCTTCGACGTAATTAACATGCTACACAAAAAAAATTTGAGGGGGGAAACAGTTCCTTATGCTTTTGTTATCCGACTCCATTATATTAATTTATTTACAATAAATTACTTATCAATAAATAAAGGAAAAAGATAAATAAAAATAAAGAATAATAAAATAGAAAACAAATAACTGAAGTTATAGGTAACAAACTTTATAAAATTTTTGCTAGACTCACGGTTACGAATATAATTGAATAATTGTTCTCAATTTTCAGTTCAAGATGTTGACCAACCTACAGCATACTCATTGTCAGTTAAACAATGTACGCAGGGTCAGATCATCGCATAGACAAATGAGCCAAATGGTCCGAGCCATGTTCGATTTGTGGTACAAAAAATTGATGGTTATTTTGATAGCTTTTGGCGTTGTTGGAAGTCAGAACCACTATCAGAAAATTTTTTTTAAAAAATGGACTTGGTACAAACCAATACTCGTTGGCGATATTTTGAAAAGATATTTTAATAAAAAATCATAAAAAGAGATAATTAAAAAAAGGTTGACTGACCTCTTTCTTAATATCCTTTTCTAAAGAAACACCATTCAGTTTGTATACGACCATATGATTTAGATACGATGTATCCAATCAACGTTTTTGACTTAAAAATACATAAATATTAAAATTGTTTGGAAAGCGAATTTGTTTAATAAAAATACGTACAGTGCTTGCAAAATTTATAATTTTTACGTCCCTAGAATTTTGGCGGCCCCTCGATTTCTATCGCCTAGTCCGCCTATTTGGTCGCGTCGGCCCTGACTTTAATGCTAAAAAACTGGACTAAAAAATATTCTAAAAATATGCTTTTTTCTAAGAGTTCAAAGTGGTGGTGCCTTATAACTATAAATTACGTTCAGTTGTTTTTATGTGACTTAAAACTAGCTATAACCCAAATAGATAAATAGACAAATGCATTCCCCATTCGTCCACCATTACTAAAGTTATATTTTGTATCACATTATTATTTATTTTAATTTTTTTATTCAATTGTGTTTCAGATTCCCACGTCAGGAACGGTTTCGAGGATACTCATTACTATTGCAAGTAGTTAAAGTGCGCTTTGGTCTGATTAAATAAATTTTCACAAAAATGGCACGACCAGGCCCAACACGAAGGCATCGTGTTAAAACATGTTTGGTAAATAATCTACTGACAATGTTAACAGTGGCTGGTGTATTGGGCGGTTGTTTTCTCGGGGTAATATTACGTTCCACACGTGAGGGGGGCCAATGGAGTCAACGTGAAGCTATGTATGTATCATTTCCTGGTGACATTTTCTTACGTATGTTGAAATGTTTAATTGTCCCATTATTGGTGTCATCAATTGTCTCGGCTATTGGTAGTTTGGATTTAACGCTATCGAAAAAGATTGCATTTCGAGCAATATCGTATTATATTACAACAACAATTTGTGCCGTCACGTTGGGTATTATTTTGGTGGTTACTGTGCGCCCGGGACATGGTGCTAGTGCAAATTTCGATAATACCGATAGAAAACAAGTAACACGAAATGTGACGACTGTTGATACACTTTTAGATTTAATTCGGTAAGTTTATTCTTATAATAATCATTTAATTTGTAGCTGTGCAAAGATTATACAAATGTATTTGCATAATATTATTTTACATAAATAAGGGAGAGTTCTTATTTTTTGACTAAAAAAACGACAATTTTCAATAATTTTTTTTCAATAATTTTATTAACTAAGGGCACAATTTTTTTTTCTTGCACAAACATTTTAGATTACAAAACAGATTACATTCTCCAGTGTGCAAATTAGAATAAAGTCAAAATTCAACAGATTGTAAGCGTGACGCGGTTTTTAAAAAGATCATGTTTTGGGGCATAAAATGCACCTATGGGAGGCGATAAATATTGAACGAGTGCAAAGTGTGTACAATTTTAGTTTACACAGTGGACGATTCACGATACACTAATGAATGCAATAAGATTTAGTTCCATAAGTTAATTACTTTTTGAGGTATCAGTGTTACCGCGTCAAAACAAGTTATTTCACGAAAACCTCGTACACGCAAAAGAAACGCCGGATAGAAAAGAATATCTCCGGAGCCGTTAGAAATTTTTTTTCAACTTTATTTTTACGTTTTCTATTAAAAATATGAAGAAGAAAAATCGGTTTTTGAAAATGAAAAAATAAGAACTCCTCCATAAATGAAGTCATTAAAAATATGTGATCCCCTTTTCATTTTAAAGTTGAATTCGCCCCTATGAATTAAATCATTTCAGAAATTCAAATTTGTTTTTTATGTTTCTCGAATTCGATTCCTTTAAAATTCTGGCAGGAAATGGCCGTAGGTCTACGAGTGAGCCTATTTCTTATCTTAAGATAAATATTTATGTTTAAGAGTGATGTGAGATGTGTTAATTTTTAACAGTATTAATAAACCTTAAAAACTTGCATCTAATGCCACAATAAATATAGATCTGTAATAAATAATTAGTCCCCCTATTTTTTTTGATCTGAAAACTAACACACTCTGATATTGTTACATATTTATTCGATAAAGATAGACTTATACAAATGATCTATGGTCAAATAATGATAGAAAAAAATAAAATAGCAGAACAACTGGTGTGCGAGTTATGCGAATACTATATGTACTTATATATTGTATTATAAATATATGTATACCTATGTAGGAATGAATGAATGAATGAAACGGGGTCTCCTGGGGTGTCCCTTGTTACCGGAAACACTGTGACATGTGAGAGAGATCATTACATTCATCTATGTACATCATATCGGCGAAATTTCCTGTCTCAATAAGCTATGTCCTGCTCTATAGTACGCGATTGCAAGTTATACTTACTTTTTTTTTTCTAATGTGATTTATTATCATAAAAATCTTTTAGTAATTGCCACGACAAGATATTTTTGCCATTATTAAAATATTGTTAATTAAAAAATTTTTTTGGGGTGAAAAATGAAAACTTGGATTCCGTTCTGTATAATTATAGCTTAAGGGACAACAATTAAACCTAACACTTCTAGACCCTATGTTTCGCCAGTTTTACTTAACTATAAGAGTGCAATCGCGGAGTGCAATGCAGTCTATAATCGGTATCCATTTTTGATGGAATAGTTTGTGCAAATTAACACGTCTGTTAAAATTTAAAACTACACGTTTTGTATATTTTTCAACGCTGATCATAAATCGAATAAATTGTAATAACTCTTTTTGGTGAAAATACTATAATCGAAAACAATGCAAGGTAGAAAATGAGGTTTCTGATATAAAGTATAGAGATCAAAGAACAGTATAAAGGAAGTGGAAAAAATATTTCAGAAGTCTTATAAAATGTCATAATATTGTTGTTTATTATAATGAGCTACTTTTTGAATTTCAGTTTCCTAAAATTCTTTTATATATTATAATCTTTTATTATACTTTAAATGGTGGGAGCGTTGAGAATAACGCAGGAAAGACAACAGATTCAAAATTAAGTATGAATTACCATTGCTCTAGATGGTCAATTATTAAAACTGTTAGTGCTTTCAGGGTGTGTATTTCATTTCATTACTAAACTTACTCTTGTATTAACACGTTAATGGTCATAACCTATAATGACAAAACACCAAACTCACACTATTTTCGGGGCTTAACTTCGGTTGGAACGCGGTGGAACGGTATTTTACCACTTAAATGACGTTTCGGTACCTTTGAACGTCGTTCCATTTCTCAGGGATTTTTTTGATTTTTTTTTACTAGTGTTTTCCAAAGTGTTATTTGAAAATTTTTTTTGGAAAACTGAGGGAAAGAATATTATAGCGGTTTAGGTTCTATTTTCCATTTAAATAATAATATTATCTGTAATTTATATAATAATTATTATCTGATATCAGTTGTTTATTCGTTCCTGTATAATTGAATAAACAGTTTAATTTACGTTTAATTTCTCTAAAAAGAATTTTAAACTTTAAGGACCGGTAACTTCGAAACGAAATGAATCGTTGTGCCACCCTTGTGGCTTGTAGTGACCCTCTATTGATAGACACCTTATTTGTCGAAACCCGTTAAGTAATCTTGGCTGGATGCTTTTCATAAAATTTTACAAAATTTTCCTAATTCTATTATATAAGTAAATAGATTTTTTTTTGGTTGAAAAAATAACTTACTCGTACTCGGCCCATAAATTTATTTTTATGGGCATGGATGTTTTGCTCAAACTGCATCCGATGCCACAAAAATAACAAGTAATATACTATTATTGTTGCTTTGCCAAGTAATATACTATTATTGTTTATGATGAATTGTTTTATAAGTACATTATTTCAATGGAATTTTATTAATGTTTATGTTATGTACAATATAAGTTTATTATTATTCACAATAAACACTAATTTTAATTATAATGAATATTTTAATAATTAATAAGAATTGTACGTAATATTTGTGTTTGTGCATTATAATATTATCATTGATTAGCAAACATTTATAAATAGAATAAAAATATCTTACAGAAAATATTAAAAAGATTGGTTGGTCTGAGTTTTCGATTTGTTCTTTTAACAAAGGACCCTTCGGAGGTAAAGAGGGGTAAAAGTGCCTAAATGGGAAATAAAAAAACTAATACAGTAGTAGCATTAAATCGAAGGTACGAAACCTGACCAGACCCTCGTTCTTCCTCCTCGACAACTAATTATTTTTTGTCTTTCGTTAAAAAATATGTTTGACATAATCTGTTATTTATTACTGTGTTCAATAGAAAAAAAATAATATCTAATACAATTTAATTGTTTACAATTTTTTAGCTTCTCGTCCTTCAGATTTTATTCAAGGCTTGAGCTACACTTTAATTTGTTCATTTGTCAATTTTTTTTATTTCCACAAAGGACAGACGTATTCGTATCTCTATACTATTGAAACCAGTGTAACCACAAAGGATAGAAAATATTCCACCAATATGTTATATATGTGCACTCGGTTTAGTGTGTGTTAGTGCGAAGTATTTTGTGTGTATGAGTGAGGTAACCTATCTTGCATACGTATATACATAATACTACACACGTATGTATGTGGTACGTATACCGTGTTAATACGACGGTGACAATATGACTATACAATGACAACAATTGAAGCGTGATTGAAACACACTCATCGAGTGCTACCGAATGAATGACTACTAAGTAGCCTAAGGTGCCCAAAAATGCTGTATTCCTTCTATTGTTCTGTGCTTATTTCTTATTTTTTATTTTATGTTAATTAATATTAGTAAATAAAAACACTTTACAAAATACCACATTTATTGAATATAAAACTCTTCGGTCAATATGACCATTCTCAAACGTGTGATAAGACGACATATCGACCGAAACATGTCATAAGAGTTTTATATTCAATAAAAGTGGTATTTTGTAAAATAAAGTGTTTTTATTTACTAATATCAAATATGGAATACCATAAAGTAAAGCTCAAATCTATTAATGTTAATTAAATTCTTGATTTTTATTTTTTCCCGGTTTTTAGATGATTAATTGCATAAATTAATCTTACGTTAAGCGTACTTTTTTTATGATCCGTCAGGTTTAAAAATGACACCCTTGAATCTGGTGGAATACTAAAGACAACGGTTAAGGGTTCGCTTAAAAAAAAAAAAAAAAAAACTGGATACTGAGCTGACGTCTTAATACACTCACAAACTTAATAAAAAGAATTTAAGAAAGTGCCAACTCGGGCAATCCAAAAAAAAAAAAAAAAAATGAATTCGGGTAAAAAGTGGTTTTACCCGAAGACGATTACGCTTAAAGTCCTAATATTGATATACAGGGGATGTATTGGTAACTCGACGTATTCCTTGCAGAACGTTATAGTAGAGCTAAAATACAACAAAATTGAACAACTAAATTTTCTACCGAAATTCAATATTTTTTGAGATATTTCGACTTTTATATTTTCTTCGTTAAAGATCCAAAACTTGACACTTAGGTTAAAATAAAAAAAATTTATATCAATTTGTTTGCGTAGCTGACATTGTAACTGAGCTAATGCTGTCGTAGAAATTCCCAAACCTACTACATAATTGACAATTACGAGACAATTTGTACTATTTATGCCATAGTAATTTTTTGAGCTCGACAACACTATTTTCATCATAACTTATAAAATAAGTTAATTTCAAAATTGTCATACCCGGTAATTTTCAATTGTTAAGTAGGTTTGGGACTTTTTACGACAGCATTAGCTCAGTTACAGTATCAGATATGAAAATAAATTGAAATGAAAGAAAAAAAAACTGAAATTCAATTTTCAATCTAAGGGCCAAATTTTGGATCTTTAACAAAGAAAACCTAAAAATCGAAATACATCAAAAAATACTGAATTTCGGTAGAAAATTTATTTGTTCAATTTGTTGCAATTTAGCTCTACTATGACGTCCTGCAAGGAATACGTCAAGTTACCAGTAACCCTGTATAAGACTATCGCATAATGCATTTAATGTTGCTATTAGTTTTTTAATCCGAATGGAAGATTAAGTCACTCTAGCCATGTTCCTTGAGCCCGGAAATGATATTCACAAAAATTTATACATACATACATATATATATATATATATATATATATATATATATATATATATATATATATATACACTGTGTGAGTTTTTCGAGAGTTGCCATTTTTATTACAGCCAAACCGTTGACTTAATCGAAAAATTGTTTAAATAAGAGTTGTAGATATCGACGGGGGCAACCGATTGCTATAGTCAAGACCTTTATAGCTCTTATGGTTTTCGATCTATGATGCAAACCTATAGATTTTTAAATGCGACTATATATTAATTTTTCGATAAAACTGATCTAATGCATTAATTAACAACATAAATGAGCAAAAAAATTTTTTTACCCAAGTTTAATTTTTTAATTTTTCGTTATCAGTTAGGCGGTAAAAATATGCATATGTAGTTGGGGGCTACTTCAACCGATAGTATTTTTCTTGGTTACGTTTCCATTACATCCAAGAAAAGAGCCCAATCTTGGATCATTTCTATCATAAAAATTTGATTGTAATAGAAATGGCAACTCTAACTCACATGGTATATGTATATATTTGTATATATATATATATATATATATATATATATATATATATATATATATATATAAATTTTAGTGAATATCATTTTCGTATTCTAGGAACCTCAAAACATATTTCTGCCAGAACCCCGGGCTCAAATTGCGTCATGAGACCTACTGTAATAGCTGAATTTCGAGTTTTCGATTTGTTCTTTTAACAAAGGACCCTTCGGAGGTAAAGAGCGGTAAAAGTGCCTATATATATATCTATATATATATATATATATATATATATATATATATATATATATATATATATATATATATATATATATATATATATATATATATTTCGTATTTTCCGGAATACATTAAAAAAAGTAATTCTATAGTTATGTCTTATAGTTCATAATTCGTAATTATAGTTCGGCTTTCGACTTATGGTTCATAATTCGGGAACCTAACATGCCGAAAGTATAAAGACGGCCTAATTTCCCTAGATTTTGATTTGTTTAATGACACGACTGTTCTTCACAGCACTCTCATCAGTATTTCGTGATTTTAATTAAGAGAAAGTTAAGATTTAAACCCCGAATTGAAACTTAATTTTAAACAGATTTGAAAGATTGTAGGATACTTTGAATTGCTAAAAACATAATTAAAGTTTTGCGTTTTAATATCTAAAAATGTGTTTATGAGTTAAAATAAAATTTATGTACATAATTTTTAATGAGATTTAACTAATTTTGAATTTTTATTTTGGCTTACAGGAATCTATTTCCGCCGAATCTGGTACAAGCAACAATAGCACAGGTAAGATTTTAAATAATAATATTGTTAATATGTAGGCTAGTTTGATTAAGGTATTAAATAAGTATTTTCATACACATTTCAAAACCTCATGGGTCAATATAAACTGAAAGCATTTAGTCGTTACGCCTTTCTCGAATCAGTTGAGGGGAACAATATAATATACAACGCAAAATAATTCAGCTACGAAGCAGTGTATTTATAAATATACCAGTTTTTCAAGGATTTGTATAAAACACACCTGGATATGTCTGGACTTGTCTCGACGGACGACATAATTTTCTATTATTTGAATAAATCAGATATTTATTCTTTAATTGAATAAAAATTTCAACAAGTATCGTACAAATTCATTTTAACGAAACTCTTAATGAAACAAAAAATTAAGCCTGTGTATTATATCCAACTACCAAAGTCTCTATTTAACTAATATCATTTGTATCTTAACGTAGCTGCTCCGAGATAGTCAGGTAGAAAAGTACATCTCAGCGAAAAAATTTTCTTTTGTCAAAAATTAAATAATGTATTAATAGTGTTCAGCTATTACATTTCTATACCACTAGTTTTTTTTTTTTAATTTCCACGCGCTTATATTGTACTAATATAAAAACATTGTTGGAAAAATGTTGTAAAAACGTTGTAAAATGATGTTTTTAAATTATATTTCAAAAACGGCGTAGTGAATAATTTTTATTTCTTATTAAATATGGTTTGTAACTTTGTATTTTATAACATACTAGCTGTTACGCGCGGCTTCGCAAGCGTGAGTTTCGTAATTTAGTAAAGGTAATTCTTTTTAGGTTGTTTGCTAAAATATTTTGTCCCTATTTTCTTATAAGCTGAAATAATAGGCTATATTTATTGATAAGCTTACTCATCAATCCTCCTTATTTTAATTTCTCCCTTTGGCTAGTTATCTAGGAACAATTGAAAATTTTCAAAAACTAATTGGTCATTTCTTCAAGCATATAACATAAACTAAAAATCTGAAGTAAGCCTATTAAGAAGGTGTCAACGAATTTGGCATAGAAGTAAAATTTCAAATATTATATATTTTTAAAATACCTAATATTTTGTAGACTTTACTCTAAATAAGCATCCTCCCTATTCCTATTGGATAATTTAAATCCCTACATCTCCTATAAGTCTGTTTGCATTATATTTGAACATTTCCTAAAGTAACTGACTCATTGTTGTAGACGCTACAACAGTAGGCGTTGAAAATGTAAAGTTTAACTTCTCCCCCATTTTTTTTTGCGTTTATTCCCTATTTTACTCTTTATAGGATTAATTTTCAAAAAGTGATGAAACAAGTATTCATTAATTTATTTTTGACCTCCTTTGATTATGCTCTCCAGTTTCATTCGTGTAAAATTATCTTGAGTGTGAGTAAAGCTACTATAAATCAGTTATTCCGAAACAAATCGGACAAATTTAGTTCCAAATCAGTTCTCTAAAGTGCTTCGCTTCACTCGCCAAACAGTTCAAAATTCTATAAAAGGTTAATTCCATGTAATGTTTCGCTTCGCTCGCCAAACGACTCCAAAGGAAAAATTTATAAAGTTTCACTGAAATCTGTCCCGTGTTTTTTGTGTCAGCCGTGCCCATAGGAAATTAGCTGATCATTTTATTATATAAATTCTATGTAACTTCCAAAATATCAGTTTTAGGTATAAGAATATCTTATAATAATAGATAGACTTGACATTTTTCTACATAATTATGATAAAAAATATAGGTGATTCATTTGAAAAAAGAAAAAAAAATTGCACAATAAACAAAAATATTTAAAAAAATGCTTTATGTGACCAGCCTGTATCAAGTCAAAAAGCTAAAATGTCACTGTCACATAAAATATTAGTAACAATTTCCAGCGAATTCAAATTTTTATGTCAAAAACATTTCAAATAACAAATTTGGTGTCAACTTTCGGTATAACCGGAAATGGCACCAAGTAGAAAATATTTTTATTAAAATCTTCATAATTGAAAACTTCTATAACCAAATTGTCAAAAATCTATTTTATTTAGAAGGCCATAAACTTTTAGTGAAGATTCTATTTGAATCATTCTGTACATAACCATTTGGGAGATCACATTAAAATGTGGCTAAGATTAATCGGGAGGTTAATATCTATGTTCCCTGTAAATTTAAATTCAATAACTTTAATAGTTTTCGAGTTAAATTGGTTCGTACAAACAGACAGACAAACAAAATTTTTTTTTAAAGTTATATTTGGTATATGTGTCGAATTTGCTAATTGAAAAGCACTAATACTTAAAAATTCGAAAATCACAGACAGACCCTTCTATTTCATTTATAGGTATTGATTAAATTTTAATCAAATTCCTTTGACATGTTTTCATTTTATTCAAGAAAAACAGGGTTTTCCGATAAGAGCCCGTGTTAAAATTGCAAAACTTTGAAATCAAATTGGGGTAGCCAAAACTTTGGGGTAGTGAAACCGATTCTCAGAATTGGGGTAGTCAATTTTTGGATTCGGAATAGGCTCATATTATTGATATTGAGTTAAATAAATACAAGTATCTAGAGAAGTTTCGTTAAAATCCTTTGATAAAATTGTTTTACCGACCAAGTACCTTAACTACTGTTGTTGAATTCAATATAAATGTGTCTCTTATGCTATTCTGTAAATATACTTTAAAATTACTACTAATTTAAGAAAGTGTATCACATTTCATTCAAATTTTGTTATTTGTACATGTAACGGTTCTATAAAATTCTGCAAATTTCATGTGGTACTTTTATTATTACAGATTGTAAAAAAAGTGCTTTTTTAAATCGTCAAAAACATATTGTCAGTGCTATATTGCCTGTCATATTGATTTCTCACTTTTATTGAATAAAGATATCTGATTCTTATCTCCTTTTGGAGAAACTTCAAGTTATTCTTAAGTTTAATAGCAACATGATAGACAACAAAATAAAATAATAGTCAGATAGCAACGAAGCAACCATCTTAGTATAAAAATCAGATTTGCAGTTAGATAGAAATACACATCCTAAAAATTATAAAGTGTACATTTTCTTTAAGAAATTAATTTACTCTTTGAAATGATAAAACAAGCTCTTACTTAAATGTAGGAAAACAAAGAAAATACTCAGTTTTTTCATTTTCCTTATAGGTAGTTTTTATTGTATTTCTCTGCAAGAATTTTACTGTTGTTATTTAATAAATTTTCTTGTTAATTAGTTTGTTAATTACCAATGTAATCTTCATATTCATTAGAGGTTTGTTTTGAATAATAAAATTAGTAGTTGTAATGTAATAAGTAATAACTGTTATTTGTATATTTTATTGTAACCTTGACTACAGATGCATTTCATAATGCACCTATTTATATGTACAGTCTGTGACAGTGAAGTTTACAAACTTTATTATAAATTTGTTTGTCATTCGATCCTTATCCCAATTTCTCAATATATTGAATTGTAACCAGGCCCGACCCGGGTAACCTTAAAGGGCGGTGGACTGACTCTCAAATTGTGATGCAGGTTCAAACTCAATTAACATAATTTATTGTAAAAAAGTGTGAATTACAAAGTATTTAATATTACAAATTGTAATAACATTATTAAAGTTGGCTAAATGTAAAAAAACCAAGTTGATTGTCATTAAAACCTTCCCTCAGTATGAAAGAAGACGTTTCAATTCTGTACTACTTACCTATACAAAATTTTTCTATGACAGTTTCGCTTTTCACTTTGTTCAGGACATCCTTCTCTACTGCCTTTATCATAAAAGCCTCCAAGCTTTCATTTGTCATAGTGGAACGAAGACGGGTTTTAATAATTTTAAGTCAAACCGAATCGAAGTATGGACTCGATAGCACTAGCTATTGGACCGCTGCAATAACAATCATAAAAAATTGAATGGTGACTCTGAATAAAATACTATAAAAAGCAACACAAACAAATATTATTAATGCAATAATTTTTTATTGCAACATTATAAAATTTATATAACGTTTGGGGGCGAGGGCGCCGATCCTCTGCCAGGGGGAGGACTCATTAATAAAATGGTCAATTTTCATAGAAATATTATAATTAAGTGATTATTTTAAAGATCTAGTAAGGTATTGAGCAAAGTTGAATGATAATTATGTGCTTTCTAACGTCAATTAAAAGTGGTGGGAACGCTAGCAAAACAAAAATTTATCTAAGTGATCCAGAGGCTTTTTAGGATTTTTATTTTGGATAGGTTCGAATTTTACTATATTATAAATATTATTATGTAACTTATATGTATAATGTTTCTTAAAACTATATATTTTACTAAATAATTTTAAAAATGACAGTTCCGCTCATGTGTATTAGGACCCATAAGAATATTGTAGTTTTTTCACTTTTACCAAAAAAAAGATAGGACAGCTTTTCACAAAATGGTACAAAACATTTTATTGGTTATTTCATTGTAGATAAACACGATAAGAATGAAACAAAATTTTTATTGGTTTTAATTGATTTCAGAACCATAGAAACAACATATTAAATATGAATTTAGAACTCATATAAATAACTTATTTTATCCGTTAAATTTTTTTTCTAAAATCTTAGTGGAAAGTGGGCTTTTGCGCTCTGTGAAGAGAGCGCAAAACATGTATTTACCGAGGACTCTAGTTGCCGAGCAACAATGTACTATTTTTCGCTTTAAAGCGGAAAATACTTTGTCGCTCGCTCAACGTGTATTTAATTACAAATCGGGTAGACGTTGTTTATATTTTCTATGGTAACAAATAAACAAATTCTAAAATTATTATTTTAGCTAGGAAGTTGGTGGGAATTTCATCGTCATTGATACTAATATGTTATATAGTTTACTACTGTGCGAATAAGGAAAAATTAGAGCAGAGTTCAGATGGTGCTGACTTATCCTGAAAAGGAATTTTGAAAACTAGAAGAATAAGAAAGCTTTCTTAAATTATATCATCGTGTCTGCCATTGATATATGGTGTTAAGGGAGGTAAGTATATAATAAATTTGTGGAAGACAGACGTCTACATTGCTGCATTTTTCTTTAAAATATTTTTTTTTAGAATAAATTAGTTATTATTTTTTCTCTTAAATGCAGCAATGTAGACGTCTGCCTTCCACAAATTTATTATATACTTACCGCCCTTAACACCATATACCAATCGCAGACACGGTGATATAATTTAAGGGAGCTTTCTTATTCTTCTAATTTTCAAAATTCATTTTCACGAAAAGTCAGCACCATCTAAACTCTGCTCTAATTTTTCCTTATTCGCACAGTATAGTAAACTATATAACATATTAGTATCAATGACGATGAAATCATATAGCGAAATTCCCACCAGCTCCCTAGCTATTTTTATCGTAATCAAGTGAAATATTAATTTTATTAAATTTCAAAATAACTACAGAATATTAATTAAAAATAATAAATAACTATAAAGAAGCTGCAGAAATTATAACATTAAAGTAAATAGTAACGTTCATTACTATTTTTTCAAAAAAAAAAACATTTTATAAGATTGTAGAAAAAATTTTGTGTGTAATTCGAGCACAAAATCACATTGCCGCTCTCATGATAATAACGCGCTCCGCCTGGCGGCATCGCACGTCAACATTCTGAATCGAGCGGCAATGTATTACTTTGCGCTCGTAATACACAAATAACTATTACCGTATTAAACTTGAGTTTTGATACTCTTTTTGAATAAATTTGTGTTTTCTAAAATCAAATTTATTGTCTAACAGCCAATAGTTAAACCAAACAGTTAAACCAAAAACTCTTTAGCTTCACTGTCGCCGTTTTGTTAGTTGATAGTTCTTCTCGTTAAATTGCTAGATCACAAATTTCCGTTAAATACAAAGGAGGGAGTATAAAAATAGTCAATTTTTGCCCAATGAACGGCAAGTTAAATAATGATTGGTAATTGAAGTTTTCATTCCACAGAATGTAAAAATATCACTTATAAACATTTTACTTCAAGGGAATATTTTAACAATTATTATTCAACCACTTATGAAATATCCATGGTCATGAACAAGCTAGCAGTTTTAACTATTTGTATCTCACCAAAAAACATTTCATCTTAAAAATTTAGCCAAGACTCGCAATTATTTTACTCTTAAAAAGTTATGAGATCTAATGTTGCGCCAAGCCGTAAATAAGTCGGCATCATGGTCAAATCAAGTTATAAGGCTTGGCCGTTTCGTGAAACTATGGTAAATAAAACCAAACATTAACAGCCCATAGCAGATTATTGTGCTATTGACCATTGGCTATTTACCATACTTCCGGGAATCGGCCAAGCCTTATAACTTTATTTGACCATGATGCCGACTTATTTACGGCTTGGCGCAACATTAGATCTCATAAGTTTTTAAGAGTAAAATAATTACGAGTCTTGGCTAAATTTTTAACGTGAAATGTTTTTTGGTGGGATTTCAGTTCTTTTTGTAAGTTGTTCGTGTGTTTTTTTTTGTTTTTTACTTTTACAGGATGTATTGCCTGGACGTAAGAAGCTCTTTTCAGTTCTTTTCACTTCTTTTTGTAGGTTGTTCGTGTTTTTTTCTTTTTACAGGGACTACTTCCTGGACATTAGAAGCTTCTATCTTCATTACCTACTTTCTATCTTTCCCTCTTTTCCTTGCGGGATTATTGATAGTAATTGGCAACCAGTCTGACCAGTAGGGAAGAGGTGTGTCAGTAGTAACAGAGAGTCAATTGTAACTTTAAAATTTGAGAGACTTGTATCAGTCCTATTGAGGAGTATTATATATCATAAACTGGCTTTTAAAGTGACAAAACTTTCTTTACTGACAAAACTTTCAGTTATTATCATTTGGCGGTTTTTTCTCAGCAATATCAAAGGTGTTTATATAAGCTAAACGTAAATTTTGAGTGCATTAACAATATTTTGATTTTTGCAGTAAATATCCCATCAACTGGAAGAGAAGTGGTTTTATTGGAAACACTAGCAATCAAATAATATGGTATCCGCCAAAATAAAGAGTACCGAAATTAAGAGAGCTATGAAATTGCGCACGCGAGTTGCATTTATCATATTTGGTATACTAGTTATTAGTTGTCAACTTGACATTACATTACGATTAAAATCTTTGTCATTATGGTTCTTTCTACCGAAGAAAAAGTTTTTTTAGTAGAACATTATTTCTGCTCATACGGAGTTGGACGGAATAATGGCCCATGTTTAAAGCAAGTGTCAGAAAGATATCTACAACATTTTAACAAGGCGTCCCCTAGTAAAGCTGTAATGCTAGCGGCTGATGCCTACATTTGGGGTATGATGAAGGATTCCATATTTCGCTCGGAAAATCCGTCAGAAACTGTTGGAGAACTACGGCAAAGAATAATAACTTATTTTCAACATTTGCAGCAACCACTTTTCTTAAATATGTTTAATGATCTTCAGAAACTTTATGAAGCTTGTTTGCAACGCCATGGTGCACATTTTGAACATATGTATTATAAAAATTAATTCATAAATATATTTTTTATATTCGGTACTGTTTATTTTGGCGGATACTGTATTATTAGATAGTTAGTTTCGCTTTTTTAATCATAGTTAATATTTTATGAATTTTTTTTTCAAAAATTAAACAGCAGTGGAACAATTGTAACAAATTTAGGAGTGTCGATTGTAACATGTAACAACTAAAAAAAAAATTTTAGTTGAATAAAATTAAACTTTATATTTTAGGTATGAATCGGAATAATAAAGGTAACGACTTCGGTTAATAATTTAAAAAAAAGAAAAAAAAACTATCCTTTCATTAATAGTTATACTTTGGCAATCAGTTGGTTTTACTTATATATACCTACATATATATTGATTTTCGATTACGATTATCCTTCGTTTCAAAGCTTTGCTTTCTAGTCGAAGTTTCGGTCTGCGATTAGTTTATCCTGCTGGTCTCTAATCAAATTCATTCTGTTTTCAGAATAAAAAAATTCCATTTAATATGCAAAACGAAAAACTAGGATGGGAACTATATTCAATGATGTATATATAAATTCCGATAAAAGAGTAATAGAAAGAAAAAAATTCAGAGCTCTTGTCTGAGACTGTGCTATTTGTCACCTTCGTTACTCAATATGTATGGAAGAATGTTTAAAACTGGATTAGTTATAATAACTAACGTGTAAATTCAACTAAATAATGAGTGTTACAATTGAACCTAAGCTCTGTAACAATTGATCCTCTGTTGGTGACGATTGTAACATTACACTTTGGTCTACATAAATGCAGTTATTTCAGTTATGAACCAACATAGAATCTTTTTGTGCAGCTCATTCAAAACCTGAAAGATGTCCGTATCTTGTGCCAAAAATTTAATTCCCTGTGACTAATAAATACAAAGTTACTAGCCTGTATATTTTTTTTTTGTTACTACTGACACACCTCTTCCCTACTAAACCCTTAGCTAACACACACCATGGATCTCATGGATTTCATTTTACGAATATTTCTTTAAATTTAACATTAGTAGTAGTAAAATACATGTTATATTTTAAAAAATATTTAGTCGTTTTCAATTTTTGAAAACGACTAAATATTTAAATTTCGTAATAAATTCAGTCTCCGGAAATTTAGTACAGTCATGGGGAGTAATTTGAGTCCAATTATTTACGCCTATGCGCTTTTACAACGCTTTTATTAGCTGATATCGTAAGGAAATCTAAGAACTCAGTTGTCACCTACTTCTAATTACCGTATCGATTTCAAACTTGTGGCATCATAGAGCAAATAAATTGCCGTCATTAAGCGAATAACTGAATAGACATTTTTTCACATTTTAAACTGTCAAATATTTTCAAAGTTTTAAAAATCACCAATTTTTCTCATAGTAACCAGAAAAGTAAATAATTTTTTCCTAGTTACAAATACAAAAAATACCAAGAGCTTTTTGATTTGATTTTAATTTTTGTTTTATTTACTTATAAATATACGTACAACATATTTTATTATTTATAAGAAGTTGAAGAGGGAAAATTACCGATTTGTTAATTTTCTCGTTAGTTGTTGTATATTAAACCCAGCCTACATACCAAATTTCAACTTTCTAAGACTTCGGGAAGTACTCTGTAATTTTGATGATCATCAGTGAGTGAGTGACGAATTTAATGAAATTTGCGTATTAATAAAATCTAAAGTAGTAAAGCTATAATTTTGGTATATGCCATTAGGCTCGTGACTACATTCTATCCTGATAATTTGAGCTCTTAAGTATTATCCAGGCTGAATAGGCTAAATAGGCTGAAGTGTTTCGAGAAAAGATACAGCAGTGCCCTGTTTGTTTTGTTTTGCTCGTCTTGGCGGGGGCACGGCTGTATCCCCAGATTTAAAAATTTTTATTAAAAAACACGGTTATACATGTAAAATATATTACAAAACAAATTGTTATAAATTATAAGAATTAAGATAAGTTAGGTCGATGAATTGAATGAATAGTCATTGGATGAATAGTCGGTGAAAATAGTCGGTAGGAATTGTTCAGGTAAATGTATATTATCCAGATGTCGAGCATAACCAAAGTACCAAATAATTAAAGCAACATGCGAGTCTAGTTGTACTACTTTACATCTACAAAAATGAACTAATATCGCCGAAACACCTGATTAGTGTTTATCAATAAGTACAAAGACATGGTACTTTACAGAATTAGAGTGTTGAGAACGAATTGCGCTTTGAGAAAAAAGCTATTTTTTACTTCTACATTAATACCGTACTTTATATTTAATTGATGAGAACAAATTCTTCAGCAATGCGGCATTCAAAATCACCATTTTCATATGATCTGCGTGTAATAACTATTAGTCAGTTTTAATTGATATGTACCACATGCGTAAACACAAAGCTCTCCCAAATTTAAAGTCGGGAAGACTGAACGAGCCCGAACGAGTCTCGTACGATCGGATGCTGTCGGAATATATACAATAAAATAGTTGAAGTTTGTAGTTTGTTCATGTTACCATGGATATTAGCACAAGTGGTTCAGTAATAATTTTTAAAATGTTCCTTTGAAGTAAAATGTTTATAATTGAAATTTTACATTCTGCGGAATGAGAACTTCAATTACTAATCATTATTTAACTTACCGCTCATTAGGCAAAAATTGGCTATTTTTGTACTCCTTCCTTTATTTGAATAAAAACTACCAACCTCTCGTCTAATAATAGTGAACAAAACGTAGTTTTAAGTAAACCCATTTCAGTGAATTACGTAGTACGTATCACTTATTGTTCGGAGAACCTACTCATTTATCTTATGCGATACGATTCGTTCACTCTTTTCCACAAGCTTTCCTTGCAAGCTTCAATAATAGGGACTATGTATACCTTATATTATATATGCATAACTAATTTGTAGTTTTGCAGGTATTAAACTTATAGCTCGATATCTGTTAAAGCGAATTACTGGAATTGTTTATAAAAGAGAATTAATTAAATGAAATATCTATTCGTATTAATTAAGATTTTGAGATTAAATTAGGAAATTTGATTTCATGTATATTTTCATACATTTACAATTAAGTAAATATTAGTTATTTGGAGGTAAATCTTTTATTATGCGATAAAATTGTCAAAATTTTTTTTGGAATGCTATTTTTGGTCAGTACTACAATTTTAATTTTATCGATACGCCTATGTGGTATCTGACATTAAGTTAACTTTTAAGTGTATTTGCCTGAGGTAAAATTATCCCATATGTCCTTCTTTGTCTTTCCAACTATTAATGTTAAGTGAACTCGATGACTTTTTGACAGTTATAAAGATGAATTTTTTATATTTTCTATTTAAAACTAGAATCCCTATAATAAATAGAGTCGTGACATGTCACCCATTTTCTGTCCAAAACAGAGCGGGAAGCTTCAAAATTAATTATCACATGTTGGAGTAAATATTTTTGAGTACATAATTATTGTTAATAAGTTATGAATTAATGAACAATTAAAAATTTTTAATTTAATTATTCTTTCTAGATTAATCTAAATGATTTTTTTTAATATTTATTTCCAATGTATTTTACGGAAACTGTGGACAGAAAATGCCAGAACTGTGGACATCAGCACACATGTCACGACTCAATTTATTATAGAGACTCTAATTAAAACAATTTTGAAATGCCATCTATAAATTTACGTGTAATTACACGACTGCACTAGAAGGAGGGTAATGTGTTTAAGAGGTATGTATGTATCCTATGTCTGTTTCTGTGTGCAGCCTGCAGCCTAAACGGCTTGACGGATTTTGGTAAAGAAGTGTCGTCGAATTCGTCTTAATTTCGAGTGCTATAGGCTACATAAAATGTCAAAATTCATCCCCTAAGTAGGGGATGAAAAATTTGTATAAGAACTGTTGAGTCTAAAAACGTGAAATTTTGAACAGGAGTACCTTATGTAACGTAGGCGAGCACCAGAAAGAGATTTTTGGAAATTCGTCCTCTAAGGATATAAAATGGGGGATGAAAATTTATATAGCAGACTACTGACTCTAGAAACGTGAAATTTTATACAGAGGTCCCTTTATAACGTAGCTGGATATTAAGAGGGTGATTTTTGTAAAAATCTATCCACTAAGGGCTCAAAATAGGGGATGAAAAGTTATATAGAAAACCGCTAGCTTTAGGAATGTGAACTATTGCACAAAGGTTTTTTTAGTTACTTAAGCAAGGACCAAGAGTGAATTTTTGCAAATTCGTCCCCTAACGGGTTAAAATGGGGGATGAATATTTATATAGAAAACTTTTGAGCCTAGAAATGTGAAATTTTACACAGGTGTTTCTTATAATGTAGGTGCGCACTAAGAAGGGATTTTTGGAAATCTGTGCTACAAGGGGGTAAAATAGGGGATGAAAAATTATATAAAAAATCGTGGGTTTAAGAATGTGAAGTTTTGCATAGAGGTTTCTTTAGTAACGTAAGTGAGCGCGAAGAGCAGATTTTTGAAAGTTTATCTCCTAAGGCGGCAAAATAAGGTATGAAAATTTATATGAAAGCTAACTTTTGTCTACGAATTCGTCTGGGTGGGTGGAGTTGGTAACGACATGTGTGTACAATTAATCAACCTACAATGAGTTGATGCGGAGAAAGTTGCGGACAAAAGCTAGAATACGGCAAAAAAATATTTTAATATCAAATTCGTGGTAATTTTGGCTGCCAGCCGCTGTAATCTCGTATGCGTACCTATATATTTTTTCTTCTAAATAATTCCTAGTGTCACCTCTAGGGGCTGTAGGTGACAGTGATTTGTGATTTTTTTTTACAGACAATATAACAAATTTTAAAAATAAATGTGTTACGGCTAAAATGTTAATACTTAGTAGTATTCATGGTTTTAATTTGGCAACACTGAAGTTATGTTAATGGTCAAATTAATTCTGTTGTTTTAAACGATTTTTTGTTTTATTGCGCGTGAGTGTATCTTGTGGTATTTTCGCTGTTATAAAAATGTCTAAAGAGTAGGTACTCTATTAATAGATTTGAGCGTTACTTTATGGTATTCCATATATGTAAATAATAAACAAATATTTTACTTTGCAAAATACCACTTTTATTTTGAAACTGTGATAATATTTCAAACAGAATCTGTTTGAAAATGAACTGACGTTTTGAAACAATATTGTCACATTTTCAAAATAAAAGTGGTATTTTGCGAAGCAAAATATTTGTTTATTATTTACAAGTAGGTACTGTTATTATTGTTATAACAAATTATTATTTAAGAATCAAGCTTATAATGAAAGTGATTTTTTGCCGGTAATTTCATACCGTTCTACTCAGTTCATATTACAAATAACGCCCAGTGTGACCTATAAGTAAAGTGACCAGATGTTCCGTTTTAAAAGGGACAGTCCTGTTTTACGGAGACATGTTCCGGTGTACCGACCAAACTTCTCGGGACGCCTATTTGTCCCGTTTTGGCAATGTTTGAACTTATACGCTATTTTATGAAGTTTTATTCATTATTTGAAATAATTTTTAACTGCCTTTAAAATCCTTTACTTGGGTTTTTTTCGTCTTTTCCCAAATGTGAGAGGATCTATTCATTTTGACAGTATTGAGCTGGCTTTCAAACTCCGTTCCAATTTTATAAAACTAAACTAAAGCAAGCTAGCACGTATCAGCCGTTCCCGGACATTATTCTGAATAAAATAGTATCACACGTATAAGAGGTTTTGCTATGATTTCTTTGATAATATCTTTTTGTTTTTCTATCTTCCTACTCCTAACACAAATTATTCTATCCAAATTATCGTTTCACTATCAAAGGTCTCATGCTACAGTGGTGTTGGAATCATTCACCGCCAAATTAATTTTATGGTAGAAAGAAAAATTAGCACTCTAAATGACTTTAAAAACACTATTATTGACTTAGATTTTCAAAAAGACCGCCGGACCCCCCCTTTTCTCATGGGAAGTACTCCGTACCGCCCAAACCTCCGGTAAAGTCAGCTGTCCCGTTTTGACTCTTTACAAATCTGGTCACCTTACCTATAAGTGACACGCCATTAAAAAAAAAAACTAAAGGGTATATTTTTTTCAATTTTTTTATTTTTTATAAGTATGTTTAGTACCTAAAGATAAAAACTAGCACAAAATAAGAATATTTTGTCGATAGATCGCGGCTTGGGAATTGACGGGATAAACAACACTAAAAAGATCTAAATAAAAAAGTTAATTAAAAAAAATCAAAAAACTCGACTGCGTAAAAAGCAAACTAAAACGGTAGAAACAAGATGAAATAGAGAAAAAGAAAAATGAATAAAAAAGTAAAGCAGTCGGAGGCATATATATTGTACTAAATAAAACAAAAATGTTTGATGCCTCCGACTGCTTTACTCTTTTATTCATTTTTCTTTTTCTCTCTTTCATCTTGTTTTTACCGTTTTAGTTTGCTTTTTACGCAGTCGTTTTTTTTGATTTTATAAATTAACTTTTTTATTTTTACATAATTTCATTCTCAAAATGGTAAAGTTTTGTTTAGTAATATATTATAATCTGCATTTTAAAATTCTATTTTCGATAAATTTTGTCAAAAATTAGTGGCAATCTTCACGCATTTGTCAGGTAAATCAGATAAAAGCAAAACTGATTTTTGAAAATAATATCAAACAGTTTGTTCCGGCGTAATTAACATAATAAATTACACATTTTGTGAAATATGGTTAAAAAATATGTATAGTTAAATTCTTATATAAATATTAACTTTTATCTTCAAAAATTTCTTTTATTTAAAAAATAAATCATGAAAACACAAGTTTTAATAAAACATTGCATAATACCTACATACAATCTGTTTATCTATATTGTTTGAATTAATATTTATTTAAATTTTAATGTACATAAGCTACTATTAAAACAAATTCTTAATTTTCATTTTCCGTTTCAAGGTTGACGGCACTGGATGCAAGATCATATTGAATAATGCAATTAAAGTGACGTATTATTAAAACTTATAAAGTCTGTTTGAGTTTTTAAGTATTAAGAAAAGTTGACCATTTCAGATTGTTTTTTTGAGTGAGGATTTTGTATAAAAGTGGATATTGAAATATTAGAGCGTTGAGTAATGAATTTTTTTGATATACAAAAAAATCTTTTCATTTTTGTTATTAAAATGACGAAATTCTTTTTAAAAATATTTACTGTCCTTAGTGACTGCCGCCTAGGACTACTCTCCTAGGCCCTTTTATACGTAGATACGCCAGTGTTATGGATTATGAAGTTATAAGAAATGAAATGGTATTTTGATATGTTACATAAATTAATGTAAAAAAAAAATGTTTTTTAATAAAAAGTTTTTATTTAAAAATGGGCTAAAAAAAGATAAAATAACTTTTGATGAAGTTGGAAGCAATATGCAACATAATTTATAAAAGCTTGAGGCGTTGTCATTAATTATTTCTGCTTTGGATATAAGTGTAGCTATTTTACTTTTCAGTAGTTATCAAACTTAATTAAACGCCTTAAGCTTTTATAAATTATGTTGCATATTGTTTCAAACTTCACTCAAAAGTTATTTTATTTTTTTTAGTCCATTTTTAAATAAAGGCTTTTTTTTTAAAAAAACATTTTTTTTACTTCAATTTATTTTCTACTTTTAAGTCTGATTACAATTAATTTAAAAAAAAATTAAAGAAGTAATTTTTTTACCTATATTTTAATAGGTTAATTTACCCTAATCAAACATAACTGTGGAAACAAAAAATTGCAATGTAAAATCAATGGACAATATCTGACAATTCGAAATGTCAAAAAGTTGCACAGGACTAAAAATCAACAATTTTGGTTTGGGGCGATTTCGGACAAAACTAATTATACAATATTGCATTGTCATCAAGGTGAGACACGTATGCAAAATTTGAAACCTCTAGCTCAATTAGAACCTGTCTAAATTTTGATTCCAAGATTTGATTTAAACCAACATACTAACATAGCAAGTTAAATAAAAGCTTTTAAAAAGGTTAGTTGTCGTAAGTCTAATAAAAGATTCGCTCTTTTTCAAGCAATTTTTATAAATTTTATTGTATTCTAGACTTTTTAAATTTTATTTTCAATAATACATATTTACTTTTTTTCGTTATGTACTTTTATAAGCTAATGAGGTTAATGTATTTATGAATTAATGTCAACAGTCAAGATCATTAATGAATGAAAGATATTTCGGTAGGTCCTTCCAGTTTGCTTGTGTGTATTACAAACATAAAATATATCTTTTCTGTCAAAACCTTCGCAAAATAATTATATTTACTATGATTACTATGAGTTCGTTGAATATTTTAAATTGTTTGAAAGACGATTGTTCCGCCGAATTTGATCTTTACTTTTCAAGTTACAATTTTTAATCATAAACACAAATAACCCATCGCAATTAAAATTATTTTCGTGGAAGCGTGGAAAACAACTAAGAAGAATAGCTAATAACTTTATAAATTTTTATTCACTTCTATTATTACACGAGAAGCATGTATTTTTTTGAATGAAATGTTTACACAGGTATAATAGAAATTTTGTTTCCTAGAAATGTAATGAGAAGAACTGTCAACTAGCAAAAATACGACAGTGTTGTAGAAAACACAAATTTATTAAAAAAAAATAAAATTTGAGTGTAATACGGTAAGACAATTTAAGAAATAGAATAAATTATTATAAAGCATATAATCATAATTTAACATTTCATTATTGTGGGTTTGATATCAGTTAAAACCAGTAAAACTTCTGTTTCATTTTTATCGCGTTTACCTACAATTAAATGAAAAGTTTCTTGTCATTTTTTTTCGTAGTAAAAATTAGTCCTCACTTTTTTTCACAGCAAAAATGCAAATTCTACATTCTTATGGAACTTAAATCACATGAGTTAAATTGTCATTATAATGAAGTTCTATTGTACTTAAATGTGTATTTAATTATAATTCATTAATAAAGAGGTTGTTATGAAAATGAAGGGCACAGTCAAGAAAAGATATTGGTCTTGACACTTATTTCGCAAGTTTTACCACAGAACAAAACAAATTTTAATGGACCATTCTCTAATCAGCCGTCATCTAACATGTAATTTGTTTAATATCCTAATTAACATCATAAATGTGAAAGTCAGTTTATTTGTTTTATGCCTCAACAACTTAACTAGTCGACTTAAAATTTTGTACGGCGGTAGTTAGAAGAACAGAGAGAGACGTACGCTACTATTTAATCCGTGAAAACATCTCATTCTCGAAGAAAAATATATTCAAAACGAAACAATGGATTGTGACAGCTGCCTATTAAAAAAAATTCATCATTGATTTCGTTAGGACTTTGCATAGTGCTGGTAGAAAGAATATCAATTTGATGTCATAATTTTAAATACCACGCGGGTAAAGTCACGGGTACAAGCTAGCAAACAAATAAAAAAATAATGAAAAAAGATTTATCAACTTTTGCTATTGAACCCTCTTCATATTTCCTTTGCTATAGTAATTATTTATCTTTGTACGTAATTGGTTAGCAATTATGTAAATTATAAACTAATTATTATATATTTTTTTTTATCAATATTGTTAGTATCATTTCTTTTTTTTAATAAATAAATATCAATACATAATTTTACTGGAATAGTCTTTGTTGAAAATGTGGAGATTAAAACCTGACATATATAATGTTTCTTCTTGTTTATTTGTTGACTTTTTTTAAAAAAATTTATTTTAAATATAATTTTTTGCACTGCCAGTACATCAACAGTGGTGGCATCGTATTTTAGTCATTGTTGAAGCACGTGATAATTGCCTGTATTTATCTAGTGTACTAATTTATTTTTATTTTTTTCGTTTTTAAATTTGGACATTGACAGTACATAATATCATAGCATATAATATACATAAACATAACATTAACCAATACTATTTCTTTAATAATGTTTTTACAAATGTTCTTTAGGCTGTTTTTACAGTATGCGGATTCCACCCCGCTTACTTTGACTCATCCGACTTTGACTCGTGACACACGTTCATTTCAGTTCATCTGGAAAGCTGTCCCACAGTTGGCTTTCTTTCAATACTAAATATATATATATATATATATATATATATATATATATATATATATATATATATATATATATATATATATATATATATATATATATATATATATATATTAGGGTGGCGCAAAAAAACCATATATTTTTCTTTTTTTTGTCTCATAGGAAAAAAAGTTAATTTAGCTCGACTTAAGAATGCTCACCAAAAATTAGCTCGATAAAAATTTTTTTAAGGGTCGCTCAAACCTTTTTAAAATTTGAAAATGGGCCAAAAATCGATTTTTGTTTTTCATCAAATTTTTTTTCTCAACCCTGCATATGTTTGTACTTTGAATAATAAAAAATTCCTCCAAATTTTAACTCGAAACATTGATAATAAAAGGTCGCTCAAGAGTTCTGAAAATTTTTCAAGTCAAAATATTTAATATTTTTTAGCGCCCCTAAAAAATATTAAATATTTTGACTTTAAAACCCTGAGCGACCTTTTATTACCAATTTTTTGAGTTAAAATTTGGAAGAATTTTTTATTATTCAATGTACTAAACATATGCAGGGATGAGAAAAAAAGTTTGATGAAAAACAAAAATCGATTTTCCCCCCATTTTCAAATTTTAAAAAGTTTTGAGCGACCCTTAAAAAATTTTTTATCGAACTAATTTTTGGTGAGCATTCTTAAATTATATATATATATATATATATATATATATATATATATATATATATATATATATATATATATATATATATATATATATATATATATATATATATATATATATATATATATATATATATAATTGAGTTCACTCGAAAAGCAATAGTTTTTAAAAAGAATTAAAATTTTATTTTATTTAATCTTTAGCCACAAAACAATAGTTACAAAATTTATTATTACAATAATCGTCAATACAATAAGCTGGTAGTTTTATGTCGAGGAAGTAACTTGTCGCTGCGCTGGTCGATTGATCTTCTTTATTTATAGGCTTCATAATGCTGATTCGATGTGCACGTGTCACTGAATCAGTTTCCGAGTGATGCGATGTTTGTGAGAATTGTGAATTATGTATTTTTGATACCGTACAAATTCCGCCATTTCCGTTGGATTGAATATTTGAAATCAACATTTGAAACCTGATACTCTCTGCAGTGTCATCATTTATGCGTTTATTGTGTGACACGTGTGAAGACACTGTAACTCCTCCCTCTTCAGTCGAAAGCGACGGCCAAAGGAGTTTTACTTCTTTGGTTGGAGCTGGGGTTATATGCTGTACTTCTATTTTCCTTGGTTTCCATATTGTTTCTCTCCGAATGTAGAAGATACTAATAGCAACTATTAAAGGAGCTAAGATGAACTAGGTGAGTGAAATATGTAGTGTTCCGTGTTTCTTTATTAGTCGTATTTCCTCTCGGTTCTGGATATGGAAGTTTTTCAGTTTGTGTAGGTCCAGTTTTTCTTCGAATTTTGATGCGTTAACCTCGATATTATACGTCGGAGCTAGATGAATTTCATATTCTTTTTCGGTTATTTGAGTGGTGTATGTAATTTCGTTCATTGTTATGGAGCAATTCCGAAAATGTATTAGGATAGTCCTGTGATATTTCCTTTGTTGATTCCGCAGGTAGATGATAGGCTGGTCCCCGGAGAATTTTTTATGATGATGTAATTGCCTCTCAGTGGTTTTATATCCGTTATATTGTTAAAATCTTCGTAAATGCAGGAGGCAGGTTTATTGAGGAGCAAATTGCCAAAGCACTCTGAATGTTTTGTTTTGATACTGCTTGTTCTGAGGTGGCATATCGCGCGTACTCTTTCTCAACCTCGTATCTAAAAAGTCCCAATTTTCCCAAAGACACAAGAAAAACGTATATAAATATGTGATTTAATCATTATGAACTTAAGATTTATCTAATTACACCCATTGATGTTGGCCACCTACATATATGAAATATATATAGATAAGTATATATATATAATATTTAATGTTTTTTGTGTGTCCTAAAACATGCAGTTTTTGATATACGAGGTTGAGGAAAAGTACGCGCGATATGTAGATTTGCTCTACTCTGGGACACTCTTGGTCAACTAAATACAACTGATACTCGTCGGAAAGGACGTATGGTTGGATGATTTTTATTGTTTTTAGGGTATAAGTGAGTAATTGTTATAGGTAATTGAACTGGTAGTTTTCGGAATAAAAATTGGGGATACGGGTGTTAAAAATTGTGCTTGTATCATTACAGTAAGCTTGTAGCTCGAGAATTTCGTATATTTGTTCATAAGAGGCAATGGGTATTGCTTGGTGTCTTAGAGATGTGAAAACATCTTCTAACTCATTTGGTAAAAGGATAGATTTGGAAACAATATTGAACTTGGCTGGATTTCTTTGAATGTGTAATATCTTTTAGATGCTCGTTTAAGGTGTCAATATTATAAGTCAGTTGATACACGTACTGTATGAATTTTACGTCTTCTTCTACGTGCCTATTGATGTTATTTGATATCGAGTTTAAGTAATTATTGATTATAAATTATTCTTTGTTAATATGCTCGGTTATGTTGTTAAATCGCTCAATCATTTGTCTATTAATATGTATCTGTTTGTTCAGTTGGTCTGAGATATTGTCCTGATTTGTTATTAGTCTTTCGGTATCCCTGTTAATTTGTAACGCGTTGTCGTTGTCCAGGTTACCTGTAATTTGTTTGATCACTGACCCAAGTCCGTTTATTAGTCCTCGTTTGGTAAGTCGTTTGGGATAGAGGGTTTGAAAATTATTTTCTAGTTCTTGCAGCTTTAGATTAAGAGTGTTATGGACTCCTTTTAGGTATCGATTTTGTGTTATGAGTTTCACAGAATATTTAATGTTTGCGATGTTTTCCCTGTAATTATTTAGGTTTATTATATGAATGTAGTGGTTATAATCTTTGACTACTCGGGCCTGCCCTAGGTTCATCAACAGTATTTCCGGGTTTTTTGTTAAGTCCGTCATTTCCATCTTTTGTCCCATTGTCGTTGCTGTCAGTACTAGCCTGAAATTTAGATGGTATTTTTAATTTCTGTTTATGAAGTTTCCGATTTTTCTTATCTCTAATAGTAAGTTTTCTATTTTGTTTCACAGAGATCTCTTTGAATTTCTTATGTAGCTTATTGTTATGCTTATTCTCTTGTAAGTAGGCTTTTGTGTTAGGCTGGTAAGTTAGTGGTTCGTCTCTGTCTCTATTTAGTTTAACAATTAGGTCGTGTTTCTTTTCTAGGGTACGATTATATACTTTTTCGAATAATTCTTGTTGTTTGTGATTGATTTCTTGTAGTTCAGATTTTACTTTTAAATTGTATGGTCTACCAAAAAATAGCTTGAACGGGGTGTATTTGGTTACTGAGTGTATTGAGTTATTATAGGTGAAAACTGCAGCTAAGAGTTTACGTTTGGGGGACATTGTAATATCAGTATTGTCTTTATGAACTATACGATATATTTCTAAAAGTGTCGAGTGAAAACGTTCAACTGGGGAGTTTGAGTTTGAGCTACGAACGGAAGTAATGTGTAGGTTAATATTGTATTGTTCGTAGAATTCCTTGAATCGTTTTGAGTCAAAACTTTCTCAGAATCCTTGTGCTTTGTGGTGACCGTATGTTGCTATGAATTTTGAAAGGGCTTCAATCAAATGTAAACTGTTTCTTGTTTCTAAGAGATATGCTTGAGCGAATTTCGAAAATTTGTCAGTAATTGTGAATATGATGTTTTTGTCGACGTAGAATATATCGCAATGTGCTATTTCTAATGGTTTGGATGGTGTTGTTGTTACCTGAAATTTCTGTTTGGGGGGCCTTCTATCATATTTGTTTTCGTTACAGATTTTACAATGACTTATATAATAGGATACAGTGTTCCTTCTCAATAGTTCCGCAAAATGAAATGAGGGGAATAGGTTTTCTAGAAAATGTTGTTCTCCCACCAAAGGCCAATCGGTCGCTGGCAAGGTACAAGAATTTTTTTATGTCTAGATTTAATATTTATAGTTCAATAATTTATGACCCTGTCAAAATTAAAAGCTTTTCAGGAGCGTCAAAACAAGTAGGTGGGTCTGAATAATAAAATTTAAAAATTCAATTTAAACTAATATTCTTTATACAACCATTCCATACGATAAAACTCTAATAATCTAATGATATCATTTTTATTGTAATCACTAATCACCTATTTATGCATGTGTTAACAAAATACTGTTTCTTTATTATTCAAAATCGAATTAAAAAGTATTGCCTATTGTGTAACATTTTTCGTTTACTGATAAAATAAAATATGTATCTCCTCATAAAATTTTGTAAAACTATACGCTCGCTTCTCTAATGTTTTTTCTTAATTTTTATTTTGTATAAACAAATCAATTTTTTATACCTGCTTAAGATTTATGTTTTAATTGTTTACATAGTGAGTGTACCAGTGAATACACTATCGGCGTATACAGTGGATCAATATAAGCAATGCTGACTAGTTAGTCGAATAATAATGTTACAAATTTAAGTTGTCTTACTATATTTATTTAATTTAGATAATTTTTCTTCCACTTAATATAAACAAAATAAACTTTTTGATTTTTAGCTTTGATGAAATAAATAAATAACAGGTGGTAGAGTGGTGGTAACGCTCGAGTCTCAAACTGGGGAAGCGGAACTATTGAGAGCGGAAATATACAGAATGTGCACTGTACTTTAGATTTAAGATTCGGGAAATAGTATTCCCGTCTCAAGTGAGTTGTTGTTTCATTTATTCCCCGATGGTTACTGTTCTTATGGTAATTCGAGATTATTTGGTTTTGTTCGTCATCGTTCAGTATGTCGGGTAGAATTTTTGTACACCGGACTAGTCGAAATTGTCTTCCTTGTGAAAAGTATTCGACGTATATGTAATTTTTTAAATAAAGTCTTCTATACAGTACATGGCTGTCAGTCTGTTTGATGAAATATATTGTTTGATTATATTAATTATTAGCTCGTCGTTGTAGCTGGGATATTGAAATATTTGTGTTTTCTTTGTTTTAAATAATATTTCGTATTTTCTGGTCGGTTTACTTTTGTTTCGCTTTAAAATGATTTATTGACTGAAATCGTTTAAGGGATTTTCGGCTATTGGTATGTACGCGGTACTGTCTTCATCAGCGCTGTGAGCTGAATTCGTGTCTGATAGGTCTATTGTAACGTGAGTTGAAGTATTACTGGCAGTCTCGTTATTATTTAGTTCGGGAATTTTTATTCGAGAAAGTGCGGCCGCGTTTGTGTTATTTTTACCAGATTTATGGATGATAATATAGTCGAACTCTTCCAGCTTTAAGCGCCATCGAACCAGTTTGCTATTTGGTTCCTTGAGCGACATTAACCATGTTAGTGGTTTGTGGTCGGTTATGATCTTAAATTTTCTTCCGAACAAGTATGGTCGGAAGTACCTTGCCGCCCAGACTATTGCGAGCAGCTCTTTCTCAATAGTGGAATAGTTCTGTTCGCTTTTCGTCAATGTTCGACTGGAATAACAAACAGTCTTGCCCCACGGGATCTTGGTATAATATGGCCCCTATGGCAATGTTGCTATCATCTGTTGTCAGATTGAACGGCCTGGTAAAATCGGAGTATGCCAAAACGGGTTCGTCTATTAGTAGTTTTTTACACGTTTCGAAAGTCTTTACACAGTCGGGAGTAAGTTTTATTTCTTCTCCTTTCCGTAAGCATTGTGTCATGGATTTTGTCAGCTTCGCGAAGTCCCTAATAAACTTTCTATAATATCTTAAGAGACCAAGAAAGCTTTTAATTTCTCGCGCTGTTTTGGGGATCGAGAAGTTAACTATAGCCTTTATTTTATCTGGGTCCGGTTTTACACCCTCGCTGGATACTATGTGTCCGAGAAATGCTACTTCCTTACAGAGGAACTCGCATTTGTCTGGTTGGATTTTTAGATTTGCTGCTCGAAGTCTATCAAAAACTTTCTGCAAGTTCTCAATATGCTCTTGTAGTGAGGTGGAGTAGATGATTATATCATTCATATACACGAGACATATTGTACCTTCCGTCTCCGAGGACGTTATCCATTACCCTTTGGAAGGTCGCTGGTGCGTTACAATTTTTATTATTTTTATTATTAAATTTTTAATTATTAAACAATTTATTATTTATTTAATATATATTATATATTATATTAGTAGAATATATATTAGTAGTTATATAGTGTACCTATGTATATATTACAAAAAAAAAAATTTAAAAAAAATTAAAAAAAAATTTAAAAAAAACTAAATAAATAAAAAAAAATTGCGAATTTATTATTTATTAAAAAATATTGGAAGTCATTTACGACATTTTAATACATATTATATATTATATTAGTAGTATATGTGTCAGTAGTTATATTAATTATATTGTATATATTATACAGAAAAAAAACTGGGAATTTAGTTTTATTAAAAAATATAGGGACCGAGTACGATCTCGCTTACACTGTTAACTAAATTAATTGATACACGGAGAGAAAACCCAATATAATTTTTGTAGATAAAATTTCAGAAAAATTACCATTCTCTCTTACAATGCGTGCACTTACCATGCTCTCTTACACACTTATGCATATATGTTATAGTTTAATTCTTGTTCTCGTACTCTTTCATTTGCGCATCTGACCCGCAATCTTATGTTGCTTGGGCTGTACGCACTGAGGAACAATCGATCTTTTCCGACCTTCGATTCTTTATGATGCATACAAAATGATTGGCAACAATATATTCTAATACTGAATATAGTGAAGTAACAAAATGATGAATTAAACGGTGACCGTCCTGTAAGACATTCTAATGAATACTGTTTGCACATGACACCACACCAGCAGTGACCAGCCTGGCTATGTTACTTGCCACACCAGCCTGGTTATGTGACCTTCATGTATGATTGTGTTGATACCTGCCTCGCTATGTGACAGCGTTGATACCTTCTCTTTCTTTCTTTCTTTCTTTCTATTATTAGCAGATAGCATTTGAAATATTATAAGACAGCATGGTAATTTTTGTAAGAAAAACAAGTAAAAAATATTTTTTTGTCGACTAATATTACGGAAAGAACATTCTATCCTTTAAATTTTCTACGATTAATTATAATTTTTATATTTTTACCGTACAAAATTGAATATGTTCGCCTTTTACACGTCGATTGTAGTGCTGAGCAAAGTAATTTTTCTATGAATTTTCTCTCCGTGTACAATCTCAAATTAAGTAAAACGTGTACTTTATTTTATTTATTATATTTTTATTTATTATATTTCAGTTAATTACCCTGACAAATGATGATTTAATCAGAATATAAATATTTTATATTTTTTAAGTGTTTTGGTTTGATAGGAGAATGATGTAAAGTTCGGGAGACAAAATTCAATAGAATATTTCTTAAAGAAAATATAAAAAAATTCAAAAATTATTTATACAATAAAAAAGTACCAATATTATAGATTACTACAATAGTGTAAATTTTTTTTTTATACATTCAGAAAAAATAATTATTTAGTCTTCTATGTTTTACTTTGGAGAGGAGACATACCAGAAGACTGAGAATTTTACATTTTAAGTGTCATTTTTTATAAAAAATATATTTCGAAACCGGGTTATTTTGATTTATTATACCGGGGTTTCCATCTAGAAAAATGTATTTTTCAAAATATTAATATACAAAATGAGTTGCGCCGTCCAAAATTCTCTCGTAGAACTACCCCTATATAGGTACAACGGGGTACAACGTACAATTTTAAATAATCCCTAGGTATATTTTTAACAATGAAATTTGACATATTGTGGCAGAATTTTTCGTTCATTCAAGAATGAAATTTAAATTACAAATTGGTATTAAATTTGGTTTACATTGTCATTATTTAAGAAAATGTGGCGGTTCTGGAGCTCTGCAGCACCTATAGACGAGCCGCCACTGATACCGTGGTATTTTTCACTATTTTTCATGCATGTTTATTAGTTTCACCGTTGACTCAATCATCAAGTAGAATTTTTTTTTTGTAATATAATAAGCAGCGTACATGTTAATACAGATATTGTGTAAAAAAAAAGCCAGTTAAAAACTTCCTAGTGAACTAAAGTTTATAGTAGGTAAACATAAAAATTCAAATATTAAAACTAATGGAACTTAAAGCTATAAAGTTTAAACCCATCAAATGGACTAGAGATGAAATAATAACTTTAGTTGACACAAACAAGAATGAATCGTATTTGTATGCTGTCAGTACTTAGTTTTAATTTTAATAATGGGCTTTGGGTGGAGCCAAACTAATAGCGCTCTTTCTCAACCTGCAAGCAACATAGTATTATGCTCAGTAACTTGCAAAAAAATTCTGCAAATGAACTGGCATTAAAACCTTGCATCGTATGAAAGCAGAGTGTGGTAGGTAGGCTTTAAAATGTATTTTCGGTGTTTCCTTCATAACATTTAAAAAAAATTCAACATAAGTTTCTACGTTAAACTATTGATGGAATCTAATGCTACAGATTTAAACCAATGAGCCAACTTTAAATTAATTTATTTGAAGAAACTTTTAGAAAGTGTTAACATCATTTTGTCAGAAGAGTTAGCAGAATTAACTGGACCTTTAATCGGTTAATTAATTAATATCCAGGTTGGATTGATATCCAGGACCTTGCAAATTATAATAATTCGCAGTGCAGTTGCTAACACTACCGACTTTTTGGAAAATGCAGTCAAAGGACTAATATAATTTAATTTTTAATTATGTACGTCAGTATTAATTCTAGAGTTTATTATAATCCTATACAACATTCATTTTATAAATTAATTTAATAAAAGAAAATTTAGACTAAAAATTAAATCAAAATTCAAAATTAACAACAAAAATAAGTACTGACACTGAACTACAAAAGAACAAACTAACATTTGAAATATGAATTGACAAAAAAGAATAATTTGACAGATTCATTGAAAATATATAAGATTCTGTTGCCAAATGCCAATTGTTGAATATAATTCGAAAATAGAATTTATTCATTATTTTAACTGATTTAAAATAATTTTGTAACAAAAGAAAAATTTACAAAAATAAAATTAAACATCAGAAAACATATATATACATTTTTTTTAAATGACCCAGTTGAAAAATTATTTTTGCTTTTGTCGGTTTTAGATCAAGGTTCATAGACATTGATTGTTAAGCACAAATGTCTGTATACAACTGGTCATTTGATTGTGGATTGACCTTTCTGAGTGATTTTAGTAATAAGGCAGATATTTACAATAATAATTGTACATATTTATTAAAAAAAAATTTTTTATCGATTTATTTAATATGATACTTAATTATTATACTTGACAAATTAAGCAATTATTTACCAATTTAACATTACTGAATATTTTATTCGTATTATTATATAACTCGATTTAATTGTCGGGTGGTTATACTAACATTTTAGTAGATCGAAATAAAAAATCTACCGTAAACTTTAGTAAAATTTTGTCAAGACAATCTGAAAAAAGTACCTATTAAAAATAATAACTAAATGAGAAAAATTAATATTCATTTTAAAATTTTAATTGAATTTAGATTAGTTATAAGTAGACTTGAGAAAACAGTGGTCTCTAACAGAATCGCCATATAAAATATTTTGGATTGGGGGGCTATAAATTTTATTACAAGACTGAGGATTTTCCTCTGGATTTGAAGACTAGTCTAAGGAGGGTTTTGAGAACAAATTAGTAAAATTCAAAAATTACCCATTTTTCATGATTTAATATATACTTTTAATTTTAAAAATAATTTAAAAAAAATTAATGTTGAATAAATAAGTGGTTAACTGTAATAAAAATTATTTGAGCAGAATTGAAAATATTTATAATGTAAACATATCTCTATTTCCTTTGTGATTATTTAAAATAACATATAATCTCACCTTCTTTATATCTGCTTAATATAAGTAAAATGTATTATATGCTATATGTATCAGGTACCCAATAGTCCATTCACATGTTTCAACATGGTTTAGTTTTTGCATTAGAAAAATATAAAGATATGTATGTATAGATAACAGACAAAATGATTCATAATATTGGGAATTAAAAAATACAAACAGACACACACAACATTGACTATCTAGTATTAATAGTAAAACGTCGTAAAGCTGATATTTAAAAAGATTGATAACATGTTTACGTTTTATGACAGCCCTCCAGCTCTATTCGTAGCCTTCCAGAACAAAATATTTTATATGGCCATTCTGTTAGGGACAACTTTTTCCTATGTGTGGTTATAAGAGAATCGTAAACAGGAACAGTTAGTCAATTAATCTATTAAAGTTTTCTTTAAAATTAAAATATTTTTTTTTTTTTTTTTTTTTGTAATCGAAAATATACACTAGGCGACTAATTGACTTATTTTTAACGAGAATCATAGGTAAATAGAGTGACAATGTAACGTTTTTCTTTTTCTTTTTCTTTTTTTTTCTTTTTTTAATTTAATGACTTGCAAGTAGGTTTAATATTTTTTTTTAAAGAAAAGAAATATGTGACATATCACATTGTGGTAATGAATCATCACCTCAATGGGTAAATTCAAGAATCTGCCATTTTCACGCAAATGAGTTTCCTAGCGTAAATTATTTAAAAAATGATAATCTATACTCTGGTAAATTTTCGTATGTGTACCTCTAATAGTTTCGGTGATATTATAGCGGCCATCCATAAATTACATCACGCAAAATTCAGCCATTTTGAACCCCATTTCTCCTCTCACCATCACGTTGCATCACTTTTTCTCGAACCCTCTATCTAATATTACCTCACAAAATTTGGAAAAAGAGATTGACTAAACATATAACGAAGTGTTTTTTTATTTTTTTTCTCACCAACTATAATTTTGGAAAGGAATTGTTTTTTTTGTGCATCGACTGTACCATTTTGGAAAGATATTTTTTTGTTCGTCAACTGTAAGACAAGCTTTTTCAAAGGTGACGTCACGTTTGCCCAGAGCTCTACTTCCACCTCGTCACTGTTCATCACGTTAGGCCATTATCCCCCTTCCTGTTTGCCTACGTAATTCATGTCAAGGATTTATCTGTCGAGGAAAAATAGTAGAATTTCACTATTTTTAGTCGAATTTTTCAACTGAAAAATTAGACTCATACAGCCTATACGATAAGAACGGCAAGAGGCGAGAGTAGGGGCGCTATCCGTTTTTGGACCCGTAGAACACGATTATGTAGAAAAAAATGTCTGATATATATATATATATATATATATATATATATATATATATATATATATATATATATATATATATATATATATATATATATATATATATATATATATATATATTCCCGCTACCTTTTACCTTTTAATATGTGTAGGGCCCCCTATGGAACTTAAGAGCTGAAATTTGGTAAGTGGGGCTCATTCCGATGCACAACAATACTATCAAAGTGGGGTCAAATTTTGAATCTGACCCAACCTTTAAGGGGATGGTGGGGGGCAAGAAAACAATAAAACTTTTCCAAACCGGCTTGAAATTATGTTTCGATAAATTATCTACAACATATCCAAAAGTTCAGCTTCCTAGAATGATTTGGACGGAGTAGAGGGGGAAAAACGGTTTTAGCTGGATCTAACACGCCCCCAGCCCCCCAAAATTAACGTAGAGGTTTGAAATTTGGTGTGTCGATAAAGTCCGTACCTAGGTTGTGCTTTTTGCAGGTTTTAATATTTTTTCCCTACCCCCCTCATTTTTAAGCTACAATTTCATGCGTTTTCGACGTTTTCGAAGTTTGTACCACTCGCACAGGTCACCCAAATAAACTTAGAGGGCTGAAATCTTGTATTCGGATTGAGTTAGTATCAAGGGGGTGCCTTTTGGGGGTCTCAACTTTAAACCCTTACCCCCACCATTTTTATACCAAAAAGAACATGATTTTTCTTGTTTTTTTAACAGTTTCGTTCGGGTCAAATTCTCCCTAAATAAACCTAGCGCGCTGAAATTTTGTGTACAGGTTAAGTTAATAGCCAGCCACTGCTTTTTGGAGGTTTCAACTTTTAACCATTACCCCTACGATTTTTACGCCAAAATTTCCTTGATTTTTTTTTCTTTTTTCTAATACGTCTAGAGGCTCTCTAAGGAAACCTAGAGGGCTGAAATTTTGTACGTGCATTGAGTTTGTATCCAGCTAGTGCTTTTTAGGGATTCCACATCACTTTTCTCCCCACTTCTCCCATTTTTACATCGGAATTCAATGGTATTGTTAAATGTGTTTTAAATGTTTAGTTTTATTCTAATACATAAATATTAAGTAATTTAAAAATGTTATTAATGTCACTATTTATTTATAAAGTAGAAATTTTGGATTTTTATTATTTATAGAATATAAATTTTGGATTTTTTTGAAACGAAAAAATATCTTCATAAAGGCCTTCCAGTTTACTATTTAAGGTCCTTTTTTAATATTTAAAAATAGAACACAAAGGCAATTGGAGGATAAGCATGGGTAGGAATGCCCTCGTACGAATTGTATTGGCTTTTTTCCTGCTAACTGCTATCGGCACAAAATTGAAATTTACTGAGATTCAGCCCTTAAAAATTTAAAACCTTTTTTTAAAGCCCCGATCAGCCGGACACTCATCATCAGTTTTGAAACCACCAAAATGACAAATCGCTTGTAGCCTTTCAATCACATTTTGCTTGTAGACATTCAATAGCGAAGATGAAGGGAATAATTCGACTTCCGTGATGGGGCCCCGCTGCTCACGGCGTTTTTTCTTTTTCACTTATTATTACACGAGAGGTTTGTATTTTTTCGAATAAATTTGTGTTTATATATAACGAAAATTTGTTGCCTAGCAATTTAACGAGAAGAACTGTCAACTAACAAAAACGCGACGGCGAAGCTGAAGCTTTTTTGGATTGACAGGTCTTCGAGTTAAATTGCTTTTAGGCAAGAAATTTGAGTTGTAGAAAACACAAATTTATTCAGAAAAATGTAAAACTCAAATGTAATACGGTAGACAATTTAATGAATAAAATAAATTAGTATAGTTAATTCATATTATTATTTAATACATTGTTACTATGGTTCTGAAATCAGTTAAATTTACCAATAGAAATTTTTGGTTCGTTTTTATCGTGTTTACCTACAATGAAATGTTTTGTACCATTTTTTTCGCTGTAAAAATCTGTGCTAACTTTTTTTCCATGGTAAAAGTGAAAAAACTACAATATTCTGATGGGACCTAATACACTTGAGTTAAATTGCCTGTAAAATTAAAATTTATTAAAATAAAACTTAATATCATCAATTAACGTAAAAGCCCCTATACCGGAACACTATGTTTAGGTGTGTAATTAAACTGGTTTATAAAAATTGACAAATAAATTAAACATCAATTTTTTTTCTTAATAGGCATGAAGAAAGTTTTTTTTAATCCAATGAATATTAAAAATTATTAAAAAAATACAACCTAAAATTTTTTATTTATTAATGTCTTTCTTTTACAAAATTTCGACCTCTATATCCAAACAAAAAAATATTAATGACACTAGAAGTTGGGAACCGATATACAAACAGACGCGTAGTATGAGTAATATGACACACAGAGTGACATCTAGACGTCAAATATATATATATATATATATATATATATATATATATATATATATATATATATATTTCTTTAATTAAGTAAGAAAACATTAATGCGAGGTGAATTTAAATTGAAAGATAATCATTCTATTAATAATCATTTTTGTTATCAGAGGTTTCCTTCAGAAATAACTTCATTAATGTATAAATGTTAAAACTGTTCGGACATATGATCGCATTCCGGTATAGGGGCTTTTACGTTAATACATTATTTTTAGTACTCAAGTCAATGTTTATTATAAACAATATTGAAATACAAATATTTCACAGCTGAAGGTTCAAACTGCCGTTTAGATCTAAGCGCACGTTTCAAATAAATTTTGATTTTTTCAGTAATCCTACTATAGCTGACATTTATATTGTATAGGTTAAAAGCCCCCTTTGTGGAACGGTATCTAATACTGGAACAGTTTTGACATTTACATATTTATTTCTTTAATTAAGTAAGGAAACTTTAAATGCGAGGTGAATTTAAATTGAAAAACAATCATTCTATTAATAATAATTTTGGTTATCAGAAGTTTCTTTCAGAAATAACTTCATTAATATGTAAATGTTCATAATTAGATACCGTTCCACAAAGGGGGCTTTTACCCTAAATACTTTGTTTCATTGCAGATCGTTTCAGTATGAGGAGGTGCTGGACCCGTTATGGCTCAATAAACATTACTTTTATTTATAGAATGTTTTCGAATAATTTTATACAATTTAAAAAATGTTATGAATTCATGAGTCCTTACAAGTTCTCTACGAAACAGGCAATTTGTACATTGAAGATATATAACAAATACGTGACGAATGTTATTTAATTTAGTTGTCCATATAATTTATGTAATAAAGTAAAATAGGACAAAATTAATTTTTGGTTTCCGTTTATATATATTTTTTAAAATAAGTTTTATTTATTTGTCATTTATAGTATTTATACATATCCACACAATATAATAAGTTCCGTTTATATACATACATAATTATGTACAATTTAATTTTTATGAATATTGCCTCAAAAGTCAATTTGAGTCAATTATACCTGCTTGTGTATTATAAAAATGTTTGAAAGTGTAGCCATTTATCTACGTAGCAAGTCCGTGAAATGATATTTTACTGGACGAATAGACAGATTCTGGCATGAGCCTGCAAGGCGCTTCATTTCACATTTTGAACATCAATTTAAACCAACAAAATCGAAGACTTTAGAATAAAAAAAATTCTTTCAAGTTTCATGTTGATTGGGAAAACTTATTATGGAGAAAATAGGGTATTTTCCAAATTTTTGAAAACTGCTTATATTTAAAGATTGGGACGAACGATTTAACAGAAAAATAAAAATAAATTAATTAATGTCTTTTTTTCTCCATTAAACCAATTAAAGTCAAATTTAGCTTTAATGGTTTTGAATTTACCGCCAAAACGCTCGGTTCGATGACGTCTAGTATGTGACGTCAACTTTGTGTAAATAACAAGTGAAATCGAGTTAATAATTTACACAAAGTTAACGTCACACAGTAGACGTCATTGAACCGAGCGTTTTGGCGGTAAATTCAAAATCATTAAAAATAAATTCGACTTTAATGGAGAAAAAAAGACATTAATTAATTAATTTTTATTTTTCTGTTAAATCGTTCGCCCCAATCTTTAAATATGAGAAGTTTTCAAAAATTTGGAAAACACCCTATTGCATTATAATATATCGCCCCTTGAGAATAAAACTGTTACAACTGCAAAATCACTAATTTTAAGATATTAAAGAAATAAGATTTTGAAGAAATTTAAAACCGAATAACTTTTTTCCAAATCATCTTAGAACTTTAAAACTTTGCTAGGTTCATTCTAACAGTTAGTTTTAAATGTTGTGATAAAAATTTTGTCGAGAAAATTCATAGTTTAAATTTTCATTGCAGTTGTAACCAAAAATTTTTTAGTTATTTTACAAAAAGTTGCATTCTGTTTAGGATTATAATGTTATATCTGCAAACAATACATTTTTTCTTAATTATTTCACAAAATATTACTTTTTGTTGGTGACGCAAAGTTGTATCTGCAACTAATACTTTTCAGAAATTTTGAAAATTTCGCTTTATATAATTTTATAATGGCAATTGTTTAAGGTAACACATTCCTTAACTGTATTACAGATAGAGATAGGGAACGGGAAAATTCCCAAGGTAACACATTCCATATCTGTATTACAGATAGAGATGGGCAACGGCAAAATTCCCAATAGGAATTTTCCCGGGAATATTCTCATTTGGGTAATTATTGAGTATTTTTATCCCGGGAAAATTCCCGAAACCTGAGTAAAAACGATTACTTACAATTAGCTGTACTATGTTACAAATGCGTTTTTAATTAAAGACCGCGACACCGGTCCCTCAATTTACGTGAATATTCGTTTCATGGGGATTCAATTTATGCGGATAAAAAATCGCGTAAATTAAATCCGTCATTATAAAAAAAAAATACTGGAAATAAAAGCTACCAAAAATTGTAGAGAATTTTATAATACTTTAAATGATAACGAAAATGTAGAAATTTACACGTTAAAATTTTAAAAATATCGTTTTTTTCGATATCGATAATTTTCGATAACGAAGAATAGCTTTTGACAGTCCCAATATATTAGGAATACCCACAACTTGCTTCGCTTAAGCCTTCAAAAATTTCGTTATTTTTGAGCTACGATGTACCGTTTACGAGATATTTACGACCAAAGGTTTACGTTTTCGAAAAGTATTGAAAACTAATTTTTTTGAAAATATTTTATTGGTGACAAAACCAATTTGACTAATCATTCTGAATCAATTAATTATAATCACTTTATGATGAGTAACTCGTTATCGATAATTTTCGATAACGAAAAGTAAGTTTTGATAGTCCCAGTATGTTGGGAATACCCACAACTTGCTTCGCTTAAGCCTTCAAAAATTTCGTTATTTTTGAGCTACGATGCACCGTTTACGAGATATTTACGATCAAAAGTTTACACTTTCGAAAAGTATGAAAACTAATTTTTTCGAAAATATTCTATTGCCGACCAAAGAAATGGGACTAATAGAGCATAAATTAAACCATTAATACAATCAATTTATAATAATTTGTTAGACATTTAGTAGTAAAAGTAATTAAACACATTTAACTGAAAATATTGTTATTTATTCTTCTTTTCTTCTTTTCTTCTATTATAACTATTAGGAGTATGTAGCTATTAGAGATATGCTGCTACAATTTTATTTTGGTTTTGGATTTTAATTTACTTATAGTTTCTTACATTTTCTTTTATATCAATATTTTGCCGATTGTAGTTTTTCCCACGTTTGTCTGTTTTTATTATACAAATATTTCGATCAAGCTTTTAGTTTACTTTTCTAGTTTACATTTTATTTTCTACGCAATATCCTGATTTAATTTTTATTTTTACCGGAAAAATTTTCAGTGAATAACGTTCTGACCCTGTATTAATTAAACCTTTTTGTATATTTGTCGCCCGTAAATCGCGATTTCGCTTTCGTTTCTTTCCTTCCGAAACAGGTGTTGTTAAATTTCCGTTAGTATTATTTGGGAAAGTTTCGTCCAAATTAAAATATATATCCGAATTAACAGTAATAGTTAAAGCAGAAGACAAAAACTGTCCACTATTTAAATTTAAATGGATAAAATTATTTAAATTGTTTAAATTATATGGTTTAAATTGTTTAAATTATAAGATTAAATTCAGAAAGAGCTGTTAAATTAATTTTTTCTTTATCAGCGTCCATATTTTGAAATTAAAATAAATTATAATTATATTTTAATAACAATAATGCTACGAAAGAATTCGTCTAAACTCGATAAACATTAAATATGGCTAAAATTGTGAACATCATTATTCACTTACATTGTAAAATGATAACAGAAGAAGGAATACCAAAATGCGTGTATTTCTGTATGTACCTACAATCCACTCTAACTAACATGTAGCTACTTAATAAAAGAAATCACATACATATACCTTTTTTAATCTAAATAAAAAGTTAATTTTTTGTTTTCTCTTTGTTACAACTGCACATGTAACAAAAATTTTTTAAACTATTTATTCTTAGTTTGTTAAAATTTAAAAAAAGTTTATGGACTATAACTTTTTTATTTTCTAGAATTTTAGGATGAAAATTTCACCAATCGATAGCTTAAATGTAGCTGAATCCAATGATATAAAAATCTCAAAAACGAAAAATTTGCAGTTGTAACAGTTTTATTCTCAACGTACGATATGGTAAAATTCATGGAGGTATTCTTATGTGAAATAGAGTATTTTATCGGTATTTCAACGAAAAATGAGGCTAAAATTCTAAATTTTTATATAGTAAGTAGGTAAATCTGTTTAAACCAAAACATTAAAAATATGTAAAGAAAAAGATTTGAAAGTATTAAAATGGAGAGAAATATGTGTTATTTTAAAGAGAGATTTCCAGAAATCATTGTTTAATAATAATAATTAATGAATATTGTCAATACTACTATTGCTTTTTTGGATTAGTGACGGTCACAATTAAAGCAGGCTCATATAGTTAGCGAGTAGCAGCATGTACGGCATGGACTATATACATGTACATGTATGTATCGACTCGGTAAAATAACTGATATACTAAAAACTTGCCGTGTGAACACTACGTCCAATTTGCACTGATTCGGAAAAAATACCGATTCGGTATCGTGTGAACGAGCCCTAAGTATAGTATGTAAAAAAATATTTTTAGTGATTGATTTTTTTTTTTTGTTACAGTATAAAACCGTTTTGGTGAAACCAGAAAATGCAAGTGAGTATTTTATTTTTGCATTAATTAATTTTTGAAATGGAAAGCTTTCACTTGGTAAGAAAGTTCGGAAAAAATAAAATTTCGTTTTAACGGAACTATAAGAAAAAACTTTAAGATGCTCTAAGAAAGCTTATTTTATCAAACAACCAAAGCTTCTGTTAAGTAATGGTATTCTTATCTTAACGATTACTCTTTAATCTTTAATGTAAAGGTATATTTTAGACTAGTCTGTTTCTTAACTTAAAAATTACTACTAAGTTAAGAGGGAGTACCAGATTTCATTCCGATTCGATTACATAACTGAACATATAGCAGTTTCATTTATTATAAAAAAAAAAACTAAAAAGTCTGTAAATTTCATGTGGTACTTGTTCTGTTTGTGTTTTTATTGTCATAAATTGTAAAAAAAATTAATATTAAACTATCAACAATATGTTATCAATAGGTACCACAAATTTTTTACTCACAAATTGTCTGCCACACTGATTTTTCCTTCTAACCAAATAAAATAACAATTTATTGTTTTAGGAGGAAGTCTAAGCCCTTTTTAATTTCTTTGTTTCTTAAAATAAGATAAAAATAATAGTAAGATATAACTCACTTTAAGTTTATTTTTAAGGTAAAATGCGCACTCTAAACCAGAAATTCCTCCTCAAACAAATTTTTACTACTAAAATGTTTAATTATTTTTTGTTCTGTTTGTTTTTAGTTCAAAAATTAATTATTTAAATTTATTTTTATTTTAGCAAATCAGACTTCTTTGTATGAATATAATATAAAAGGTGAATATGGCGATACAACAAATGTATTGGGTTTGGTGGTATTTAGCGCTGTTTTTGGAATTACTCTTGGTAAAATGGGACATGCTGGAAAACCATTGTTGGATTTCTTTAATACGTTAAGTGAAACAATGATGATCGTTACGAACTGGGTCATTTGGTAAGTTTTTGTTCATTACTTGAGAAAAAAATCTTTATTTTTATCCCGTAACATTGAAAATGTTGATTGTACAGTTGTTATTATTCAATTTTTTTCCAGTAAATGTTTTAATTCTCTGTATGGTAATAAAATCTTAATTGGATCCAAAATTTTGATTTATTTCGCAATAAATTTTATTTTGTTTTGACCTTGTTATATCAAAGTGGACACATCAATCACTTAAAAACTAGTCAAATCGGTAAAAAAATTTTCTAGCAGATACTGACAAAAAATTTAATTATTAAATCAAAGTTCATGCTTAATATATTATTTCAGCAGTCTCCTAAGTTTTAAGGCAGTTTTTTACAGTCTATTGATGTTTTAAGAATGCAGAATGAAATTAAAAAAATCATAATCTTTTTGTCTGCTATACGTTATCGTAAATAGGGATATTTTTATTTTAAAAACAGTAACGAAAGTAGTTTTGAATTTTCCAAATTTAGACGATAAAGAAATACTTATTGAAGGGTCATAACGAGGGCAGAAGTTATTGGATAGAAGTTGACATTTTACACCAATCATATGAAAAATAGTAATTTTAAAGAAAAACGCCTTTAAGGTTTTAAGCAAAATTTCAGGCAGCCGCAAACAGCCTAACAATATGTTAAGGTCACTTGAAGATTGAAAATAAACTAATTATATGCTGAACTGCAACAGACGTAGACATTTTAGGTAGTCGAATATTTCAATATTGTGCTTGGATTCAGAGCCGGATTTGCCTAATGACACTTACGGCACGAGCTCCACGCAATAGGGGCTTCCACAAAATGAATAATGAATAATAATGAATCCCTCGAAACAGGAGTAAATATGTAGCTTTTCTTGCTAATTGTATTTTTTGGGGAAAATAAAAAAATTTTGAAAAATTCCTTAGCACCTTACTAAGGGCCTCCACAAAAGTGCTCAAGGGCTTTCATATGAGAAGTGCCCACGGGTTTCTCAAAGGTAAATTCAGCCCTATTCGGGCTATCATCCGATTCATTCCGGTGCCGGCGCTGCGAAATTGCTGTCTTATTTAAATAGCTATAATTTCATAGTGTTTGAAATTTTAAAATTTCCTTTTCAGGATATATTCAAGTTCTAAACTTTAAGCATACATTAAAGATCAACTGTTTCTAATTTCTAGACTAGAAAATAATCTTAATTTAAATTACTCAAAAATGTTTTGTTTTATGACTAGTATTGAAAATTTCGATTAGCAATCAAATGTCAAATTGTCAAATTTCAAATTTAAAGCCGTCATAGACATACAGAGCCGGCGAGAGGGTGGGGCAGGTGGAGCAATTTTCCGACGGCCCGGGTCTAAATAGGGGGCCCGCAGTCTCAATTAGGGGCCCGGAGAAAGTGAAAACACATTTTTTTTGCTCGTCAATTGTATTTTTGGAGAAAGAATGTTTGAAAATTTTTTGTTGTGCCCGATGGCCCGTCATTTCTCTCGTGTTCACTGAAGACATATATTTTCCAGCGCGTGATAAATAATTTAAAAATCAAATATCTATGTTCAATAGCTTCGAGAATTTACAAAGTTATAAGTTCAAGATTGAATATAATAGTTTATATTTAACTGTGATATCATCTTTGAAAAATGATAACAACTAAAAATTTGTTTTTATTAGTTTTACAATAAAAATCATAAAATTCATAAAATATTAACTTAATGCTTAATGTTGTGTTACGAATTTAATTGTACCATTAAAATATGCAAATTAACATGAAAAGTAAAGTAGAACCATCAAAATGAAACATTAAATAAAATTAGTAGCTATGAAAGAAATAATTTATTTGTTGTAAATTATAAGAAATATATACCTAGAGCGTTTCAATTTAAAGTAAGTACTTTTTGGAATTTTAAAATAATAATGCATCTGAATCTCAGATTACTTATAATTCTACATCGTTATATCTTATATTTCATTTCATAAGTTTAAATTTGGAGAAGCGAAATGGCGCCGGCTGAAATTGTTAATTTTCAGGTAGAATTGTAATGGAAAACTCACCCATCCGAATTTTGTTTATACGTACCCTACGGAGTTCTAATAACTACGTATCGGACATTTTTCGGATTAAACAACATCGTGTTTTATATAGGGTTGACCGGGGTAATTGTGAATGGATTTTCATGAGTTGAGGTAAAAGCGTTGTTTTAAGTATTTTTTATTTTATATATCACATTATGGTTGATTTATTTTTAATTCTACATTATTCAGGATGCACCACACAAATTTTGAGCAAATTCGTATGAAAACAAAAATTTTATAAGCCATTTACATTTCCCCGGTGCGGTTTTGCAAATCTTATGAATTTCGGAGTAAAAGTGAATACCATCAGAAAAATTATTTAGAATGGATTACAAGAGAAGTGTGGTACGTCAGAGTAAAGCCCAGCTCAAATTCTTTACATTTACTCCACTTTCAAATTTTTCATCATTCTTTAGCGGTCATAATTTCTCTTTGTTTAATGCAAGTTACGCATACCTCAAATTTCTACAAAAAACAAGTTTAAAGAAAAATAACAAAAATTGTAGGAACAAATTTATTACATGCTAAAAATGACATTTTGATGATATTTTGTCATTTTATCATATAAAAAATCAAAAAATTCCATGTATTCACACAAAAACAAGGAAAATAAGACTTTTTCAAAGAAATACATTTAGTTTACATGAATAAAAAACAACAGTTTTTTTTTGTATTGTTTGTACAACGGAAACTTGTACAATAAAGTCACCAGCACCTTCAACAACATTTTCAACTCTGAAAAGGACACTACTGAAATTTTTGACCGAATGGTCAATGGACCGAATGGCCATAATTTTAAAATCATGGGGTAATTGTGAATTGGTGATAAATTGTCCAGTTTCTTTAGCAATTAATAAGGAACCCTTTCAGGGCTTAGACCACTTCTTTAAAAGTACTTTTAACCATTTCTTACGTTTTAAAAAAAGAAAATGTATTTAAAAAAAAATTTTTTTTTAAGATTGGTCGAAGTAAGATACATAAAATTTTGCAAGGGTTTTTTCAAAATAAAAAAAAGATACTAATACTTGGAGAATTGTTATGAAATTTTAATAGCATATTAAGAAAGGACAGAAAAACATAATAAGAGTTAATTTTTAACAATATTAATGTTATTATAGAAATTATAGGCGCCGTTCACAATTGCTCCAATTCACAATTACCCCGGTCAACCCTATGCAGGCAGATAAACAGATAATATTCGTTTTTATTCACATTTATCACATCAAGTGCGATATACCTGCATACACAAAACACGAATGCTGTTTAATCCGAAAAATGTCCGATACCTACTAATAACACATATAATACAATTTTTTAAATCAACACATTTTTAAGGGGTAAAAAAACCTCTTCAACTGTGTAATTGAAAATTTAAAAATTGACGAAATTTTCTAGTTCTAGTAGTTCTAGTAGTTCTAGACCGGGTTCTAGTAGTAAATATAACATTATCATTACATTTTTAAGGGGTAAACCACCCCTTCAAGTGTCTACTTAAAAACTGCATAAAGTTGAAATTTTTTCATGTTTGTATATACTATACAGAGTTCTAGTATTAAATATAACTGATGGCTTGTAAGTATCACTCAGTTAAAAGATGTGGATGCTAAAATTATTATTATATTTGTGGTGGCATGCTTGTACGGCGCGTACTGTTTCAGCGAACGCAAGAATCGTGCTGTTATAGCAAACAATCCAAGCCATAAAATCATACGCAATAAAAGTAAACCGGTCAGGTATTTATAGATACTAGTGTCATCCACCCCTCCATAAGACCGGGCGCACATTGAGACACAGTTAACGCAGGCAGGGCACCGCAGTTTCTGTGACTCGTGTTGTATAACGGGACAAAGCGAATTGAAACGCAGAGCAGAGCAGAGCAGCACTGCGTCGCACGTGACCGATGTGGCACTCGTGAATGTGACACAGAAACTGCGCAATGCTGCGCGACATTGTAACACGTTCTCGAGTTTTAATTGGTTTTATTTAGTCGAAATCAAAACAATTGAAGAAATTGAAGGAAAACAGTGCTCTGCTCTGCTCTGCCCTGCGTTTACTACGTGACGCAGCTCTATGTGCGCCTGGCCTAAAGGCCGAGACGCAGTTATCGCAGGCAGGGCAGCGCAGTTTCTGTGACTCGTGTTGTAGAATAGGACAACGCGAATTGAGACGCAGAGCAGAGCAGCACTGCGTCGCACGAGATCGGTGTGGCACTCGTGAATGTGACACAGAAACTGCGCGATGCTGCGCGACATTGTAACAGTTTCTTGAGTTTTAGTTGTGTTTTATTTCGCCGAAATGAAAAAAATTAAAGAAATTGAAGAAAAACAGTCCTGCTCTGCTCTGCTCTGCTTTTAAATTCGTGCTATCTCGTTCTACAACAAGAGTCACAGAAACTGCTCTGCTTTGCTTGCGTTAACTGCGTCTCAATGTGCGCCCGGCCACACAGTTTATTTCTTGTGCTTTCCTGCCCTGCCCTGCTCTGCTCTGCCCTGCTCTGCTCTGCCCTGCCCTGCGTTTATTGCGTGACGCAGCTCAATGTGCGCCTGGCCGAAAGACAATGCTTTATACACTCACAACACCAATGCTGGTATCAAGTTCGCTGTTTGAAAAAAGTCGAAAAGAAATTCGGAATGAATGTATGAATATATATAATAGATTGATAATACAGGTGTCGTCTCAAAAATGATTTTATGATTCTGTAATTTTCAATTTGTTAGCATTTGTATAAAAATTGTGGTTTGTTATTTTACTAACTGAATTATTATTAGGTAGTTATCTCTACATAGTAGCGAAGTTTCAGATTTTTTTGATTTTTCGACTTCTTGTGGTTTCCTTGTGAACCTAAAAGTGAAGTAGGTTCACTTAAAAGTGAACCTATTACTACTTTTTTAGTTATTTCTGTCAAAACGTCATGTAAAGTAGAAATTCTAGTACGAACAATTACTTTGCTGGCCGTTTTGAAATGACGAGTGACCTCTACTAGTTCCTTAACAAAAATGACTCGAAAGTGGAGTCGACTTTAGTGAATATTTCTTTAGTGGAGCCAATCCACTAAAATGACCTGATGTGAGCTGGGCTTTATTTAAAAAAAAATAACAATGAAAAAAAAAACCGTGTTCGCAAAAAATAAGTGCATGTAACCTCTTAAAGACTTTTTTTAAAAAAAAAAAATATACTTAAATTAGATAAAAACGTATATCCAACAACAGTCATAATATTTGTACTAAATTAACATAATTTTGTAATAATTTTCTTTTTACTTCTTAAAATTATTATGTTCACTTCATCGGTTAAATAAATTATAATAATTAATTGAATTTAAATATGGAATTAAAAGTAATTTAGGTGTGTGTCTAACGTGGATAATTTATTTGTGTAGGCGTTAATAAAGAAAGACACACTCGCATTGAGTACAATCTACAATTGACTGTTCCCTCTTACATCAATTTGTGTAGACTCGTAATTTATTTTGTTTTCTGTGACCTTCTTTGGTTAACATCTTTTTGAAACCTTTTTAGGTAACTGGTTAATGTAATAACTAGTTGAAACCAGTAAAATTTCGTTTATGCTATTTTTTTTAGAAATAAATATTTCAAAATTTACATTTTTATTTTCTGTTCCACATTTATTTTCATATTTTTTTAATTGTTTGAAACAGAAGATATACATAAATTATTAAATCTTTTTTGCGCTCAAGAAAAAATAATTATGGTCCTGGATTAGCTAACACGTGACACGTAACACGTGTAACACGTGACATGACCTATGACTGATATTTCTAACATTTTTTAAAAATCTTGTTTCTCAAAGCTCGAGTACTAAATGCCCTGAATGCTCTTTTTGTTAAGCTTGTTGCATTCGAAAGATGATTAAACGTGATATATTGCACACAGACCCAAATTTTAACGTTTATTTGCCTAATAAATGTATGCGTTATATCAATAAACTTACTTAGCATGTATAGAGAAGATCATGAAGAATTATGACTAAATGGCAACAAGGTTCGATAGCTACCACAAGTCTGCTGCACAATACGTAATATATTATAGATCATATCGCATCGCTTCGGTACGCATGGTGACTAGACAGAGAGCGAGTTACTTTTGTATACCTTATTGGTATACAGTTTATACATGTACAGTTGACGCGGTACAGCGTTGTGTCACAATTAGCCAGATTCCATTTGACGTTTTACAGCGTCGATGGCCAGCGTTAATTATATTGAGTAAATTAAGTCAGTAAATAATGCATAAATTCTGCTTTTATTATTGACTCATCCATCCCCACATTCCATTACTACGAAAAGTAAGTATCTAAAAAAATTAAGAAAAATTATTTTTGCTATGCATGAAGTTTAGCCTCGGTAAAATTGATACAATAAAATCACAAGTAAAATTTAAGTTCTTTTAGATATTTCAATGAAATCGCCTAACAATTATTAATTTTTCAAAACATAACAACTTAATAAAAAAACTTAAATTATTCTTAAATTTTATAAAGTATTCATCGTGAATACTTTATCGCCAAAAAGCCAATCGTGACATGAGATTTACAAATAGTGAGATTTAACATGAGATTTACCAAATTACAGATAGTTACCAAATTTGATCAAAATTGGGTCAGTAATTTCGGAGTTTATTCTACCCAATCGTGACATAAGATTTATATATATATATATATATATATATATATATATATATATATATATATATATATATATATATATATATATATATATATATATAAGTTAAGTTAAGTTTTTTTATTAAGTATAATATCTTTAAAAACTTATATTTTATAAAGTATAATATACTTTATAAAATATAAGTTTTTTTATTAAATATAAATCTCATGTCACGATTGGCTAGGATAAACTCCGAAATTACTGACCCAATTTTGATCAAATTTGGTAACTATCTGTAATTTGGTCCAACTTAAAATATCGGATAGTTTTTATATCAGTTATTGACCTTAATATTTTTTTTGCAAATTAAATGTTTATTTATTATATAAAAGGAAAATACCACTCACCTATCACGAAATCTCCAGAACTATAATACCTACAAATTTGAAATTTGGTATGTAGGTCCCTGTTAGATCGTAGGCGCTCGCTAAGAAAAGATTTTGTAAAATTTTTAGTCTAACCGTAGAAATTTACGAAAAACTGCAAAATATCAATTTTTTATTACTGTATACAGATATCTGTGGAAAAATTTATAAAAAAATCATGCAAATTAATTTGTTGCTAAGCATTTGGAGAAAAATAATTTTGGAATTTTTGTAAGTATTAATAAGTATTTCTATAGATACCACCAATAATATTTTTACCCACGACTACTATGAAATTACTTATCTACGGTGCAAAATACTATTTGTATCCTATAAAGCAATACTATGAAAATTAGATATGCTATAAAGATATGAATATGACTTGAAAATATGAAAAGATACTTTAGAGTCGCCGAGCGAGCGACGCGAAGCACATAAGGAACTGATTTTGTACAAAATTTTAGAATATCAGATTTAAATGGAGATGTGGTTACATTGTTCGTCAGTTACACCAAATAGGGCGCAAATTAAAAAGCTGAAAAAATTTGACAATGTCACGGAAAAATGAAATAAAGATTAAAAAAATTAAAGAAAATTATCCTATATGTTAGAAAAATACATTAATGATGTTGTAATTGCAACAAATTGGTAAATTAATTAATTAATCGAACGTAACATTGGAAATAAAAAGAAATTATAAAAATTTTAATTTTTGAGGTAGGGCTCTTCTACTGTAAAGTGAGTCGGCCCTTGCACTAAGATTAATGGCCTATCATGCTAAATCAATCCAATACATTCTAATTACAAATTCGAAATAGCAGAAGTCGCGAGGGAGAACAGCACCCTGACCCTAAGGTGCACAATAACTAGCGGAATATAAGTATTATATCAACTATCCAAAATTATTTAGTTTTAACTTTAAAACTGATAAGATTTTAATGTAACTATGTCTCTGTAAGAAGGTTTTGTAGTAAGAAAAAGAAATATTCACAAAAAAAAAAATTATTAAATTCTAAATTATTGGGTGTTAACAAAACTTTGTCCACAGCAAGTGAAATAAAAATAAAGAAAGAAACACTATACATAACGATATATTAATTTATGTATCGATAAATATAGTAAAATATTTAAATTTTTAAAAACAAATATATGACGCAATATTTTTGAACATGCTTCACAATAAAATACAATAAGATAAAAAAAATGGTGAACTTATGTAACAGTTACAATTATACTAAACATGTTAATTATAATTATATTTTAATATCTCTATTTAAAATATAATCTTTTTTAAATTTTTGAATATAATACCAACACTATCATATAAAAGTATTTTAAATTAAAGTATCTCCCTTTTTTGGCAATAGTGATAAAGCACAATATTAACCACGAAAGTACATATTCACATAAGGAATATTAATGGATTCCGTATGTTTAAATGTTATAATACTAAAAGAGAAATTTAATAAAAGATAATACGTTTACCTAAATATATATTTTTAGCCCAAACGGCTGTCTCGGGTATTTCGCTTATATACACTAGCGGAAATAATTAAAGGATCAAAAAAAAATTCCAAATTTTTAGCGATTTTTCAAATGGCTGTATCTTCGTGAAAAATGGCTTCGTGAAAATTTTCTAAGAAATTTCCTTTTTTATAAATTTAAATACTGTTATTGATAAAAATGTGAAAAAAGCTGAGAAAATTTTTTTTTCATTTGGGTAAAGATTATGAAAGTTTAAGATCAAAAAAATGATCCTTTAATTTTTTCAAAAATTCAATCGAATGAAACACAAAAAAGGCTGGATGGATTAAACTGAAACTCGGTGGAGTTTTTGTGGGTATATTGAACTGTAAAAGGCACACTTAACATTAGTGGTTTTCTCGAAGTTTTTAATTCAGCGCTTGATTTTCCAAAAAGCCACCAAAAGCTCTTTTTTATTTGATTTTTCAAATTCATGTAAAGTATGCAAAAAATTTTTTTTCTGAAAAAACAATTGCTAATCCTTGTAGAGAATTTATTCGAGTTTTTAAAACACCCATTCAATTTTCCGTGTGATCATTGGTTGCTGAGATATCGCTGGTCAAAGACGAAATGATCCTTTTCCATTCAAAGTCCGATATCTCAGCTAGAAATGGTCGTATAAAAGTCTATAAAAAAGAAAATTAAAGCTGAATTAACAAGTTATCCGGTCCACATGGTGGTTAAGTCGGAAATATTTTTTTCAAGTCCGTGGACCAAAAAAAAAAACCGAAAAAATTTCAAAATTTTTTTTCAGTGTATTTATTGGGATTGCGCCACACACGTTGCTTTGAAAATTTTTTTATCGCAAGATCTTGAAACTAGAAACTACCAGCTTTAAATTGCTTTGCTTACGACTTCGATACGTCCATTTTTCACGAAGAGACAGCCATTCGAAAAATCGCTAAAAATTTGGAATTTTTTTTTGATCCTTTAATTATTTCCGCTAGTATATATATATATATATATATATATATATATATATATATATATATATATATATATATATATATATATATATATATATATATATATATAGAGAGAGAGAGAGAGAGAGAGAGATTAAAATTATTGTTTTCTAAGACAATTGTTAGTTGTTGATAATTAATAATTAAGAATAATTAAAGATATGACAATGGAAAATATACATCATTTTAATTAGTTGTTTTTAAAAATATCATAAATTAGATCTTCAGTTTTACATATTTTATGAAATTAAGAAATTTTGTTAATAATGTGATTGATGCATTAGAGCATTTTAAAGATTAATGAATGATTTTTGGATATGCATTTTTTTTTTGTACCTTCCTTAATACATAGAATATCAAACTTTGAATAAATTCTAACTTACAAATATGTGCTTACAGTTTTCAGAGAATTCTCATTTAATCGAACAAAATAAATGCCTTCCAATAAGTGAAAATTAAATGATAAGAAAAAAACGCCGTGAGCAGCGGGGCCCCATCACGGTAGTCGAATTTTTCGCTACATATTCGGTATTTTCACGATATCTAAGTGTAATTGAAAGGCTACAAGCGGATTGTCATTTTGGGGGTTTCAAAACTGATTATGACTTCTGATTATCGAAAAAACTGATTATCACTTTTTTGTCGTTGTCGCGTGGTTGTACTGTCGTTCGTGTGTCTTATGCCGCTGCTACACGATGCTACGAACACCTTCCAACATTCGACGTTGGATGGTTCATAGCATCGTGTAGCCGTTGTTCGAACCTACGAGTGTCCAATGTCGAGCGTCAAACATTCGCATTTGGTCGTGTCCCGTTCGATGTCGGTATTCTTGCACCGAGTCAAAGGGATGCTTCGAATGTTTGAAGGTCAATGTTGGTTGCGTTCGTTGGTTGCGCACGACTCGTTCATGTGAAGAGAGACAACATCAGTGTATAACATTAGAGATAACATCAGACAGATAACAGCGTTGTCGACTGAGTACCAACACATCATTATTCGTATTGGATCAAACATTCGACTCATCGTGTAGCAGATACATTCGTCGCACCAACTATCGAACTTAATTGCCTCAAACGTTCGATCGAATGTTGGAAGGAACGTTCGTAGCATCGTGTAGAACCCGCTTTAGACTACGACTTGCGAGCCACTTTTTAGTGGCCGAATGACATACAGTCACTGCTAGGCGGCATCAAAGCCACTAATACTGTTTGTTATATACAGTGTCTGCGTTAAATATTCATACAATAATTAATTTATCAATACTGAAATTTAAGAAACTTAAAATTTTGCAGCGTGAAGTAGGCACGCTAGGATAAAAATAAACAAAATTAATCAAAGAGTTAAAACTTCTCTTAAATAATATTTCTTTTAAAATACGTATCGATATTTTGGTCTTACATATTTTTGCAGATTCAATTTTTAAAATTATTTGATAAAACATTTCAAAATTTTTCGGCCTTCTGTTTCTTTGAATTTTTAATTCTTTTCTATTATTCTAAAACTAAAAAGGTTTAAATAATTATATAGCTTATTTATTTAATAACAGCCAATAATCCACGTTCAAACAGCAGGAGAGTTTTTAGTACGTGACATTGTGCTTTAATTTATTCTTAACAGACGCTTTTTTCCATTCCATAAAAATGTTTCAGTTCTGTTAACCAAATTTTCTTTGTAATACCTAATTATTTTGTATTACATAAATAATTTTGTAAAAATAAATCAATAAACAACACATATACAGGATACGTTTATAACAGCGGTACCTTTATTGTAAATAAAACGTGTCATAAAAATGTTTCAATGAAACAAGAATCTTTTATAATAGTTATTTATGCGTAACCATTGCTCAGTAAAATAAATTTTTCGATTATCTTTGTAAATCTTACTTCTGAGTAAAATGGTTCGTATAATTCACTTAAAATAGAAAATGGTAAATAATTTTCAGGAATATATTTGAAATGCCAAATGTAAAATAGCAAATTTAAATAAATTTTAAGAAGTGAAATGCTTTATTTTTTAATTATTATAATAATTATTTATAAACACAGGGGTAAAAAAAGTTAATAAGATATAAAACTTACTGCGAAACTAAATAATGACAGCTTCATAAGAAGGTCTACATAAATATAAAATTTACATGATATAAACCCAAAAACTTAATTTATGAAATAATATTTTCAATTAGTGCAATAATTAATTCAACATGAACTTCGACTTTTGAATTAAAAAAACGATCTAAGTCAATTAAATGCAAAAATGTCTAGCTGCCAAATGACACTGTAGTACTAGTAGTATGTATCTGTCGCTTATAAGTGGTCCAGTAGTGGCAAGTTTTAGCGACTAAAACGACAATACGACAAACTGGAAGGTCTTTATGAAGATATTTTTTCTTTCCAAAAAAATCCAAAATTCCTACTTTATAAATAAACCGTGACTTTAATAACATTTTTAAATTACTTAATATTTGTGTATTGTATCTATCTATCTATCTATCTATCCATATATATATATATATATATATATATATATATATATATATATATATATATATATATATATATATATATATATATATATATATATAAGAGAAATACCACTCATACACTCACTCACTTACCTATCACAAAATCTCCAAAACTACAATACCTACAAACTTGAAATTTGGCATGTAGGTGCCTATTGGGTCGTAGGCGCTCGCTAAGAAAGGGCTTTGCAACATTTTTTGTCTAACCGTCGAAATTTACGAAAAACCGTAAAATATTAATTTTTTATTACTGTAATACGTTGTTCACACCTAAGTAAGTAGATTAGTAGATTAGTAGTTAGTAGTTAGTAGAACAACTTAATAACTTAGTAAAACAACTTAGTAACTTAGTAAAACAACTTAGTAGTAAGTGGAACAGGAAACAAATATTACAATGGGTATTCGTTGGTGTAAAGTAGTAAAATAATTGCCTGCTATAAACGTTTGTGTATTTGTATTAAATATGCTATAGTACATACATATTTATATGTATATTCTTAGGTAAAAAATAAACAAGTCAAGTGCAAGTTATACTTACACAAACAGTATTCTGTACAATCAGTTGTTTTTATGGGTTTAATGTAGTAATATATAAATAAATGAAAGTATAGATAAAATATTTTCTTGGCGATTACATTTTATTTCCAAAATAAACCATAATTTTCGATTTCAAAACGATCTTATCTTTATTTCGGTCTGATTATAAGTACTAAAAATAAACAATGATATGTACTGGATGAAATATTTATTACAAAAAATGTTTTAGAAATATACAATGTTCAATGAAATATATAATGTTTTAGAGATTTTTAGAGTTACCATTTTTATTGGTTTTTATCAAGTTTCTGTCATTCTCCATAAACATACCTTTAAAAAAAAAAAAAGATATACATATACCGTTTATTATCGCCGCTGTATACGAGATGGCGTTGATGGTACTTGGAGTGTAGAGTCCCTATACTGTCTAAAATAAAATCGTGTCACGAGTTTTCATAGTTCGCCATTTTTCATCATAGATTCATCTAATATAAATTGGAATAAAATAAAATACTAAACATAGAAAGAATGATTAAATTAAAAAAATTTAATTGTTCATTAACACATAACTTAGTAACAATAATTATGTACTCAAACATATGATAATTAATTTGACATTTATTTGATAAAAAATGCCTGACATGTCCCATTTATATTCGTCTTTGAAAACAAGTGGCAGGGACATGGTTTTTATCAGGTTATATCTCAGGCCGGAAATGAACCATTTATGTATGGCAGAATCAAAATTATCGAATTAACTTTTAGAATATAGATGTCGCGACTAAAGTTCTCTAATTTTTAACAGGTTTACGGTCATTGATGGTATAACACGTGCGCCAACGACCATGACTATCTCTGATATTACGCTGTAGGACGTCAATAATTTCACACAAAGTGTATTAGCTCTATACCTCTTTAAGTTATCTCTTAAAAATAACCCCTAAAAAGGCTAGTTAGCTGCACATCTATTATTGGGCCACCACTCTATACCTCTATGCTAAATTTCAAATTGTTATGTCGAATAGTTTCACAGCAAATAGCCTCTGACAGGCGGATGGACAGTAAAATTATTACATAAGTGTTCCGTTTTGTCAGTTTTGGTACGGAATACTAAAAAGCTGGTAAAAGTTTATTCAGTGTATGAATTTTGTTTAGATATATCTTAAGAATATTTCCAAAACGATTTTGATAGTATACCCATATATTAATATTCTGTACATGTAGGTATATTGTAATTTTTATGTCATCGAAGATGACATATTAATATCGTTGTGTGATTGAATAATTATTGAGTTGTACATCCATATCAAATAAACGCAAGAGGGCTGTAGAGTTTACAAAAAATCATAAATTAACACTTTCACTGAGATGACATTACTTAGTGCGGGTCAAAAACACGCATTTGACGAATTTTATTTTTTTAATTATAATGTCTATGTATTATAGCATTTTGCTATGTGCATACACATAGCAAAAAATATTCCGCAATTTTACAAATTTTCCGTTGTAAAACTAAAATTGTGAAATTAAAATAATTTAACGTAAGTTTTCAAAAACATAAATAAATGAATAACTAAATAAAGAAATAAAAATAAAATTTCTATGTTAAATTAATTGTTTAAAAATACAAAAATTCATAAACAAATTCAAATGAACAAGCCGTCTATGGACGCGACATCCAATGTGACGTAAACAAATCTAAAAAAAAAAAAAAAAAAAAAAAACTATAGAAACACTTACATTAGTAAGCAGGATAGAATGGTTATTTAAATGCGGATAACAAGGAACACAAACATTTTAATAATCATTTTTGATGTCACTAAAGAGGGCAGAATCTATGCATGTTTAAAACTTATATAAATTAAATAGAACAAAAGGCTTTCTTATATTCAAATATCACAATAATATTTACAATTACTATATTGTACAATTTGTATGTTTAAAACAATGAATATAATATTCACTTAGTTATATTAATTCAGACTAGTTTAACATAATATCCAACCACTTACTTTTTTTTAACAGTGTATCTTTGGATATCAATTGGGTATGTATTTTGTTCACAATACACAAACGTTTATTGCGGGTAATTTATTTCACTACTTAATATACCGACGAATATTCAATAGTATGCATAAGGTGGAATATTGTGAGACTTTGCTCAAAAGAATATGAATATATTGTCATATAGATATCTGTGTGTATCCGAGTGTATGTATCTAACAACATATTCATATTCACTTGAGCAGAGTCTCACAATACTCAATCTTATGCATACTATTGATTGAAATATTTTTTTTCTGTTCCACTTACTACTAAGTTGTTTTACTAAGTTACTAAGTTGTTCTACTAACTACTAATCTACTTAGGTGTGAACAACGCTTAATACAGCAATCTGTGGCCAATTTATCAAAAAATTATACAATTTTTAAATTGTTGCTAAGCATTTGGAAAAAATAATTTTTTTAAGTATTAATAAATATTTCTATAGATACCACCTAAAATATTTTTACCTATGTCTACTATGAAATTACTTATTTACTGTAAAAAATGCTATTTTCAAAAAATTCAAATAAATGGTTTTGATGAATTTTGACTAAATGTTATACAAACCCTTTTAAAATCTCGGAATAAATAAACGTCAGTTTAAAATTGATCCCCAGGAGTCTGAAACAATAAAAATTACGCAAAACTAAATGACCAAAAGTACTCCACTCCTAAAAATCTAAATAAGTATGGTTGTCTACAGAAAAGTCACAAGTTGTTAAAATTAGGTACCTATATTTCTGAAATAAGAATACGGCTTCGCTGGAGTCGTTTGACGAGCAGCGCGACTTTCAAAAATTGGTTCACTGGTGGATACGTGATATCCTATATTCTAATATAGACTATTCTAAAGTAAACGGCTGGACGAATCTCTATCAGATTTTGCTGAAATAGTATGTGATCCTAAAAAATGAAAGCTCTCTAGAATGGATGGATCTTGACCAAATTTTGCTAAAACATTATTGAGGTTATGAAATAAACGAATGTGAAGTTGAAATGACCCCCTAGGGTGGTGGAGATCCTAATTGGTGTAAAAAAGACGGCTAATCTTGACTAAATTTGGCTTGTATCTCTCATCTGGCTTCACATTTCAAAAGTGTAATAAAAAAAATGACCTTTTTCCAGACCGTAATAAATTTTATGACTTATTTTGGTAAAAATATTTTATCCTTTTAAATTTTTCAATATTTTTAAATTAAGTTAAAAAAAGTTTAAGTTCAATATGGATTTATATGTAACGAAGCAAAAAATCATAGATCCTTGATATTGCTTGCATTAAAGTTGGGAATTTCAAAATGCCAATTAGATTATGAACTTTATTTTATCGGCTGATCATGATTTACATCCCGCGGTTGAAAAAGATCGACCCGACCCTAAAATTGCAACACAAAAACTAAAAAAAGGGAAACACACGAATAGCATCCTGTGGTCAATATTTTATTGCTTTTATGGATGTGGTTACAACACATATTATTTTACAAATACATACATGCATACAATTTATTCAATTATTTTATTGTATATACCTAAAATATACCTAAATCCATTATTTATGAAAAATAACAAAAATAACAAAAGTTGATAAATATTTTTTATGTCAACACAAGACGGACAATATAGCGGAAAAATCCAATTTTAATCCAGTTATAGGACAGTAAATAATTACTACATTCATTCTTTGGGAATTAAATTAACTATATAATTACGAAAATATCAAATATTATAGTAATTCTACCCCACCCCCGTTTTGAAAATATGGCTATGTAAATTGTTCAAAAATGGTTTAAAATCGCACTACAAGTTTTTCAAATTTTCAAAGGATCAAAGGATCTGTGATTTTTTGCTGTTATTATAATTAAATAATATTGAATCCCACAGGAACATTTCATCGGGATAAGATTACACCATGTGTTAGATCAGGGTAAATAGTGTCTTTGTGTGTACTAAATTTCATCGACTTCGATTTAGTTAGTTGGATGTGATTTAGCAGTTGATTTTGTTTCTACCGGGAACCTTCAATCGGGATAAAATTATCCTATGTATTATTATTTGCTCATGGTAAATAGTGTCTCTATTTAGTCGGGATAAGATTATCCTGTTTGTTAGCTCAGGATAAATAATGTCAGTGTACCAAATTTCATCGAATTGGGTTTTGTTTTTTGGGGTGTGTTTGAATAATTGTTTTTGAACCCCCAAGAACTTGCAACCGGGATAAAATTTAAACATCGAACAAATTTAAACATCTAAACATCCAAACTTTCACATTTATAATATTATTAAGATATTAATTTTTAGTTAAGTTACATATAAACCCATATAGAACTCAAAACTTTTTTTAACACAATTTAAAAATACTGAAAAATTTAAAAGGATAAAATATTTTTACCAAAATAAGTCATAAAATTTATTAAGGTCTCGAAAAAGGTCAATTTTTTTTTTTTTTATTACAGTTTTGAAATGTGAAGCCAGATGAGAGACACAAACCCTAAATTTTACTAAACCAATATTGATATTTTGAAAAATTTATGTAAGATTAAAATTATTGCCTAGGATTTTGGAGTAATATAAAACGCAATATGGCTGGACGATTAATGCAGGTTCAGAAATGTTCTCCAAAACACTCGGACTTCAAAAAAGTTTCGAAATTCAAATGCTTCTAAAGTTATCAATATGGATGTCTACGGAAAGTCTCAAGGCATGAAAATTAAATACAGTAGAAACTCGACAATTCATCAAGCTCAAGACCGGAGGGGCGATGAGTTACACAAATAGACGAATTATGAAATATGTTTGATATGTGAGTTATAAAAAAAAAAAAAAAAAAAAATGAAAGAGAAAAATTAATTAAATATTTTTACTTATTTAAAGAATGATGTCTCTTTATTTTGAGTAATTCTTTGTTTAATGGAATTTTTACAACTGGGTACGGCACACTTCAATTTTTTTTTATTTAAATTTCAAAAGTTAATTAGAAAAATAACTACACTATGTACATTTTTTTCAGGAACGATGAATTGTTATAGAATATGATGAGTTACAGAGTGACGAAATATCGAGTTTCCACTGTACACTATAAATATGCATATATTGTCCTATCCTGAGTCCTACGACACAATTGGATTGGAAGGCGTCGCTGTCACCAGGGCAGTTTTTGTTGAAGACAATACTCCGTAAAATTTTGATTTACCAATGTCGTTGACGGTTTTCCAACAGTTATCGTATTTGGGGAAGTTTAACACCGACTTGTAATTGTCGAATGTTTTTAAAAGACTTTTTATCGTCGAAGTTAATAATGTTTTCAATAGACTTGTTATCGTCGAATTTACTAACACTTTAAATAGACTAACACTTAAAATAGACTTTTTATCGTCGAAGTGAATAATACTTTTTTTTTAAGAAACAACACAAGAAATGAATTTAAATATTTATTATAACAATTAAAAGTTACATAGTACTTAATCTTATGATAGTGATTTTAATAATTATTTATTGGGTCAAATCGTGGTCTATTGATATGGTTTTTTTATTGACTTTCTATCCTAGGGGATTTTCCTAATGATTATTTAATTATTTTATTATTATAAGAATTTAGGTGAAAGTCGTGGCTCGACAATATATCTATTTTAAGATCATTGGACGAGCGGAGCGAAACACTAGAAAAAACTGATTTTATAAAGAAATTTAGAGTATTTAATTTAAATGTAAAGTGACTTCAAAATTAACCCCCAGCATTATCTAATAGGAGTAAGATTTGTCCGTCAAGGCCATCAAATAAGCCTCAAATTAATTGTGATATTAAAATTGTCCCCTGCTGTCTTGGTGGCCCAAGCAAGGCCTAAAATGGAAATATTCCTGAAACTACCTATTGATACGGGTATCTAGGTACATAAAGGTGCGGAATTTAGGCATGCTATTGAAATATGAAGATGGCTACTTTAGAATCGTTTGACCAGCGGGGCCAGGTATTATTTCCGAATATCTAATTTAAAATTGATCTAAGCACTTGACCAATAATTAAAATAATTTTACGTGGGTGAAACCACGGGCCACAGCTAGTTGAAAATAAGCCGCAGTTATTTGTTTTGAAATTTTATTAACCTTTTCTTTGTTAAATATTATAAATTGAACTAGAGTGGTTTTATTGTTAAAGTAACTGCGACCCCCTTAAAAAGGCTTCGCGACCCCCCGGGGGTCGCGACCCACAGGTTGAAAAACACTGCTATGGGCTGTATAAGTCTAATTTTTTCAGTTGAAAAATTCGACTAAAATAAACATTTGAAAAAAGAAAAAACAACTCTTTATAGGCACATTTAAAAAATAAATTTAATAAATTCTGATGTATAGTATTTTAATATTTTAGTAATTTTGCATTATAAAATTAATTATTTTTAGTCGAATTTTTCCTTGAAAAAATTAGACTTATACAGTCTATACGACAAGAACGGGGAGAGGCGAGAGTAGGGGCGCTATCCGTTTTCCGACCCGTAGAACACGAATATGTAGAAAAAAAATGTCTGATATATATATATATATATATATATATATATATATATATATATATATATATATATATATATATATTCCCGCCACCTTTTAATTTGTGTAGGGCCCCCCTATGGAAGTTAAGAGATGAAATTTGGTAAATGGGGCTCATTTCCGACCCAACATTTAAGGGGGTGGTGGGGGGGCGGAAAAGCAATAAAACTTTTCCAAACCGGTTGGAAATAATGTTTCTGTCAATTATCTACAACATATCCAAAATTCAGCTTCCTAGGATGATTTGGTGGGAGTAGAGGGGGGAAAAACGATTTTCGCTGGATCTAACAGGCCCCCAGCCCCCCAGAATCAACGTAGAGGACTGAAATTTGGTGTGTTGATAAAGTTCGTACCTAGGTTGTGCTTTTTGGAGGTTTTAATATTTTACCCCCACCCCCCTCATTTTTAATCTACAATTTCATGCATTTTCGACGTTTTCGAAGTTTGTACCACTCGCACAGGTCACCCAAATAAACCTAGAGGGCTGAAATTTTGTATTCGGATTGAGTTAGTATCAAGGGGGTGACTTTTGGGAGTCTCGACTTTCAAACCCTACCGCCACCATTTTTATAGCCAAAAGAACATGATTTTTCTTGTTTTTTAACAGTTTCGTTCGGGTCAAAATCTCTCCAAATAAACCTAGAGGGCTGAAATTTTGTGTACAGGTTGAGCTAATAGCCAGACACTGTTTTTTGGGGGTTTCAACTTTTAACCCTTACCCCCACGATTTTTACGCCAATATTTCCTTAATTTTTTTGCTTGTTTTCTAACACTTCTAGAGACTCTCTAAGGAAACCTAGAGGGCTGAATTTTTGTACGTGTATTCTGTTAGTATCCAGCTAGTACTTTTTAGGGAGACCACATTACTTTTCCCCCCACTTCTTCCATTTTTACATCGGAATTGAATGCTATTGTTAAATGTGTTTTAAATGCATTACTTTTATTCTAAATACAAGTTGGCGAATAGTAATTTTAAAAAATTTAAAAAAGAGTGAATACAATTTTTTAACAAATGAAATACATACATATTAAGTAATTTAAAAATGTTATTAAAGTCACTGTTTATTTATAAATTAGGAATTTTGGATTTTTATTATTTATAAAATAGAAATTTTGGATTTTTTTGGAAAGAAAAAATATCTTCATAAAAGCCTTCCAGTTTATTATTTAAGTTCCTTTTTAATATTTAAAAATAAAACACAAAGGCAATTGGCGGATAAGCATGGATAGAAATGCTTTCGTACGAATTGTGTTGGCTTTTTCCCTGTTAACTGCTATCGGCACAAAATTGAAATTTACTGAGATTCAGCCCTTAAAAACTTAAAACCTTTTTTTAAAGCCCCGATCAACCGGACACTCATCATCAGTTTTGAAACCACCAAAATTACAAATCGCTTGTGGACTTTCAATTATATTTCGCTTGTAGACACTCAATACCGAAGATGAAAGGAAAAATTCGACTTCCGTGATGGGGCTCCGCTGCTCACGGCGTTTTTTAGTTATTAAATGAGCTTCCTTTAAATATTTGTTAATGTATGGCAAGGGTTCCCAAAGTTTTGCGTGGGCGAGCCAAATTGTAAATATCAAAATATTCTTGGCGGGCCAAGAAAAAATTTTAAAATAATGAAGGATTTACTTAATCTTCGTCGTTTTAGTAATCAAATAAAAAAGTTAATTAAATATATCAAAAAACCCAACTGCGTTTAAAGTAGATAAACTAAAACGGTGGAAATAAGATGAAACAGAGAAAAAGAAGAATGAATAAAAAGTAAAGCAATCGGAGGCATCAAAATTTTTTATTTAACTTGGTACAACAGGTATGCCTCCGACTGCTTTCCTTTTTATTTATTCTTCTTTTTCTCTATTTCATCTTGTTTCCACCGTTTTAGCTTACCTACTTTAAACGCAGTCGGATTTTTTGATTTTTTAAATTAACTTTTTTATTTAAAATTTTTCACTTTCTCTATTTTTTCATCTTGTTTCCACCGTTTTAGTTTGCTGTTTACGCAGTCAGGTTTTTTGATTTTTTATTTTAATTAACTTTCTTATTTAGGTCTTTTTAGCGTTTTTAAATTATTTAGAAGAAAAAAATATAGGTATATGCATATGAGATTACTGCGGCTGGCAGCCTAAGTTACCACGAATTTGATATTAAGAAATTTTTATACTAACGCTAATATACTAGCTTTTGTTTACGACTTCGTTCGTGTAGAGTCGTTGAAAGTTGATTAAATGATTTCGTACACTTCCGACTCCACACGGATGAATTCATCGACAAAAACTAGTTTCCATATAAATCAACCCTTGTTCTACCGGCTTAGGATATGAAATTTTAAAAATCTGCATTTGGTACTCGCTTACTTTACTAAAAAACTCCTGTGCAGAATTTCATGTTTCTAGACTTAATGGCTTTCTGTATAAATTTTCATCCCCTGTTTTATATCCTTACGGAATAAAAATCCATTCTTGGTGCTTGCTTGCGTTACTAAAGGAACATTTGTACAAAATTTTACGTTTCTAAACCCAGCGGTTTCCTATATAAATTTTCGTCCCCTATTTTACATCCTTAATGGATAAATTTTTACAAAAATTCTCCCACTTAATACTCATCTACATTACTAAAGGACCCTTATGGCCCTGTGAAAAATTGTACCTTTTATAAATTTTGATCCAATGGTTTGCTATATAAATTTTTCATCCTCTATTTAGGGGATTAATTTTGAAATTTCATATAGTCTGTAGCACTCCCGAGATTAAGGCGAATCTAACGACATCTTCTTTACCAAAATCCGTCAAGCCGTTTAGGCTGCAGGCTGCGCCACAGAAAGAGACATAGTCAGAGGATACATATATACTTCCTAAACACATTACCCTCCTTCTGATGCAATCGGGTAAAAACTATATAAAACAGTGGCGTCCAGCCGCCGATTGCAGAGCGAACATTGGTCGATTTCCTATTTTTATTTACAAACTGAAAATGGAAGTAGTGTTTACAAGTCATATTCTTTGAACGAACTTAGCGATCTGTACAGGAAAAATGAAAATTTGGCATTCAGATTATCCAAATTTCACCGACAGATCTGATTTGTACTATTTTTGTAGCTATTAATTTAAAAAGGAAAATTTGACTTAATGACGTCATCACAAATACAAAATTTCTTAAAAGCTTCAAAAACCTAATTTTGATTCTAGAAACATGATATCTGAAGCTGCTCATGGATTTTCGAAGCTTTTTTCATTTTTGATAAAATCGAAATTGTAAAGAGAACAGAAAGATCACAGGTGGAAATTAAATCACATTTTCTGTAGAAATTTGTTTATTTTAATTCTAAAAACCTGATTTATGTAAAAGTAGATCATTGAATGAGTTATAATAGAAATTAGAAACCTAACTCGCATGGAAACAAAGGTGGAACAACACTGATATATAAAATCTTTGTAATAGCGAGACCTATATAAAAATTGATTTTTTCCAATGGAATAATGTTTAACTACTTATACTATAAGAAAATTACTACTTATACTTGAAAAGAAAAATAGAAAAATAGGTAAATAATCTTTACGAATGTGAGATTTTAGACGATCTAGTAAAGCGGGCCGTATTTTAAGAATTCACGAACCATATTTGGCTCCCGTGCGGCACTTTGGGAGTCTAATTAATGGTATCAATTTAATCTGGTTCTTAATCTTACACCAGACATTATATGCTAAAATTTTATGAATTCTATGATATTTCTTAAACTGCAATACATAAAAATACCAAGCTATTTCAAAAATTTGTATTTGAACTAGTTTTTTTTTTTTTTTTTTTTTAAGTTTTTCTTTAAAATTTCCAAGATTCTTGTTTTGATGTCACCGGCGAAAAAACATTACAAATAAACATTATATTTCAATTTTATAATATGTCTAATATTTTGCCAAAAAGTATTTAAAAATATTCATATATACTATTATAGGAACACACGTAAGGCGCGGCGCATAAATGAAATAAATGTTAACATAGTTGGCGAAAATCCAACGTAGTTTACCATTATGAAATAAAAGTGAATTGAAAATTTCGAACTTGTGTAGTAAAAATAAACTAATAGGAGACAATTTAATTAATTACAAGAAAGTAAATTTTTTCAGCGAAGGCAGCGTAGATTCTTTTATTATAGAAAAGATAATTTTTTATTGTCAAGGGGAATATCTAGTGAACCAAAAAATAAAGTTTTTTTTTTTTTTTTTTAAATATATTTTCAATAAAGATTTCTGCTTTTCAGGGTATCACCTATTGGTGTGTTCTTCTTAGTCGCAGCTAAAATTTTGGAAATTAAAAGTTTCGAGGAACTGATTGGAAAATTAAGTTTGTATTTCATGACGGTCTTATTGGGTTTATTTATCCATGGATTTGGAACATTATCCGTTATTTATTTTATGTGTACACGTAGGTTACCATTTAGATTTATTGGTGGATTAAGTCAGGTTTTGGCTACAGCTTTTGGTACTTCATCGAGGTAAATATTACTTAATAGATTAAAGACAAATTGAGATAATTTCTCGATTTTTGTTTTTCTTTGTAGCTCGGCAACCATGCCTCTTACAATTCAGTGTATGGATAAAATGGGTATTGATCCACGAATAAGTCGATTTGTTATTCCAATTGGTGCTACAATCAATATGGATGGTACGGCACTGTATGAGGCTGTAGCGGCTATTTTTATTGCTCAAATTCGGAATGTAGACTTGAGTTTTGGAAAAATTGTAGCGGTGTGGTAAGTTTTTAATCGGCAAATTGTACGAAACTTATAAGACATGTTGTATGATAAAATGGTTAATTTATTAATAGTGTGACGGCTACAGCTGCAAGCATTGGAGCAGCGGGTATTCCACAGGCTGGACTTGTTACGATGGTAATGGTACTGGACACGGTTGGTCTTCCAGCTGAGGATGTTTCATTAATTATTGCCGTTGATTGGTTACTGTAAGTAATTTTTTAAGTTTTGTAGTTATTCAAGTGTGGTTGTCGGTTGGACACATAAAAATATCAAATAGACAGACTGGTATATATATTTTTTTAAAGTAAGGCGAATCCTAATCTAACTATTCGTATAAATAAATTAATTAAGGAGGGGGTAAGGTTAATTCGTACAAAAAAGGCATGTTTTTGTTATTTTTTTGTGAAGACACAGTTAAAATCTCTTTATTAAAACCAGTGGTACATTAAAGTATGACATTCGAAGAATATTGTATAAAATTTTCACGAAATAATATTAAAAAATACAGTAATGGCAGCAATTACTCGGACGTGTCTCGGAAAAAAGTAGAATTGCGGTGCCCCTCATAACTTGGTGCTGGATCATCCGAAATAAAAAAATTAAAGTTCATTTGTTAGATAATAGTTTTCCTCAGGTAACGCTGGGAGCGTTTTTCGAAATTTCAATTTTTTTAACTTTTTGGGACACTTAGAAAGGAAAAACACGATTTTTTGCGAAAAAAATCGGCTAATTTGTTATAGTAAAATAAAAATTATTAACAAATTTTAAAAAAACTCTCCAGCGTTACCTCGTAAATTATGTACAGAAATAGTATTCAAAATTTCAAAAGGATCGGTGCTGTAGTTTTGAAGTTATGAGGGGAACCGACTTTGAAAACGTGAGCTGTGGGGAAAACGCTTTAAAGTTTTGAACACTTAAAAATTCTTCTATAAAACTGATATAGAATACTTACTGCTAAACTAAATTTTGTACCCTACACTGACAAAATATACAGTACAGGTATAAATACGTTTGTACTTGCATTGAAATTTGTATAATGTAACTGAGATATATATATATATATATATATATATATATATATATATATATATATATATATATATATATATATATATATATATATATATATATATATATATATATATAGAGAGAGAGAGAGAGAGAGAGAGAGAGAGAGAGAGGGAGAGCGAAACATCTGCCAGGTAACAACAAAAATGCTTATAACTTCGTCAATTTTGCTCCAATCAACTTGAAATTTTGAGACAATATTCTTTAGATATTATGCATTCAGTTAAAAAAATAAAAAAAGCAAAATAAAATTATTTTAATACCTTACTCCGCCCTTAAGAAACATTAGGTAGCATAAAACATTGTGTTTTCAGGGAACCACAAAGAAATTAGGCTGGGTTATAAAAAATCAAGTTAAGTTGTATTTATTCAAATAGCGTTTCGTATAATAAGTTGTTGTTAATGTTAAAACATAAATTTGATATGACCACATATTATGAGGGTAGATAATTTTGAAAATTTTGAGAAACGTGTTAGAACAAAAATTGTTCTTTACATTGTTAGAAATATTTTTGACTGAAAATTGTTTTCTCTAATTAATCAATAGCTAAGCAGTTGTAGAGGCATAAACAATTTATTATGCTAGAATTTTCAAATTCCAATAATTTTAGCTCCATTCATACATGGTTCTATTAACAAAAAATATATATTTATACTGTTAAATTCGTGTTTCAATAAACTTTTCTTTGACATTTCGCGCCATGCTTTTTTGCATTTTGTGAATAATTTACCCACTGTAATTAATCTACAGAAACAAAATTTATCTTCTCAAACTGTACGTGTATAACTAATGTAAGCCATCACACTCTATCTCTGTGCTAAATTTCAAATTTTTACGTCGAATAGTTGTGATTCCATAAGTGTCATATTTGCCAATTTTGGTACGGAACACTCGAATTGACGTGACCTATAGGAATAACATGGTTTTCCTCACTTTATCTGCACTTAAAATTCGACAAATCTGTGAGAAGTTGTACATTTTCTTAGTGTTAATTGAATCTAAACCTTTGAATTTTAAAATAATATATTACTCAATGAGCTGGTAATGACAGCTATTACTCACGAAGATGAAATTGCGACACGAGTCGAGTTTACGAGGCGAGTGTCGTAATTCGCAATCAGTTGTTCCCGTCGATATCTACAACTCTTATTTGAACAATTTTTCGACTATGTCAACGGTTTGGCTGTAATCAAAATGGCAACTGTCGAAAAACTCACCTATATATTAATTTGTCGATAAAACTAATGAAAACATAAATGGAAAACAACAATTTTTAGCCAATTTTATTTTTTGAATTTTTCTTCAATTTATTAGTTAAAAGTAAAAAGTCAAAATAGATATAAAGAAAGTCAAAATAGATATAAAGAAAGTAAAAATAGATATATCTATTGGAGGTTTCTGAAATCAGCAGTATTTTTGTCGGTTTACATGTTATATTTAAAAAAAAAAAAAATAAATAAATAAAACTTTTATGTCGTACCCCAGCTTTGTCGTACACCAGCACACAAAATGTTATACCCCAGCTTTTCTAGTTTTAAATACCTTTGCACCATAGAATCAAATTAGTTTGGAATACTAATATCCAGAGTAACCTAATTTCAGAATTTGAAGCTTATTCATTAATTTGTGTAAACAATACAAATTACAATACAATATAGTCTATAAATCCATACATACCAGCCATTTAGTGGAATATACCGAGTGTATGGAGTGTATTGTCATTGGAGTCATTTCATGATTTTATAGACAGGTGATTAATGATTATGAATCGAAAATACGTAGGTCACTACATAAGTTTTGTCGTATTCAAAATAAATGAGAGATATGGTAAAACTGATGACAGATTTATAAAAAACAAACTTACATAAACAATAACAGCACAAGGTATATGATGAAACGTAGTTCAGAATATTTTTAATAATTATTTGAAAGTTAAAAATGACGGACTTTATTCGTGACGACATTTTACTATAATCTTATATAATTTTAAGCGTAGCTTAACTAAGCAACAATGTTTCGATGAAATGAGTGGTGCATTGGAAGAAACATGTCCATCTTTGAGCACTACAGAAACGTGGTTTATTCAATTCAATCGTGGCAATTTTAACTTGGACGATGATTTGAGGCCGGGTAGACCAACAAAAGTCACCATCGATAAACACATTGAGGTAGTACGAAAACTACTGGAGACAGATCGACATATGATATTTCGACAGATCGAGGAAACCCTTAACTTAAATGCATCAACTACTCTGGGTACCACACATGATTACTGACAAATTTAGAGAACAGCATGTGAATTGGTGCCAAAACACCCTCCTTTAGTCCAGACTTAACGCCATGTGACTTTGCGCACGAAAGAAGCAATTAAGGCGCAAGTTTACCTATGATGATGAGCTTGTAAGCGCATTTGAGGAGATATGTGGTAGTGTCCCAACAGGATTCTGGAGCGATGTATTTAATAAATGATTCGAGCGTATGAGGAAATGCATTAATTCTAGTGAACATTACTTTGAAAAAAAAATAATAATTGCGAGAGTACGACAAAACCTATGTAGTGACCTACGTATTACTAATAAATATTGTCAAAAGTATAGAAATATTTAATATTCGATAATTTTTTGTTCTTATTAAAAACAAAACTAAAAAGTGTAACTTATTTTTCAAAAAGAAATTTTATTTCCTTTGAAAATATTTATTACAAAAATATGTTGAGATGCTTGCTTAGGTAATTGCTAGACAAATATTTTAAAATAATTTTTTTCTACCTCTACTATTAAAAGTAACATTTTGCGCACGAGTAACTATATGTAAAAATTAACAATTTCCCACACCGTGCGAGAATAGCGTGCGAAATAATTTTCCACGGTTTAACATAATAAAAACGTAGGCTGTTTCCTTAATTTAATAATATATTATTTTCTACTTAAAATCTATATACATAAATAATTCTGAAAATATACATACATAATATGTTGGTTATTGATTTTTGTTTCCATAGTTTTAAGTACGCATTGGCAAAAATTTGAACATTCTACAACTGACATAAATTAATAAAAAAATTTACTATTTATTTAAATAAATATTAATGTGTAAATTTTACGTAAAAAATGTTCTCGTAGAAAAAGTATAGTGTAATATATACGTGAAATACGATTTTGAAAACCTTTTCACTCTTAGAAAGCTGAATTATTTTAAATGGGTACAGGCCTTAGATGAGATCCGCCAGTGCCCAATATTTGGAAATTCGCTATGTTATACAGATGCTACGACAGGGGTATTTTGTATTACAGCTATTTATATATTTTTTATATTCAATTATAACTTGATTGTTAAGCATCATTTTGACGCCTACGAATAGCTTCATATTATTATACTTTTTTAGATACTCAGCTTATTTTTGAGTGATGTCAGTTGTCACCTATGTAAACATGCCCCCTTTAGGGGGCATGTTTACACAATAACTGGGGTAAGTTTATACATTTCTAAAATGAAAAAAATTATAAGTAATAACTGTAAAAAACACAAGTAAATATGTGAATTTATTAACAAAAAAATAAAAATAAAATAAAATAATAATAATAAAATATAGAATTTCAAATACTAAAAAGCATAAAATAACGAAAAATTGACAATTAATATACAAATTAGTATGAAATAATGGGCAGGTCTACACATCGGCTAGAATGGCACATTCAAAATTGCTTTCACAGTTCACGCATACAAGAAAAATTGAATCAGTTTCAATAAGCCTACAGTTATCATGACATGTGTCTATTAGACACTGTCTATCTCTTACACTATGCATTGTATCCAGTATGCACCAGGTTTAGAATTTCTGAATCATTTCAAGCAGTATATACAAGCACAGTTCTCATCGTCATTTTCATTATCGGATTCACATGAACCGTCATCTTTTTGTAATTTTTACTTTTTTGTGCTTTTATCTTTTCAGAGCAAAACAATTTTTTAGTTCCATTTTTTTCTTATTCTTGAAAATATATTTTTTATCGTTTCTTCCTGCTTTTACCAGTTCTTTTTCTTTAATCTGCTTTCTTAAACGGTCACACATCTGCTGGTGTTGAAAAAAACCTAATACCAGATGTTTCAGCGATGGGTCCGATGGGACGGAGCACATTCGAAAGAAAGCGTTGATAAATCAACAAATAAAACACGATTTAAAGAATGTGTAAACATACCCCATGTGCCTTGTGTAAACTTGCCCCTTCGGCATATTTTCAACAAAATATAACCTATAAATTTTTTTAAATGAGATTAGCATTTAACAAATTATCTTAAAATGGCCGTAAAAGAACGGCCTAACAAGATAATCCATTATGAATTGTAAAGATCTAATAATATAATTACTATTTACACTAACATAGTAGTGTAAAAATTTACTCATTTAAAAAAAAATCAGAAATTCTGCTCTACGTTGTTTGTTACTAATAGTACTGGTTGCAAACTGACGTACTTGGCTCCGATCAACGGTTTGTGAGCTATAAGGATTGTGTAAACTTCCCCCTGTACCAAACTTGCCCCGGTCTACCCTACTTAGTGTTTGTGAAACTTTATAAAAAGTTTATGATTTAATTATAAAAAAAATTAGAATAAAAATAATAATAAACAAATATTTTACTTTGCAAAATACCACTTTTATTTTTGAACTGTGACAATATTGTTTCGAATCGTTAGTTCATTTTCAAACAGAATTCTGTTTGAAAATGAACTAACGGTTCCATACAATATTGTCACAGATTCAAAAATAAAAGTGGTATTTTGCAAAGTAAAATATTTGTTTATTATTTACAAATATGGAATACCGTAAAGTAACGCTCAAATCTATTAATATAATAAAAATAATCTTATTATTAATATGTAGTCGTTCAGATAAGAATAATAAAGTGACGTTATAACATAATAATAATAAAAATTAATGTCTTATTAAATTTTTTTGTATTATTTGTTACAGTGATCGATTCCGGACGACAATTAACGTAATGTGTGACGCAATGGGTGCTAGTATTGTTGATCATTTAAGTAAAGGTGACATTAAAGCAGCAGCCGATTTAGAATTAGATAGAACGAATGCCGAACCACATGAATTAGTTGAAATAGTAAAATCAGACGATAGTAGGCTTTAAACTAAGCTGAAACATTCCAAATTTGTAACAGAAATAAAGTCATACCGAACAAAAATAGTTAATACAGTACTTTAAAAGTAAAAAAAAATTAAAAAGTTTATTTATTTATAAGAATTGTTATTATTTTTTGTTTACATATTTGAAATTTTACATCACAAAAGTATACGTCGATACTCAATACAAAATTTTTCCCAAAGTGTGTTTGAATCCTTTTGTGGATAAACTAGCGTCTCCAGAGAATCAAATTGTAGTCACACTTTAAGGAAATAAATCTAGTCTATTTATGTTCACAAGGAGTAGTCGACAAAATTAATAAAATACCGAATTTGTCTTTTTTTTTATTAAAAATTATTTATTACCTAAGTAGTTTTTACACTTAAAAAAATAGATCATAACTGCTTTAACGAAGGACAATAAATTGAAAAAATGCCAAAATAACGCCCCTTTATATATATATATATATATATATATATATATATATATATATATATATATATATATATATATATATATATATATATAAAATTTGAAAATTTTACAAAAATTTATAAAACACATAAATTTCTAAAAATATTGAAGTTTTTAAAGTGTGAATTATATTTAAAAAATAAAAAGAATTTAAGAGCATTTACAAATTTTTTCTTTTTTTAAATTATAAGTATCGGTAGATTGTAAAAAAAAAAAAAAAAAAAACTAATTTAAAATCTTTAAAATTAGTCGAAAAAAACTGACTAAATTTAATTTTACTTAACCAAATTGGTTTTTAGTTTTTAATACGATTTTATGTTAATTTAATAATATTAGCTGCATATGTATTTTTAATTATGTATTTAAATTAGATCATCAAATATAAATGTTCATTTTTATTAAGTAAAAATTTTGATTCTTTTTATAGATGTCAGCCGTGTTCAATGAATGTAATTATTGTTCTATGTAACCTTTTTAAATATTTACAATTTACAAAAGTTTTATAAAATAAATTTTATTTTGGATTAAACGTAGTTATAGATTGTTAAAAACTTTTTTAATTTGATTAGTGATAGCTGATGACATTATGAGGATATACAATGAAATTTTATAATTTATACAAAAGAGAGGTTATGTTGATGATATCCTGATATGTACTCAAAATTTATCGCTATATTATTTTGTTATAATATAATGATTAATGTTAGAGAAATAACAATTAAAACGGCTACTCTTCTCATTTTTAATTGTCACTATATCAAAGTATCAATGTGATTTTGTGAATACGTAACCTATTTATGATGTAAAAAATAGAAATAATCAGAATCTCATGTCATTATTGAAAGGTCGCTCTTATTTGATTAAACCGGATTTAAATGTTATTTAAAAGATGTTAAGATATTGTTGTTTCATTAAATTATTCTTACTGTAATCAAGAAATTTAAAATAGTTTATTAAATGTATTTATGATGAAAGGGATTGATGTTGATTTTTATGAATAATACTATTCGCTCCGGGCACAACATTAGCGATGTATTATATTCAAATTTTTGTAGACTTATTTTTAGCAAATTTAGACCTTTTTGTTAATATGAATGCTTTTTTCCGTATTTTTGCAAAATTACAACATATTATTTTCTTTGAAAAATTGCAAAAAGGTCATAAAATTTGGGAGAACATCAATCCTATTTTTTTAAAGTTTTTATACACTACAAGCATTGCAATTGATTGCAATGTCTTCACCTAGTACTCTGTATGGAGCGAATACCCTGCTTATTTTTATGTAATTGGCAGTGTTTGTTATTTATTTAATAATCACGGTAATACAAGATAACCAAAAAATCTATACAGTCAATAATAATTTTTCTAAATACGTATTTATGTAAATGAACTATTTGAGAAGAATTAATTTTAAAATTTTTATATTATGCCATAATTTTGGATCCAGATAGTGAATAATAATTTTTTCCAATGTTTTCAATTTTCTATCAAGCACGAATATGATAATAAAAGTTTGAAAAGTTTTAAGACTATTTCGTCATTTTAATTGAAATATACGGGAAAATGTAAGTTTAAAATTATTCATGCGGATTAATTTTTTTAAGATAAATATGATTTTAGAATATGAACAACATCTACATTGTACTACAACTACACACCCAATGATTTTAACTTTGATTAATGATATAGTATAATATTTAACTAGAACATGCATGTTCTATTTGTGTATAACTCAGCAAAATAATAGAGGCGATTTTTGTGAAAACGAATAAATTGCACAGGTACAGCCTGTTCACATAAGGAAGAATATGGTTGCCACTGTTACAATTTGCCTCTTTTTAACGCATATTGTATACTATAGTATTTACTGTTTACCGTTATTATAATAAGTCTATTTCCCTCTATTAGAGCTCAAGCCGATGTGAACAGGCTGTAAATATATTGTGATGCAACGGGATTTAGCCGCCTGTGTTCTTTTTGTGAGATTGTACATATCTTGTTTTAAAATATAATATAAATATAATTTTATAAGTGTTGCTAAATGTGCCAAACTGTTAAAATTCTAATTATTCTAATTATATTGTTATTATATTAAAAAAATGCAAATTATTTTATTCTGATTTAGAATTAAAAATATCAAAAACAGTTTACGTTGATATAACTTGTAGTTACAATAGTTAAAAAATTTGATCATTTTATGATAATTTCTTTTTCAATTTCTTTTTATAAAATAAATAATATTAAAGATGAAACATGGGTATTTTTATTTGTTATTTGATATTAAAATACAAATTAAAGTTTTTTAAAGGCCGTAGGTTCAAAGATATAGACAATTTGAGAGTGTGATAAACTGATGAATTATAAGGCTCCTGTAATTTTGACTACAGAATATTAGAACCAATTTAAATCTCTTGACCGAAAAAATCTTTTTGTTACATGTCTTTCTCATAATTATTTACAAAGTGGAACTTGTAAATTGTATTGAACATTAATAAAATATCTGGAGATAGACAGAACTTCGATACAAAGAACTAAGTTGTGCTTAATTCAACAAAAGCTATCCCATTTAGTGTTGTCTCATAAACATATCAAACGGACTTGAAATGTTATATTGGAATAAATGTCATTATTTATCTCTGGATTTTACATAAGAATCCCATTTTAAATCGGCAAGAAAAATTTTATTTTACCTTCCATGAATTAAAACAATATCACGTTGTATGTAGAAAATGTATCGACTTTTTTAATGTTGTTGTGTTGCTTAATTATTCTATACGTTTGAAATATTATAGGTATACCTATAAATTTATAATATATTTTTCTTTTATCCAACTTTCAACCGGAAAATGCTGTTTTTATTTATTTATAAAATAAAACGTTAAATGCAGGATCGAATTTATATTTGAGAGGCCCCAGGGCAGTTGTAATATAGAGGCGCTAAAACAGAAACATTTCTGCAAAAACAAAAATATTAAAATATTTGAGCAAAAATTGAGTAAAATTAAAAAAAAGGAAAAGAAAAAGCCCCTTTTAATTGTAATTATTGTATGATTTCAGTTGTGGAAACACGTAAAAGTCCCAAAGCAGAACAAATCAGTTAACAAACAAAAAAATAAATAAATAAAATAAAAAGAGATAATATCACAAAAAAGCTCTTTTTTGATTTTTATAATTTTACTACTTCAGTTGTGGAAGCATCTATACTGTGGAGACCCTGGAGCAGGTTTATAACAAATCCTTTACTAATTCTTAATAAGAATTTACTGTTGAATAATTACTTTTACAAAGGCATCTCCATTACTGAACAAATTTTTAAACCAAAATTACTAAGTTTTAGTTCTGCCCACGCTAAAAGGGTTAGATTATGACTGGGCAGTTGATACTTACGTTTTCAACAAGTATGATTAATGAACGGTTCGTCGCTCTCTAATTTTTGAAGTATCCAAATCGCTCGACAAACTAAAATCGTTTAAATTTACCTTCCCCACATACATGTTCAATTACCAGTGACACCACTTCCTTTCGGTTTCGTTTGATCCTTTTTTTATTGTTAAGTAATTCGAAATACTAAAGGGCCGGTCAGACCAAGACGGGCATTTTGTGAACTAAGTGGATGTCATATAATTATATTGCACTACTTGACTTATACCCAAAAATTCATGTAGGTAATACTTTCTGAACACAATTAATATCAAGTGGATTCGGATATTCGACAAAGAAAAAGTAATACGTGTTTTGGTCAGTTTGTCACGTTTTAACTCTTATGTCAAGTATGCAATATAATTTCTTAATTACCGTTCCGGGAAGTCGTACAAGACCGGTACGACTTCCCGGAACGGTAATTAAGACAGACGGTCCTCACACTAAATGCGGTATGTATAGGAATCGTAGGTAATATGTTATATATACGCACGGTGAAAACTGAAAACTGTCTTTTTCTAATTACAGTTATAAGTTATTAAAGTAACATAACGGTGTGTAACTAAAAATAGTTTAATATTTACGTTATTAATTTTGATAGAATTAAAACCCGGACGGTATTAAAAACCCTGCCCGGACGCACATCGGGCGCCCTCAAAAACAAGACAAATCCGGGGAAGTCCGGACGGATGGCAACCCTAATCAGAAACAAATTATACATATATAGTTAGGCTGCCTGTACACGATCAGTAATACTGTCAGTATTTACTGACAAAATAATGAATCATTATTTTTATAATATAAATTATATATATACACGATCAGTAATAATTTCAGTATTTCTAAATACTGACAGTAGTACTGATCGTGTACAGGCAGCCTTTGGATCACGTATCTTGGCAGTGCGCAGAAGATGAATTTAAGCAGTATACGTAATGATTGTAAAAAAGAGGATGAAGAATAATATTACGTTTGTTATTTAAAAATGTTTCTTTTAACCCTAGAATCATACGTTGGTCTACGAGAAACGTTAATCATACATCGACGTCGTTTTGACGGATGGCCTTTTTACGGAGAGTTTTAGTGTTTATTTGCAAAAAACATTTTTTTTTTACAAAACAATACTACAAAAGCGAACAAAATATTTAAAAAAATTGGATTTGGAAAAATTTCTTAATGTAAATATTTATTAATTTTTTTAATCTTTTTATCCAAGCATATTTTCATTATAAAAATTAAAAAATAGATAAATACATCAATTGTAATAATTAATTTATGAACTATTATGAGTCAGTGGACATGTTTGACTTTACAGAATGTGAAATTTCTCAGTCATAAATATTCCTATAGATATGTAGTTATTTCCCCATTAGGCACATTTGTAAATTTTCTAAAATTTGTTAGTAATTTTTCGAATAAGATCTCAAAAAATAATAAAAATTAAAATATTTTCCACAAAATAAATTGTTAATCTTTTATTAAGTCATTCGAAATGCATTCTTTAGTTTTCGATTCAATATATTAAAACTTCAGTATTATGTCGTCTCTATAAGTCAAACAGCTGTAATCATCTTTCACATATTATCATAGTCATTGAATAAATTAATTATAACATCCATATCTTTAATAAATTTTAAAAAAAATTAGGAAAACTTTTATATGTAGTGTACAAAATCTTCAAAAAAAACATACGTTAATCATACATCGACGTCCTTTTGACGGACACTATTCCAATACAAACAAAACGACAATGACTATAAACAAAATAAATATATGTGGTATGTTATAATAACAAATAAATAAGATAACAGAAATCTCACAGCAAACAAGTAACAACAAGTCGTAGTATTGGAGCAGGTAGAGAAGTTCGTACGTCGTTTTGACGTGTACGTATGATTCTAGGGTTAATGTGATTTAAATACAGATATCATAAAACTTAAATCATTTTTTTCTTTTAATCCCTGGCTATTCAGAAGGAGTGAAACGAAATATGACGTTGAAGAACGTGGAACTATAGTGGGAGTTGTATTATATTCTAAATTAAGCATACTGTCGCAGATTTTAACCTGATGTTATGTGTCACATAAATTTTTGACACAGTATCCCAAAAATTTTAGTTTGGAGACTGGATTAAGTAAGGCAAATAATTAAATACAACCTGTGTTCTCTTAATCATATTTTATTTAAAAAAAACAAGCAATTTAGTCATATTTTTTGAACGAATAACAACAAAATCAAAATTTTAGAAAACGATTTTAGTACAGAGTTATTTATATATATATAAAAAAAAATATTTTTAAAAACTAATTTAACCATTCATAATGATAGGATTGCTATCGTCAATATGTACTTGCTGACGGACTTTTGGTGGTAATTCTCGATAAATTGTATCCGGAACATAATCTGTAATAATTTTTATTGTTTTTTAATTATATCTAAAGATATTTTATGAAAAAAAGAAGAATATGTACCGTTACACCGATATACTAAATCAGACCAAATAATCATTTCTTGTGAAAAACAGAAAACTCCTAGAGCACCTCCCTTAAGGGTGTAATCAAATATATTACCAGAATCGGTAATCAGATTTGTACCCTCAAATATTCGTAGCCGAATTAAGCCAATCTTTGGACGATGTAACAAAAGCCATCTATAGGCTGTTCTTGGTTTCCATCCAACGTTATTAGGATCTTTCCATAATAATCGAACCTGAAATTACTGATATTACTCTTTATTCAAAATAAAAATTACAATATAAATTGTAATTTTTAAATTTTACACCTCATTCTCTGTATCTCCTGTATGCCACAATGCATTTCGTAACATCTTTCCAGGTCCGGTACTAGAATCAATCAGTTTGATTTGAATAGCTGGCTCACCGACAGCTCTAAATGGTGTCGCTTCCCAATATGTTTGTGCCCTCTGTTTCCACATAACCGCATAAAACTTATGGTTATTTTGATAACTAGAATATTAAATGACGTTTTAAGCTTGAATCAAATTTTTGTACCATAAGAATTTCACCTAAATATAAATCCGGCATAATCATCGTCAGTTTCTGTATCGACGAAAAATGTTCCTTCAAAATCAACACCGCCAAATCGATCATAGCCAACCGCTATACCTGGGTCACTATTCAACGTTTGAAGAATTTCGGCCCCTTTATTGAAAATTTCCCAGTGAGGATCATTTTGAGATTCACCAACGGGATCTAACGCCACGGTACGATATTTACTAAAATCTGTTCTGAAGATTCTTGAATTGTTGGGACAGTTGTCCAGATAATTTGGAATTGTGTCATTGTCGTAATCATTGTCACAAGCGTCGCCTATGTTATCCTCTGCAAAAAATACATTTCATCGTGATTGACACACTTAACAACACACAATATATATATATATATATATATATATATATATATATATATATATATATATATATATATATATATATATATATATATATATATATATATATATGCCCAACCATTTCTATCCTCTTGTAAAGGATTATATACGTAAGGACAGTTATCTCGCTCATTTGGAACACCATCGTTGTCGATATCAGGATCACAGACATCTCCACGACCATCTTGATCCGTATCCAATTGGTCGCTATTATCAATTTTCGGACAATTATCCCGATCATCCTGAATACCATCGCTTTAAAATATTCAACAAGAAAATATAAAAAAATCCTATTTTAAACATTATTGGAGTAGCCAGCTATACATACTTATCGGTATCTATTAAACTTTCACAAGCATTTCCTACCAAATCACTGTCAGAATCTGATTGATCTGAATTTGAAACGTGAGGACAATTATCACAAACATCACCTAAACCGTCACCATCAGTGTCCAGTTGATCAAGATTAGCTATTCTTGGACAATTGTCACGATTATTCAAAATCGTATCGTTGTCTATATCGTCATCACAGGCGTCACCATCACCATCTCGATCAACATCTGCTTGATTTGAATTTGGAATTGTTGGACAGTTGTCACACGCGTCACCGATTTTATCGTGATCCGTGTCTAACTGATCTGGATTATACACTAACGGACAATTGTCCTACGAAAAAAGAAAATGTTGATCAGAAACTGTGAAAATTAGAAATTATAAGATGGATTATAGTCAGTAATGTTGTGTGACCAAGGGAGAATTTTTCAAATCTATTTGCTTATTCAAAATTATATTGTTTGAGTTTTTAGTCAACTTATTAATTTCCAGAACTTCTAAAATACTAAGTTTACCAACTTTTGGACAAATGTGCAATATTTTGGGTTGTCGATCAGTTTTGACCAAATGACTTGTTTGCAGGGCAAAAACAAGCTTTCCTACTTTTCCCTGAGATACCTATCAACAACTACGGGCCCCTTCTTCAACCCCGGCTACTCCGCTCTCTCATCGGGCTTGCATGTTTGTAATAAATGTATATTAAAGCTAGAATCATTCTTCTAGTTGCCAATATGGTCTTTATACCTGCTTTCGAAGGTCCAGTCGGTTTGGTCTATACAGAAAGCATTGTAGTTACGCAACCTAAAGAGTAAACTCTATACTTTTTCATGAGATATGATTTTTTGCGTTATACATGTAGACGATTGCTAATATTGTTCATTGAATGGTAAGCGGGATTTAAATTAAATTGGGAGCATATGTTACCCATAAAAATCAATATAAAAGCTTTCACTTTTTTCATTTTTATGATAGGTTTCTTTACAACTATTAGTAAACATCCCGCTGAACTACACTATTGACCTTGCACAACACAATAACGACTGTAGTTTTCATAAAATTTTGTTTTTTTCATCTCAACTGTCATGTTTTCATTTTAATAGATATGATCTGCCGCTGATTAATGGGTATTAACTACTTTACATAACAGCCATTTCCAGTCAACACTATAAGTAATTTTTATTCAAACTAAAATCTTTAATGGAATTCTTTCTAACGTTGAAGTGAAACTTGAAAGTCGGTTCGTAATTTTCTAATTTATTTGTTGTTAAATGGCGACAAAGAAAACATTATCATATTTTCTAATATAGATTTTCGTAAAGTAAGTCATTCAAATGTCAATTGCTTAAAATTACATTATATCTATAAGGAGTCGCCACATTCTCGCCGAGGTTGGACGAGGTTCCTCGTCGAGTTCCTCGCTGAGGTTGGCTCAGCCATATGAAAAGCATTAAAACACCAACCGCGAGACACAACGAAATGACCCTCTACATTCTCGTTTCGTCCAACCTCGGCGAGAATGTGGAGACTCCTTATAGAAATACTATTTATTTTTAGAATATGATATTATAATACCGGTTCATTTAAAATCCCGTCATTATCAGCATCTTTATCGCAGGCATCTCCTTCACCATCCCCATCAGCATCTTCTTGACCTGCATTTGGTATATGAACGCAGTTATCCTGTAAAAGTGTTACAGTGTGTTTTATAAAATGCTTTATCCAGTAAAATATGATAGTATAATACTTTTTGACACCGAGGATCGCGACAATCCAATTGGTGATCGGGCCACCCGTCTATATCCCAATCGGGTCCACACACATGACCGTTGCCAGCCCATCCAAACTTACATTTACAACTGTACGATCTACTTTCGGCACGTTGACACCGGGCATTTTCGTCACATATATTCCCATCTGGACATAGGCCAGGATGACTTCGACATCCTATCGTTTGATTTCCCACATACCCTTTTCTGAAAAATGAAAAATTGTTATCAATTTTATAAGAGATTTTTATGATACATAGATTTTTTCTTATTGATGATGAAATTTATAAAATTAAGCATCGGATTGGTGCAGAAGTAATGACGTGACGAGCAAAAAAAAGTATTTCTACTTTTCCCCGGGGCCCCTGTCAACAGCTACGGGGCCCCTTTTCAAGCCTGGGCTCCGGGGCTACAATTTCGGCTACCCTACCCTCTAGTCGGGCTTGGTCGCCCATTTTGTCCACCCTTTGTGCCGCTTCTGAGTGTTAATGACCATAAACTGATTAACTTTAATTCGATTAGAATATATAAAAAATAACTCACCTGCAGTGTAATCATTGTGTGACCAAACTTTCCATAGGTATTTTTTGAACCAAATACAAACGTATTTACAAGAAATAAAACACAATATTCCATTATTAAAAACAAATTTATTTAAATCATAATAGTTATAATAATTCGGAATAAAATTCTAAACACGCTAATTACATAAGTTACGTATTATTTCATTTATAATTATATTACTTATATTATTTTAACAACAACTAATTTTATTTCAGAGTTACTACATTTTAATTCGGGTAAATATTGGGGTATCAAAAAATACCCCGCTTGGTCAGACAAAGATTAACGTCACTGCGTAGACTTACTTGCAAGGTCCGCAATAGAATGAACCTTCGGTGTTTACGCATATTGAATTTAGTGCACAGCCACCATTATTAATAGCACATTCATCAATATCATAGCATCGTTGACGATTTCGAATTGCATATTCTAAGCCAACACCCTGTATTCCATTACTACCACGAAAACCTGGTGGACATGGATCACATCGATAGCCGGGCGATAAATTTACACAACGTACTCGAGGATCACACGGTTCAGCAAGGTCACACTAAAGTAAAAAAATATTATCTTAGTGAAATAGTAAAGAGACCTCGAAAAAAATGGTCGATTTTTTCCACAAAGGGCGGCAAGTAAAACAGTGGTTGTTTCAGTGGCGAATTACAGAGAAGCAGGGACTGTTCGCCCTGGGCCACACGCCAGATAGAGGGGCCCAGATTGTGGACTGTAATAGGTTATATGCTCGTCAATTGGTATCTAGAATTTAAAACTTTTTTTCTCGTCAACGCGATTTTTCAGTTCTGCTATATTTTTTTACGCATTGACCTGAGGTCCGGTATTAGAGGTTATCTCGAGCCTCCCCCAGAAAGGGGAGTTAGTTTGCCAGTAGCCCAGTGAACATATAATGTAAATGGGATGTAACAAGGAAATAACAAGTTACGTAACTTTTTTGACTTATGGGTGACATAACAATTATATAAAATTAGAGTTTTATGTTATATACCTAATTGTTACGTGTATGTTACGTAACAGTTACATGCCACTGTGACTGCAATAAAATGTCACATTTGTAACTGCTACGTTACGTTTAGATGACGTATCAAGGTTGCTTTGATAAAACGTCACAGTGTGACTCTTATGTTATGTCTTCGCAACCTAACAATGTTACTTTGATAAAACCTCACAGAACTGACTCTTATGTTATGTTTTTGTGACGTATCAACGTTACTTTAATGAAATGTCACAACCATGACTCTTTTGTTATGTCCTGATGACCTAACAATGTTACTTTGAACAAAACGTCACAACAGTACTCTTATGTTATGTTTTTGGGACGTATTAACGTTGTTTTAATGAAATGTCACAATCATGACTCTTTTGTTATGTTTTTGTGACGTATCAATATTAATAAAACATTTCACTTGTCACTTTTGTGAAATGTTTTGTTACCATATTAATTTTAAATGTATCAATTCGTGAGGAATTATCCATTTAGATTCCTGCAGTTTTTCAATCTATCCCCTGTTGGCGTCTGATGTAATTAAATTTCATCCATCCATTTTTGTATAAGTTGATTTATGTTATTTGTTATATGGGTTATGGGGTTATATTATATAATATAACCCCATAATATATATAATATAATCCCATAACCCATATAACAAATAACATAAATCGACTTATACAAAAATGGATGGATGAAATGGGTGAACGAATGTTTTATTAACATTGATCACAAAAACCTAACAAAAGAGTCATGATTGCGACATTTCATTAAAACAACATTAATGCGTCGTTAAAACAACGTTAATTTTGTTACATATTAATTTAAAAATGAAACTTTTATGAAAATTCTTATAAGGCTTTATTTACTATTTTGTGATATATATATATATATATATATATATATATATATATATATATATATATATATATATATATATATATATATATAACGATCAGCATAAATAAGTGAGTTTGGTCTAGTGGTTAAGACTGTCGATAATTTAAAAGATGCTTCAGCTTGGATAATGGATCGAATCCTGCAACAGTCAACAAAAAAAAAATAATAATAATAATTTAGGTGTATGTATATGTCAATAAGTTGGTAATATGTGTATGTAATGTTAATAAGAAACAAAAAAAAAAAAACGGAATTTTGAATTTGCTTTTTGCAAAAGAAGGCGTAATTTTTATCTATAGGGTAACATCAAAGTTATATTTTCCTAAAACGTAACAAGAACATAACAATGTTACGTCACATTGTTACGTTTATAAGTGGGAAATTGTAAGTTACATGTGAGTCATATGTGACTCACATGTTATGTAACATGTGACTTTCAGTTCTGTCACTGTGACATAAAATTTACAGAAAAATGTTCACTGGGTAGGTTGTTTCTTATAGACTGTTAAACAAACCTATTTAGACTGTTAAACAAAGATTGTTCATAACTTCTAAAATATTATAATAATTATATTGTATAACCGGAGGAATGCATCAATTTCATTAGTTGTTATAATCACAGAATATTTAGCGTTTGGTCCTGTTTGAAAAATAAAAAGAGCAATGTAAAAAATTCGTCAAGTGTATACTTTTTCATTTCTTTTGAAATGACTACGGAACTCTAATTTTGCGTGGTCCAGCACACACTTGGCGAATTTTGTTTTAAGTTGAATGTGGTATTTTCAAAAATTATATTATATTTAATTTAAGATCCAGTTTCTTCAGGATGTCCATACCTTAAAGAATGTTTACTTTGTTTATGAGTTTTTATCTTTAAATCATATCCAGAAATATGAATAAATATTCCACAAAATAATTAGCAATACTCTATCTCAATGGTGGACGACCTTTTGTATCACACGGGTCAAAAATAAATTTTACGTTTCGATTTCGTTTTCGTTACGATAATAACAAAAACATGCAATTTGTATAAAGATGATTGGTATCAGTGGCTCGATAAACTGGATATATTATCGGTACTCCATTAAGATGCGCAAAATTTCCTAATAATAAGATCCGCAAAATTGATATGCACGAAACATCCTACTTTAAGAAATTTGGAAAAAACGTCGGAAATTAAACAATCTTAGATGAGTTCATTAACCAGAAACTTAATGCTTGCAACTAGGTATTGTGGACATTTCCGTTTAGTAAAAATTAATTTTTTGTTAATTGCTAAAATTTAGTGCCATTTTCCGATATTTTTTACACCATGGTAAAGAACGGAAAAAATCACAAGATAGACTTGGAGATGGTATCCTATGTAAACGGGTTCTCGAGAGAAAGTAATTTTATTAAGTGAAAATTTGCTATGTTATGCGACAGGGATATCTTAATTGTTATTTGTAAATTCTACACATCAAAAACTGTAAGAAGGAACCACCATTTTACTTGCTGCCGTCAAAAATCGACTATTCTCTCAATGCCTCCATTAAAAATAATTTTTAGACTCTTTTATATCAACCTCATCTAAATCGTGACATTTGGTACCATTACCCGTGGTACCTGCTGGACAAGGGCCACATCGATAGTATGGTGGGGCAGAAATGGTTTCACATTGGACTCCTGAAAGCAACGTCAGTTTTATTAAGAAAAATGCTAATAAAATCATAGAAATAACAAAAATTTATACCTGGATGACATGGATTATATTGGCATCCAGACCGTTTTCGACATTGTTCACCGTTTCCCTCATAACCGGCAGGACACGGTCCACACCGGAAACCTTCAACCGTGTCCTGACAACGCACACCATGGAAACATGGTCGATCTGCGCATGTTCGACCTGGTTTACATCGGTATCCATCACCCACATAGCCTCGAGGACATGGGCCGCATCGAGGTCCTTCGACAGTGTTATAGCACTGTACGCCAGGGAAACATGGACGTGGATTATTTTCGCATGATGGTTGCCTTATTTCGCTACGTCTTCGACAACATTCATCAATCATTCGACGTAGACCGGCCATTTCGTTTCGTTGACTCTCTAATTCGATCTGAATTCTTTTTATTTGCATCGACAAATCAGTGATTTGTTTAAGGACAGCCGCTTCCACTGGAATAATTAATAACATAAACATTTGTTGATTTTGTGATTTCTAATAATTCTTGATACAAACCATCCCAGTCTAAACTTGATATTTCGATGTCGGCTCTTCGATTTTTATCAATTGTAATTTCATTTGTTGTTGGAGATGGATCAATTGCTTGCATTCGTTCATTATCCATATCATCATTTTTCTCACTATTTTCGAGATCAATAATATTGTCAATGTTGCAGTCAAGTTCTCTAAATACACTAGTTATAGACCTTTTCTCCACTTCAATTAAATAGCGTCGCTCATGAGTCTAAAACAGTGGTCAGTGATGTTCATAAATATATTCCTTAAAAAACAAGGAACGCCAAAAATTTTGGAAATTTTTAGAGGCTGTATTTAAGTCAAAATGATTTGACAATATTTATAAAAAGAGCCTAAAGCGTTTACTTTCTGATGTTGGAATTAAAAAAAAATTATTTTATACTTAAAAGCATAATCGTCAAGAACAAAAATTGAAATGTATTTCACTTTAAAATCGTACACGAATTGCAGATAGTTTTTTTGAGTAAAGTTTGTGTCATACTTTTTAGAAAGTACTTTAGCTTTAAATTAGATTAAAATTTAATGGTGTTTTTAAAATAAAATAAAACTTAACAATTCCACGACGGGAATGCCATAAAAAGTTTCAAATTAAAATTCCTGGAATTCCAAATTGTGAATGACTTATCATGTATTTTGTAGTGCAAAGTCACGCACCAGGAATGAAAACCGAATTATTTATTCTAAATTATAACGAAGTTTGGAATACGAAATTACAGGAATTTTTATTTGAAACTTTTTAGACGAATTTTTTACATTACTCTTTTCAGTGAATGTTTTTAATACCTTTTTATTTGAATCTTTTTACTTGAAACTAAATCATTTTACAATGGTCCATTTTTAATGTAATCAATGAAGCATCAAAATGATCAATATCTCGATATTCTCTATAACAGCTCCAATTTGTATGAATTTTTTTTAAATTGTATGCTTCAATGTATTATTTAAAATCATTAGCATTGTAAGTGGGGGACTTAAGTCCCGTAGGATCCTGGAGTCCAAAAAAGGCCGAAAATAAACGGCTAGACGGATCTTGATCAAATTTTGCTCAAATACTAATGAGGTCCCAGAAAAAATGGACGTTAGGTTGAAATTATCCTCCCGGATCCTGAGGTCCAAAAAAGGAACCAAAGTAAATTGTGAGATATTATCTTTAAATGCTTAAATACATTAGAATTACGGAGAAAAAGGACGTGAAATTCAAATTGTGCCTCAGGATCCTAGGATTCCAAAAAATTTCGGACGGATCTTGACCAAATTTTGTTCGAATCGTATTGAGATTGGGAAAAAGATAAATGAAAGGTTAAAATTGTCCTTCACGGTCCCAAAAACGGTCCAAAATAAACGACTACATAAATTTGAAATTTGACAAAATTTGATAAAATTTTGCTAAAATATCATTGAGATCCCGAAGAAAATAACGTAAGCTTGAATTTATTCTTCAGGATCCGAAGTCCCCAAAAAGGGTTCAAAACTGAAATGTACCTAAAATTATCAATATGGTTTCAAGGTGTGGAAATTAGATTTACTATTGAATGTAGCTACTTCAAAGTCGTTTCTCAAGTGGTACGAAGCGCCATAAATAACTAATTTTTTATGGATTTTTTTGATAAAAATACATTTAATTAAAATTTTGTCCAAATTATTTTAATTTCCAATGAAACCTATAGTCGTCTCTGTTTTCTTCCATTAACGGATGATTGTCACAATCATTGCCACTACAGACAATACATGTAGTTGAGCAGTGTAAACCGCTCTTCCTATAGCTATATGTAGCACCACACTCAGTTTTGCAACAATAGAAAATAGTTTTCATAAGATTGTTTGGTGCTGGTGGCTCAGTCATTCTAATTGAAATGAGAAATTTTTCTCGCTTCCAACAAAAATATATTAAACATGTAATCGTTATCTCTACCAAAAAATTCTTTTCTTTTCTAATTGCGAAAAAACGATAAATCAAAAACAGTTAAAATTTTTACGAGTTAATTCTTATTCAATAGGCAATAAAATGCTATAATAATCAAAACAATGTGGCAAGTCGTTTTCCAAAAATTTTCACCTAAATATAAATATATTAAACATGTAAGTGCCTTTATCTCTACCAAAAATTTTTTTGCTTCTAATCGCGGAAAAACGATAAATCTAAAACAGTTGAAATTTTTACAACTCATTTCTTATTCAGTAGGCAATAAAATGCAATAGTATTCAAAACAATAAGAGAAGTCCTTTTCCAAAAAATTTTTACTGAGATGCTTTGAACATCAAAATATGCTATGAATATAGTAGTGGTGGAGAACTATCGATAGCACTATCGATAACTATCGATAGTTTTGACTATCGAAAACTATCGATATTTTTTTTTTACTATCGATAGTTTTCGATACTTTTCGTTTACTTATAAATACTAAAGATAATAAAAATTTCGTAGAAATTATAGCCAGAGATATAAAAACAACCATTTTAAGGGAATTTCCGGGCAAAAAGGAATAATTCCGCCCCAGCGTAAAACCGGCGACCTTTATTCTTTTTTTTTTTTTTTTTGCTCGCCGGCTATCTAAATGTCGCCCAACTTGGGTATTAAAAACTATCGATAAACTATCGATAACTATCGATAGTTTCACGACTATCGTAACTATCGATAGTCAGAAATATCGATAGTCGGGACTATCGATAGTTCTCCATCACTAGAATATAGATATTTTAGCAGTTCAGTAAGTAAATACATAGGAAACTCCCATTACGCAATCCATTGGGACCAAACTGCTAAATGAGACAGTCAAAGATCACGGGCGTCAATGTTTCTGATTTATATATTTGTATGATTTACTGTTACAAACTATTACTTAGACACTAACACATTGAAACATATTTGCTTTATAACGCGGAGGGGTCCCAGTATGCACATCTTGTGTGCGACGAAATGGTGTCTATGAAGCTAGCCCCGCCAAGTCATGACCCCGCGATCCCACTTAGGCTATATTTTTTTGCTATTTTTTTTGCTAGTTTTTTACCAACGAATTGATTTTTTTGCCGCAACCGTTCCCGAGATAAAATGGGGGGGCTGACTTAAGTCTGAAGTCAGCCCCGCCACCCCTATATCTCCGGACCTGGTGTACTTATTCAAATGAAATTTACGGGATATTTTTTTGCTATTTTTTTGCTATTTTTTTACCAACGAATTAATTTTTTTGCCGCAGCCGTTACCGAGATACAATGGTGGGGCTTACTTACATCTGAAGTCAGCCCCGCCACCCCTACATCTCCGGACCTGCTGCACTTATTTAAATAAAATTTACGGGATATTTTTTTGCTATTTTTTTGCTATTTTTTTACCAACGAATTAATTTTTTTGCCACAGCCGTTACCGAGATACAATGGCGGAGCTGACTTAAGTCTGAAGTCAGCCCCGCCATCCCTATATCTCCGGACCTGCTGTACTTATTCAAATGAAATTTACGGGATATCTTTTTGCTATTTTTTTGTTATTTTTTTACCAACGAAAAAATTTTTTTGCCGCAGCCGTTACCGAGATATAATGGCGGGGCTGACTTAAATCTAAAACCGGTGTAACCACCACAATATCTCCGGATCTGTTGCACTTATCTAAATGAAATTTGCGGGATATTTTTTTACTAATTAGTCGCTATTCTAACAGTTGATTTGGCATTGCAAATTCCACTCCCTTGTATGCTGTACTCCACTCCCGTAAAGTATTATTATAAGCTTTTAGTAAAACTATCCGGCCTTATCTGAAAATCGATTCTCGAATACTTGTGTGTACACTTTGGTTATATCTAATTATTTTAATGTGCTGGATAAAATAAAAGAAAAATTACAGATTTTATCTACAAGCATTGATAGTAACAACAGTGAAATAAGTATTGTTGAAAGTGATAGGTCCGATAATAATTCTGATGTGTACAATGGGAAAGATGTGCAGTTACAACCTACATTAAGTCAGAGAAGTTCAAAGAAATTACAACTGTCGTGGAGTATAAAAGAGATACCCGAGAAGCGCAAACGAAAAAGAGGAAGTATTTGAGTTTTTTATGAGGAACATATCAATCATATTTTAATAGTATGATCTGGAAAAATTCTGGTCTTAAATGCGGATTTAATTATAAGAGGCAGAAACTTTCATTGACTGGAAAATCTGGAAAAATTACAGGTATGGCGTATTCGTTTACAGAAGGGGAGAGGAGGGCAGATATGGACAGATATGGACTCTTTTTCATTAATAATCAATTTCAATTTGTAAAAGACTTAATAAAATCCAATATAGTTTTTATACTATGTCATTATTATTATGACAGTTTAACTTCATGTTTTCTTTACAATTTTTAAAAGAAATATTTTTTAGTTTCCTAAAATTGTTGACAATTTTTTTCTTATTAAAAGTTTTCCTAGTTTTTTTAAGTATTATAAGACTTTAAACTGTATTTTAAAGGTGGGTTCTTATTTCCTGTTAATTTATTCTAACCTAAAAAAATTACACTTAATTGTTTTGAGAAACAGCACATGGGGCACATATGGATATTTTAATAAGCATGCGTATAAACATTTTAGCATCCTGTCGTTGTAGAAGCCAGTTAACATGCGTGTTGTCAAGATCATCTGAAGACGACGATATATTGGCTGAATTTCATATCCTCATAGGATCGGGCGAAAATTGCGGCTGTAGTTATCTTCGGGGAGCCGAACGAAAAGATTTAACCAAACAGGTTAATGAGATTGGTTCAGTTGACCAACTCAGGTCGAAAATCGCTAGAGACAACATGAAACCCGGAGACTCAAAGCCGCCGATGTTGCGAAGTAGCGCAGTAATGCACTTTGCATTAAAGGAATACCGTCAATCAACTTTGTTGCATAAAGACCCAATTAAAGCTCTTGAAAAAATGAAACTCACTATGCATGCCAATGTTATCAAAGATACTGGACAGTTTCCATTTTTTGTTGAATACTTCACAAATGAACAAATCCATACTTATAAAAGTATAAGCCGATTATATGATGGTACCATCTATGTAGATGCAGACTCAAGTTACGTTTCTAAGATATAGTTAATCCGCCATCTTGTGGTGCCTACCATATTGAATTTAAAATGACAGCACATAAATAATTGTATTCTACTTGTAACACCCTTTCATTTGATATACATATTAAGAGAGTTGCAAAAGAGGTAATCAGTCATTTGCCGTAATGGCCACCATGTTTGAATCCACCATAATACCGAAAGCACAACTTTGTACTGCCATTAAAATCAAAGGTTTGTGCAAAATTTCAGCATAACTAGATATCGGTAAGTATTCGAGAATCGATTTTCAGATAAGGCCGGATAGTTTTACTAAAAGCTTATAATAATACTTTACGGGAGTGGAGTACAGCATACAAGGGAGTGGAATTCGCAATGCCAAATCAACTGTTAGAATAGCGACTAATTAGTAAAAAAATATCCCGCAAATTTCATTTAGATAAGTGCAACAGATCCGGAGATATTGTGGTGGTTACACCGGTTTTAGATTTAACTCAGCCCCGCCATTATATCTCGGTAACGGCTGCGGCAAAAAAATTTTTTCGTTGGTAAAAAAATAACAAAAAAATAGCAAAAAGATATCCCGTAAATTTCATTTGAATAAGTACAGCAGGTCCGGAGATATAGGGATGGCGGGGCTGACTTCAGACTTAAGTCAGCTCCGCCATTGTATCTCGGTAACGGCTGTGGCAAAAAAATTAATTCGTTGGTAAAAAAATAGCAAAAAATAGCAAAAAAATATCCCGTAAATTTCATTTGAGTAAGTACATCAGGTCCGGAGATATAGGGGTGGCGGGGCTGACTTCGGACTTAAGTCAGCTCCGCCATTGTATCTCGGCAACGGCTGTGGCAAAAAAATTAATTCGTTGGCAAAAAAAATAGCAAAAAAATAGCAAAAAAATATCCCGTAAATTTTATTTAAATAAGTGCAGCAGGTCCGGAGATGTAGGGGTGGCGGGGCTGACTTCAGATGTAAGTAAGCCCCACCACTGTATCTCGATAACGGCTGCGGCAAAAAAATCAATTTTTTGGTAAAAAAATAGCAAAAAAATAGCAAAAAAATATCCCGTAAATTTCATTTAAATAAGTGCAGCAGGTCCGGAGATATAGGGGTGGCGGGGCTGACTTCAGATATAAGTCAGCCCCACCATTGTATCTCGGTAACGGCTGCGGCAAAAAAATTAATTCGTTGGTAAAAAAATAGCAAAAAAATAGCAAAAAAAATATCCCGTAAATTTCATTTGAGTAAGTACACCAGGTCCGGAGATATAGGGGTGGCGGGGCTGACTTCAGACTTAAGTCAGCCCCCCCCATTTTATCTCGGGAACGGTTGTGGCAAAAAAATCAATTCGTTGGTAAAAAAATAGCAAAAAAATAGCAAAAAAATATAGCCTAAGTGGGATCGCGGGGTCATGACTTGGCGGGGCTAGCTTCATAGACACGACGAAATGGGGGCGTGCGATACGGGAGCGTGCTATGTAGGTGTATTATATTTTGCTATTCAAATACCGTTTTTTTGAAATCAAAAATTTTCATTTTCAAATTTAGGGCCTAAAATCTTTTAAGCGTCATTTTTAATGTTTATGATTTTCAATAGTACTACAAAAGGAACAATTTTTTAAAAAAATCATCGAAATCGGACCTGTTATAGAGAATTTAGAGGTGAAAACCTTTATTGACTCTACCTTGGAACTTCCTAGCAGCGGGTGGACCAATTTTCAGCGAACTTAACTAAAAACTACTCTGCAATTGTTAACTTTCAAAATGGGTTTTTAAAATTTAAAACTATGTTTTTAACCTGGAAATCCTAGAATATCCTGGAAATGGCTGAAGCAGTTTTTATAAAACTTGACTAACTAAGAATCATCTCACAATCACCAGCTTTCAAATAAAGAAAACCGTATTAAAATTGGTTGTGCCACTTTGAAGACGAATGGCAATAAACATACAAACACACATCTTCCTAGCCAAATATATATATATATATATATATATATATATATATATATATATATATATATATATATATATATATATATATATATATATATATGTAATATACTTGCTCGATTCTGTCGTGGGTAAAGATATATTCATTTTTTTTAAGAACGCATAAGTGGAACTGGAAAAAGATATTAAAATATTGATAGGTGTGTTAAGAAATAAAGATAAATATGTACTCTGCAATACCTAAATTTTTGTGTATTTTTAAAGTACGGTCTGTGCTACTAAACACTAAACATTTAACAGTTGGTCCAAACACGGTCTAAAATCGATTTTATAAAAAGCAGGAAATTCTTTTCACAGCACCGCTATTTTTACTTTAAAGAAAATAATTCAAATTTTTTATAGTCTTTCAATTGTTGACGCACTATTACTTTCGAAGATATCAGGGACCAAAGTTAAAATTATAATTCTTTGTTCATCTATATCAGGCGCCGGCAAACTATAGTCCGCCCAGTTTTTTTAATCTGGTCCCAGAATTAATATTGTTTTTAAATGTAATGTTTTCACAGGTGAATAAATTTTTAAATAGACACTTTTCTATTAAAATAGGTCAATATATTTATTTAAAGTTTAAAAAAATGGATTTAATCCAAATTCTAGAAATATGGCACTTCACGGGGATTTACATTATTTTTATTGGAAATTCATATCTATAATATGTAAAAACATTTTCAAAAATATAAAATCCCAATAGGGTACTTGACTGCTATTAAAAAAAGATTCAAAATGGTTTGTTTTTACGTATGAATTAGTTAATTTTTGATAAATTTTATAAAAATTATCAAAAAACCACAGTTTAATTTTAAATGAACAAATTGGCGCGAAAAAAGACTTGGCGTAGTGACGTATGCAGTGACGTCACGATTTAACTCAAACAGATGTCACTTCAGTCATCTGTACACGGTTCTATATCTATGGTTCTATATTTGTACAAAGCATTACCAACATAATTAACATGTATAAGACTGGTTGTCATAGACAATTTATCTAGGGTAGTCATATTTATATACATATTGTCTATCTTGTCTATAGTATTCATATATAAAGCTTATAAATCGTGACGTCATTTTAATATCTCGGTGCGTTTTAGTCATTTTAATAAAGGCTAAAAATTAATAATTTTCAAAATAGAATTTTTAAATAACTAAAGAATATTTTTATTTGTCACTGCTAAAATTGAATATATTTAAGGATAATACATAAAATTATTCAACATTTAAAACAAATTTTGATTACAGTCAAGTACCGTATTAACCGCGATGCCCATTTCAAAGTAATTTAAATAATAGGAAGATAGAAAATACCAGCTTCGAGTGAAATCATGAAGTACTATGTTAGAAAGACAACTACATACATTCATCGCATTCGTATAAAATTTAACTTGGTCTATATTGTAGGCAGGGCCGATGAAAGGGCGAGGCAGGTAGGGCAATTGTCCGAGGGCCTGCAACCTCGATTAGGGGCCCGGACAAAATGAGAGGAGGTTTTTTCTGCTCGTTAGTTGTATTTTTGGAGATGTGCTCGAAAATTATTGGTTGTGCCTGGGGGCCCGTCATTTCTCTCACCGGCCTTGATTGTAGGACAGTATCTAGTACTGATCAATGTGAAATATTATTAGAAAAAGGAGGGGTATCGATAAGGCTTTATTTTCGCCCCATTCCATCCATGAATCTTATACGTGCATTAGGTTTACAAGAAAGTAAATATTAAGATGGAATAAATACTATGCCGGAATATTCTCATTTATCATATATTTTGCAGTTGATCGTATTATTATAGGAAGGTTTTATGAAAAGGCAAAATAATGAAATTAATCAACTTTTTTTGGATAATTTCGAAAGTCTCAACATTTTGAAACTTTACACTCTTTATCTAATCTTCAATCTCGTCACTCCAACATCCTTCAACATCTGCATCCATTAAATATTTGTTGTAGTCGTGTAGTATGATCCTGATATCTGGCGTCACTTAAATACCAGATTACGGAGGCAATATGAGCGCAACAATCAACAAGTCCTGCCCCTACTTTGCATTGACAGTACCAGTCGTTGTGCCTAGACTGAATTTTTATTCTCAAAATATCACTCGATTCTTTATACAAAACGACGAATTGATATGTTCCAACAAGTTTGTGCTGTGATGGCACTTCAATAAATTTACTTTATGCATTTATATAATGATCAATTTTTTTAATTGTAAAGTCGTTTCATTTGTAGTTATCTATGAGCGCAGAGTGGAAGCAATGTAATTTTTAAATAAATTGTACAATAACATGCGAACATTAAAATAACATAAAAAAGAAATTGCTTCTCACATGCGCTCTATATAAAAAAAAAAATTGAAATGTTATTGAAAATGAGTTATTTTGAACGAAAATCAGAGTTAGACTAAAGTTTGGCGTCCCACAGGTAATATCAATTGTAGTTTTTTTCTTTTATATACGTACTTTCTTATTAGGCACACAGTCTACTTTCAAAATATATAAAGAAATCATTAAATGTTAGACATTTTTTTTCGTTATTTTGAGGCGAAAATAAGGCCTTATCGATACCCCCTCCCCCCTTTGAATGAAATTAACCATGTAACTATAATCGAGTTTGCTACCTGGCCCGTCAAATTTACAATTTTTATGGTTTCATTCTTCAAAAAAAAATTCTGCTGATACCTGAGCTATATATAAAAAAAAAGAAAAATAGATACTTTAAGTTTTAAAAGCACATTTAGCGTCTTGAACAAGTTACAAAATTTTCAAAATTTTTGGCATTCGTATAATTTTTGTTGTGATAGTTATAATTTTTTTTTGATAGAAAGTGTTCGTTTACTTACAACCTCTATTTCTGGTTTTTCCATTTTAATAAACATATCTCTTAAGGATCTTGGTGTTTCTATTTTACCATACGGAAAACAGTTGACATATAACGCAATCGAGGCATCCGGTTGCTGCTGTGAAATATCGAAGATTATTGAACGTATTACATTATTCATTGATAGCTTATCGACTTTAAATTGTTGCGTATGCTTTCGTTCAAATTCGTTGCGTTCGACAAGTACTGAAAAAGAATTTTCGAGTTAAGAAAAATTATTTATGAATAGTTAATGATTTTAGTAGCTTACTTCGTTCATGTTTTCGATCTAATAATAACGAGAACTTCTGGTCAGATCCGGGAAAATCAACGGCGAATAATAATTCGGGTGCGCCACGATGCCTTCTTCGTGGTTTAACATGATGCATATGAATGACAAAATGATCACTTTTTATCACATCTTCCAGTTGCCGTGTAATATCTGAAATAAATAATAATACGTCTTAATCAACTTATTGATAAAATATTAACAATTTGAAGAGATATTTTCCATTACTACTTCCAAGACGGTAAATTATTACTTGAAAATATGATCTACACTTTTATTGTGGATATGTTAATTTGAAAAGAACTATTAATATATTGTATGCGGGTTTGCAGGACCGGACTGACCCTAACTGCTACCCGGGGCACTGTCAAAAATGCCGTCCCTGTCTTTTGCTAAAATAAGAAAGTGACAAGCCAAAAAAAACCGTTAAATTCAACATTTTGGCGCCTTCGAAAGCTGGCGCCCGGGGTCCGGGCCCCCCTGCCCTCTCTGGATCCAGCCCTGTGGGTTTGCCATTTTTGCATTTTATTGTATATTTTGTATATATTGTATAACGTATATTTTTGATCTAAAAATATTTTCCAATTGAAGAATGTTAAAAACCATGTTTTGTCTTGAAATACATATCGCGTTTACACTTTTCCAGCCTCATGGCTGTAATTATCACTTTTTACAATTCGCTGCAACTATTTTCTTAGACGACCTATATCAATGCTAATCTGAAATTGTGAAAGAAAATTGTAGAAAACTTTCACGAACATAGTTGACGTATAAAAATAAAAAGATATAGAAAGTATTTGCAACCAATAATAAATCAATATATAATCTACCCTATTTTTTTCTTTCTTATATGTTTTTTCTTGAATGTCACGCATATTTCGCAAAAATCCAAAAACCCGCATCCTATATCCCCTAATATTTGGTGCTCTTTCGATTTATGATGGTGAAAATTTGATACATTGAACCACTCATTGTCAGGCTGTATAAGAAAATTTACCCCCATTTTCACTTCTCCAGCTCCCTTGTGAACTTAACCCCAGTTTAACCTATACTCGACGCCAAGGTTGTGTGCTCCCCTCGTCAGGCTCTACAAGAAAATTTACCCCCCTTTTCACTCCTCCGGCTTCCTTGTCAACTTGACCACAGTTTAACCTATACAGGTGAATATATTTCAAAGAGTAATATTTCGTCAGTTTAAAGTTTTCCTCTATCTCTTAGAGCATAGATTCCCAACCTTTTCTGGACCACCGCCTCCTTTAGTATAGAATAGAAATTTCAACGCTTCCTAGTCCCTAACTCTAGCCCATAATAGTTAATTTTATATAAAATATTAAAATATTGTTGCATATTATCTATACCTAATTATCTGTTTATTATATATAAGAATATGTTTATTATATTAGTTTATTTATTTGACCACCTTTCTTGACCACCTTATCCGCTACCGCCCTCATGGAAGACTCCACTGGGGGGGGGGGCGTATCGCCCCCGTTGGGAATCTATGTCTTAGAATAAAAGTAGAAGATGGGCGATAAAAAAGATACGGGTTTCTTATTTTTCATCAAAATTGCAAATTTCACTCTGGATGCATCTCCTTGTAAGTTGCTGACGTCACTACGTAACATTGGATGTCCACTATAATAATATACAGGCTGTTTCAGGTACATAATGTACTTATGTACCTATTTTTATGCGCTACATAAAGACAGCGATTGTGTATACTTATAATAATTACGTAAACGAGGGGGAACTCGATTTCAAGATTTATTTATTGTTTTTATATAGGAAATTGTTTCAGTTTCTATATTTGGTAAATACTCAACAAAAAAAATGAGTATTTCTAATAAAGCAACAATATTATTGTGATTCTTGAAGATCCAGTTCATGTCCAGACAGTGTGTATCTATATAATCTTACTAGCTACGTACAGGCCCGGATATAAGGCGATTGGAGCGATTGGGCCCAATCAGGCCCCGCGCTTGAAGGGACCCCGCATCAGCACCAAAATTAACAGAAAGTTATTTTTCGAAATTTAAAGCGATAAGTTTCGTTATAAGAGATAATCGTTTTAAGAGAAAGTTCGGAAAAAAAGTAGGAAAAATTAAGATTTTCTTCTTTTTAAGCGAAAGGTAGGAGCGGCATTTTTCATGGTGCCTAGCGCGGCACTCAGAGTTAATCAGGCTCTGGATGTAGCTAGTATCAAATGGTAATAATTGTTCATTGCATTTGAAGTTCTCTATTCTTCTAACCGTTTTAATTATTATTGTCCTATTTTAGAAGAATTTACAGACCAAAAATTAAAAAATATGTAAATTCATACATATTATTATTACATTAGCTATCTTACGTTCCATGATATTTAATTTATATATATATATATATATATATATATATATATATATATATATATATATATATATATATATATATATATATATATGTATATATATACATATATATATATATATACATATATATATATATATATATATATATATATATATGTACATATATATATATATATGTATATATATATACATATATACATACATATATATATATATATATATATATATATATATATATATATATATATATATATATATATATATATATATATATATATATATATATATATATATATAAACTAGTTGCAGAGTTTTTGAGGTATCAAAGTCCAACAAAAAGGAAAGATGTATTTTTAGTAAGAGATATACATATTTTATTATATTAAGAAGATAAAATACTTTTGCAATAAAGATGGATATAGAGTAATTATGTCTAAACTCCCCCTATTAGTTGTTATATCTCTCACTCAGGTAATATTGAACGATACATACAATGTATAAAAATACACTACGTTGTAAAAAAAAGTAATCGATTTTGAAATAGTTTGCTTATTTATATAGTAATGCAATGATGTACCTACTTAAATAAGTAATTTTAAATTAAATAAATTTCCTATGAATGTTTTTCAATATGGGAACAATTTTTTCCGTCGTAAAAATATTTTGTATAATATTATTAAGTACTCCCTTATCGAAGCTGTCCAGATCTGTTTTATGTTTTACATGTTTTTTTCTTTCTTTTTCAGCAAAAATAGCTTCCGATCCATCATTTTTTTTTTTTTTTTGCTTCACTAGCTATTCTAATTAAAGTTGCCAGCGATATACCCATAGCTGCAGTAACACGATTTTTAACTTGAGTTAATGGGATTTTCACACCATCACTTTCACTTTTCATAAACACTAACACATTTAAAATGATAAATGTGTTATTTGCTTGTGGACTTAACATTTTATTTTTAATACTCGTATTCATTTCCATATTTAAATTAATTAAATATCAATAGATAAAAACCCGATTAAAATAGAGGGTATAAAAAAGTATAATAATAATCAAGAATACGAATAAGTTAAAAAAAATTGTTAAAATATCGAAAATTATGCAGGTTTTATGACTGTATCAGGTGGTTCAATAAAATTGAATACATTTCAATTAATTAACCACTGAAAAGTACAGACTTTAAAAGAGAAAATTGTAGACCGTTTTATTATTTGCAATATTTAGTAAATTGTTCAGAAAGTATAAAATATTAAAAATTAAACGTTTCTAAACTACAAGAAATATGTAATATAATTAAAACTAGAAATACCTATGATAAGAAATTTAATGTTTCAAAACGACTTAACGCTACCAATTTTAAAATATTAAATACTAACAGGAAAAATTTTTATGAAAAATAGCCTTACATAGTAATAATAACATATTTTGGTATTTATAAATACGATTTTTTTAATGGTGTAGACCCTTACTTTCATTTATTTAACGGAGTACTGTAGTAAAACTGGAAGTGGACTTTAGTCGCTCAGAAACTTTGCAACTACCTATATATATATATATATATATATATATATATATATATATATATATATATATATATATATATATATATATATATATATAACTTATTGGATCCGGGCCTGGGCCTATGTTATAGTATAAGTGTAGCCAGAAAGAAACGATATAGATTTTGAAAAAATTATAATATCCTTGATTTAAGGCAGTGTTCTCAAAAACTCCATAATTTCTATTTTCATTTTTTGAAGACTAATTAAATTATTTATTTGAAGAGTATGTTATTAAAGTGGTTTTATTAAAATAAATAAAGTAAACAAAATTGTAAGACAATTAAAATAATTAGTAAACTACATGGTATAAATGCATGGAATACGAGGTAGAAAAGGATTTTTATAGGGCCCAACGCCTTTAACATGCGAAACTGCAAACAAAGATCGGAAGCGGTCTCTTCTTTTAGCGAATTTCCAGAATGGAATTGAGCTATTACAGCCACTGTCACAACGCGACCTGAGTCCGGGACCCTGGCAGAAATTTGTTTTGAGGTCCCTAGAAACCGAAAATAATATTCGCTAAAATTTATATATATATATATATATATATATGTATATATATATATATATATATATATATATATATATATATATATATATATATATATATATATATATATATGTGTCCGCACGATAACTCTCGAACGGAATGTCCTAGGATTACGAAATTTGGTGAAAGTATTGGAAGTCCCAAACCGTTGGATGAGTTCGTTAACCAGACACGTCGGATGCCAGGAACATGGTTTTTGTTCTTGCAAAAAATTAGTTTTTTGCCAAAATTTCCACTTATTCAAAAATTTTTGCGAAATTTTTTTACACCATATAAAAGAGAAGAAAAAATTACATAAAAAAGGTCTTTAAACTTTTTTTCTATGTCAATTAGTTTCCGAGAAAAGCTATGTGTCTTAGAATGTGATCTTAGGGATGTAATCTTAAGTGATGTAATCTTAAACTGTTAAGTTACTCACATTCTAAGCATATATTCGACACACTATATTGTATAGTCAAAGAAGATATAGTGTATATAATATGTATAACGCCAATATCGTGTGCGTATACCCATACGATCACATAGTTATGATACCCCTGTCGGAGCATCCTGCATAACATAGCGAATTTCCATTTACAAAAGTACGTTTTTCTCCTGTATAACCTTTAATTTTTTCTGAAGACCCGTTTAAACATTTAATTTTTTCTATGACCCTGGATTTATATATGTTAATATCCCTGTATATTTTTTCGAGCTCTAAAACAATTATATGCTACGTCAATTTAAATTTTACCTCTACCAATTGCGTTTTTAAAATATTTCAGCAGTTTCCAATATTAACTAGAGCTACCGGAATTTGTACAGAGCCCTTAATTTGTACGAATAACATTATAATAAAATTTTATCCAATATTTTAGTTTAAATATTAATTGTAGAGTGTAAATACAATAAATACCCCTGTCGCAGCATCCTGCATAACATAGCGAATTTCCATTTACAAAAGTACGTTTTTCTCGGAAACTAGTTGATATAGAGTAATTGTAAATAAAAAAAACCTTCTTTATGTGAATTTTCTGCCTCATTCCGCCAAATCTTTTTCACGAAAAATGTCCAAAACATCGTAAACGTTTTCACGAAATTTCTTAAAAATAAGATGTTTCTTTCTTGAGTTATCGTGCGGACACTTAGTAAATATATATATAAATGTGTCCGCACGATAACTCAAGAACGAAACATCTTATTTTTAAGAAATTTCGTGAAAACGTTTACGATGTTCTGGACATTTTTCGTGAAAAAGATTTGGCGGAATGAGGCGGAAAATTCACATAAAGAAGGTTTTTTTTTATTTACAAATACTCTATATCACTAGTTTCCGAGAAAAACGTACTTTTGTAAATGGAAATTCGCTATGTTATGCAGGATGCTGCGACAGGCGTATTTTTATTTATTACAAATCTAGTTATGTTTTACAAATCGGCGTGGGTGACAATTTTTAAACCAGAAGCGGGATTGACTTAATTCTTGTTTTATTTTGAAGTTAGCTGAATTTATTAGAGATTTGTTAGAAAATATAACGTTTATTTATTTTAAATATATTTTACAATCCCTGGCAGATTAAAAAAAATACGACGAAATCAAAGCGTAAATTTCGCACAGCCACCATTTTGTTAACTTTCAGCTTTTTTATCATTTCATTGGTAAAACCTCCAAACAATTTTATATAATTCATTCTTAAATTTTATTCTAGATAACTTTTATGAACAGACGATTACAGTCCACGCCAATTGGACACCCGCTTTTTGAACAATTACGTTGCACAATGTGTAACAGGCATTATTTTTCGATAACAAAATTTTTTGTTGTACCTCAATATCTAATAAATGTGTGACAAAAATTCCGAGTACGTTATTTATATCCTTATTGGCTCTACTGAGGGCACTAGAATCATTTATGAAACTGTGTAACAGGGTTACTGTTGCTCGTTTTTACAGTTATCGTTGAATATTTTAAATTTTTTAAAATTAAATAAAGTAAAATTATAGTGTTTCCTTGAAACCAAGATCCATTTGATTAACTTAATTTTTTATCACTAGATAGCGTAGCCTCAACGGCCACTTATCAGTATGAAAATAAAATCCAAAAAATACCTTTTTTTAGATCGCTGGATGAGAATGAGAACCTCCCCTTAAAGTGTAGTTTTAAAACCTAAATCATATTTCTAACATAAGTTGAATTTAACATTTCGATATTTAATTATTTAAACTTAAATTTAGGACCCTATTTGAACATAATGTAATCTAGATCGTCATTATGTATTTTTTTTTTTATTATTATTAGCGAATTTCCAAAACTGGAAATTCAGCTTTTACGCCAGGTGTCATGGTGCGACCTAAGCCCGAGACCATATCAGAAATATGTTTTGAGGTCCCTAGAATACGAAAATGATATTCACTAAAATTTATATATATATATATATATATATATATATATATATATATATATATATATATATATATATATATATATATATATATATATATATATATATATGTATCCGCGCGATAACTCTCGAACGAAGCGTTTAATGCTTATGAAATTTTGTGTGCGAATTCGATTTTCCAAATCGTTGGATGAGTTCGTTAGCCAGACACGTCGGATGCCCAGAAGTAGGTTTTCCGGGCGTTTTTTGTCAACAAAATGAGTTTTTTGCCAGAATTAAGCAATTTTTCAAATTTTTTTTTACACTAAGCCATTGTAAAAGGTAAAACGCATAAAAAATGTTTTTATACCGTTGCTCTAAATTACTTACTTTTCGAGAAAAACTAGGAAATATGTCGTTCTCCATTTCACTCGCACTCGCATTCTTTTTTTTTCTGTCTCATTTTTTGCGAGCTAAATTCGAAAAAAGCCGCTTTATAAGTAGCGTGTCATGATTTTTTTAATCCAATTTAACGATTCGGCTATATTCTATTTCTCTGTCAGTTAAATGTTTTTATAATGTATCTCTGTTCCATTTTTTTTTACAAAAAAAATCCCGACGATATCTGTTATGTGATATGATCAGAATTTAGATTATATTTACACCTTCCTAAAATTAATAAGAGTTTGCTTCAATCGTATAAAAATTACGTTAAATCATATTCAAACAATAATATTTTTACGTAATTTTTTATCCAATTGACAATACAGTTATGATTAGAATTGTATAATCAGAGCATTCTAATATTAAATAATTTTGCACATTCAATTTTTTTTTTTAACAAAGAAAAATTTTTTTAAATTTTGACACATTCTTTTATGAAATTTCGATTAAGAAATATTAAAAAATTTTAAAGTGAATCATTTAAAAAGAGTTAAAAATAAATTAAAAAGGAAACATTTCTCTATTTTAACATATTTGTAAAGAAAATTTTACAGTTTACTTACAGTTTTTTGAAAAAATGTAATAACATTTTTACATACAATAAAGATTATATTTGAACGGTAGGAAATCCACAAATTTTTTTTTATTTCTTTAATTAATTATTAAATTTGGTTTTAGAAGAAAATCTTCGTCTAATTCGCTCCAAGCCGAAAGTATAGCCACTAATAAGGACATTCCACTGTTAAAATAAATGGAAAATATATTGAAATTTATTTAATGAAAGCCATTCATACACATTTTTAAAATATCCTTTTGAATTATATAACAAATAAAATCTGTGTAAAAAAATCTAATTGACGTGTTTTTTCTCAATTTGCTAATATTAAGTAAGGCTCGTTAATTAGGGAGTGATTGTGTTAAAATTTTAATATAAAATATGGTAATTTTAACCCTCTTTAAAAGAACATTTCGATTTTAACAATAAAAAAATTTTAAAAAGTGTTTTCGTTTTTCCCGGATTACCAAAAACTGTTCATAGGCATATCTGTGACTAAAGTTGCCTCCCTTTCTTAAGAAAATAAAGTATTTTTAAAATTTTGTGCAAAAGAATAAAACACAATTAACGAAAAAAAAAGTACGCGTTTCCATATTTTTAAGATTTTGTAGTACAAGAAAATCCTTATAAATTCATCATATCTGTTATTGCATTTACTAGCTTTTACGCAATTTAATAAACAAAAGTCTGAAAATGGACGTAGAATCTCACTGTTATTAATTATTATGTCTTAGTCTTTTGAAAAATTATTTTTTGAACTAAAATAAGAATAGGAGGAATATAAACTTAGGGGTAAACGACAGGAGTATATAAACTTTATTTTAGATTCTACGTTTATTTTTACAGAAAATCATCAAGTACCTATTATTTCTTTTTTGAATGTATAAATACAAAAAGTTCGAAATTATTTTATATTAGAATTTCAATTTTGGTCGACCCTACGGGTTGTCCCCATTTACTCTTTTCTCGTCTCTTTTGACCCCAATTTTTAATAGAGAAGAAATTATACGATTTTTGTTAATTTTTCAAAAACCACCGATATTTTTAAATTTTTTTGGATACTGCTGATAAAGTGACCATCTTCGCGTAAATTTTTAATATATTAAAGATTAGGTACTCATAAAATAAATACAAAAAAATACGGTGTGAAGTCGGAATGCGTACCTATTCATCCTTGTCTACGGTAGCACATTTTTTATTGACATAAATATTAGAAACGCAGGAAAAGAGACCAGGAATCAACATAGAAGTGGATTATGGTACGATATATTTTCTGAAAAAAGTGCTTAGGACCAAAGTTATAGAGTTCAAAGTGATGCACTTGATGATCTTGAAGCACTTGACTCTCGTGATGCACTTGACTTTGAAGTTGACCTTGAGGTCAATTTCCAAAGTCATTTGAAAATCATTTAATATTTTTCAAAAGGAGTAGTTTACTTTTCATCCCTAAATGGTTCAAAGTATATTCGAACGAATTTCACATGCAAGATAGAAAATAAGTGATCAAGAAGTAATTTTGAAAAATACTTGCTCAATCGCAATCGGAAAAATAATAGTTAATCATATGTTGAATTTAATTCCTAATATGATAACTATAGAGTAGCAATAAAAATTTTAAAAAATTTTGAAAATTTCTAATATAACATAAAGTTAATGTTTAACTTACAATTGGAGTGATATTAAATCTTTTCTTAACTTCTAAAATTACTTACAAAAATGTTTTCTTCTAATTTTTTCTATAAATTTGCGCCTATTTTTTCATTTCGTCAGGTTTTTATTTTTTTTATTTTAGAAAAATAACGCAACAAATCAATTTTGAAGATAGATTGAGTCAATACATGAAATTACTGCTTATAGGTACAGGATATGGTCAAAGTTCGGCAATGGCTAATCATTTTCAACTGACCTTGAAAATCGATTTCAGGGTCACTATCAAGTGCATCGCTTTAAATTCTACAAATTTGGTACTCAGCCCTTTTTTCAAAAAATATGCCGTTTCAAAAATATTTAGCTATAACTGTTTTCATCTACAGAGGTTGAATGGTGTTTTCTACCCCTAAAAAGCGTATTTAGCCGAAATAAAAAACACGTATTTAATATTTTTCGCTGTTTAATAAGTATGTTAAGTTTCATTCAAATTGGCAAGTATTAGTTGGGTAGTGTTATTTGTCAGAATGTTTTGCCGATCTAGTTTTTTCAATATTTCTTTGCTCGTTTTCAGAATTTGTATTTTAATTTCTACGGACAAATAACTCATTCTTTTCTTCGATTTTAGTAACTTTTATTTGCTGATGTTGACCATTAATTGATCGAAACATATCAAATATTTTTCAATGATTTTTTTAGCGAATGTCGAAAATTTTGAAAATTTTTTCACCGTTAGTAAGTTAAAGTATTTGAATTCATTAAGTAATTAAATGATGTCCACAAGAACCTTACGAACTACCATAAGTTATATGAGATCTCTAGGACCCGTTTTTTACTGTTAGGATAAACTTTTTACTAAAATTATTTTAGATGAATAAAGGTTATGTTGTATGATTTCCGCCAGGGTTTACTGTTCCCATTATTGTAAAAAATAAACTAACCGACCGATTTTGAAAATTTTTTCACTGTTAGAGAACTAAATTATTTTAGATGGATACAACTATGCTGCACAAAGTCCGTTCGGGTTCTTGGGTTCCAAAAATATCAAAACTAATTACCCAGCCGATTTTAAAAAATCTTTTACTCTTAGAAAGCTAAACTATTTTAAATAGGTACAGTTCTTAGATGAGATCCGCCAGTCCCCAAAATTTGGAAATTCGCTATGTTATGCAGATGCTGCGACAGGGGTATTTATTTGATTAACCTAATTAAAATATTCACATTTATTAATGTTTATCCAAATTTTGACTTTCACTATAAGTATTATACAAATCATAAATGTGGGATATACTCATGTAGGCGGTTTTCAAATATTTATGTATATACATATGAATCTATAGACCGTGTGGTTATATTCTTTTATTATTTTATTAAGGTTCCGAATCGAATTCCTAACCTAAAATTTCCATGTCTCTCTGTATGACACGGCTATTTTTTAGTAACTATTACTGATATAGAGAATTTAGCACACTGGTAGAAGTCGTCTGCCCGTATCTATTTCAGGAGGATATGAAATGGGGATTTAAGGTTTAAAAGTGGCAAAATAAGATCTCAGAAGTTTACATATAAAAGCCAAATACCATTCACTCACTCAGTCACCTATCACGAAATCTCCAAAACTATGATACATACAAATTCAAAATTTGGTATGCAGGTGCCTCTTGGGTCGTAGGGGCTCCCCAAGAAAGGGTTTTGAAATTTTTTTAGTTTAACCGTAGAAATTTACGAAAAACCGCAAAATTCTGGGGGGCTAAGGTATCGGAACCGATTACAAATCCAATTCGTTGACAGAGTACCATAATTACAATAATGTATACGTACCAACTTACAAAAATTTCGAAAGAAGATTTTGTTCTCAACTATTCATTCCATATCACAACACTTCACATTTCAAGAATAGCTACTGAGCTATTCTTGAAATAGGGTAGCTATCGAGCCATCAAAATTGTAGCGAAAATTGGTACCATCAAAGCGTTTTACAAAAATTTAAAATTTGTCACAGTATAGTCTATGAAGTAGGAAAGTGAAAACCATTAATTGGACCGATGGTTGGTGGGACATTTCCAGTTAGTACTTCCTAGAAATTGGTGAAATGAAGCTCAATCTGTATTATTGTCATGAAAACTAGGTCGATCGAAGAGTTTTATAAATGCAAGAATTTTTCAGGATGATTATTTACTTGACATACCTCAGTATAACAATTTCTAGGAGGTGTTGACTAGTCGTGTCCTACCAGCCAGTGGTCTGATTAATGGTTTTCATTTTCCTTTTCTATAGACTATAAATTTTCAACTTTTATAGGACTCTTTGATGGTAGCACTTTCCAATATAACTTTGAGGGTTTATTAGTACCAGGTGCCCCCAAACTAGAGATACTTACCATTATTTATTCATATTGAGAATAAGCAAATCTTATGTAAATTTCAACTTTTATAAAACTGTTTGACTCCGTGTGTCAAACAGTTTGTCAAAAATAATTTCCCAAATAATGTACATTCCAAAAAAGGTAGAAACAATAATAAGAAAAATTATTGAATTATTGAACTATTGTTAATTTATTTCGAACTTTTTGTTAATTTATTTCAAACATCAACATCTTTCAACATATAACAGACAGTAATAATTATGGTAAACAATGGTAATTATGCAATTTTATTTAGTGCACACTCCTCGTTAAAAATTAATTAAATAATGAATAGTAACTCAAGTTTTCACTAAATAATTGTGTTTATTTTCAGTATTGTATGGAGCCTTTGGTGTGTGAGTCAGACTCGTACTTCACCGAACTTGTTCTATTATAATTACAGCTATTTTCATTATTTTGATACCTTTTTCAAATGCATAAAATATACGAAAATAAACCATAAAAAATCATATTTTTGGCTGTAACATGCAAATTGGGATTGGATTTACACCAATTCCTATGATATAAAATCCATGTGATTTGAATGAGTACACAGGTACTAAGAGATTTTATTAGGTTTTTAATTGTATAAAAATTTTTTTGTCTTCAAAATATAATCAAAAGATTAGTAATGCAAAACAAAAATTATATTAAATCATATAAACAATATTAAAACGTTATAGGAAAGTAGTGAAAGGAAGGACTTTCTTTTATTCTTTTATTGTTTATTCATTTCTTATTTACCAACATTACAAAGAACTTTATCCACTTTCTCAATGCTCTTTCAAGTCCTTTGTTTTTCAAATCAAACCATTTCAGTTTACACAAAAATTATTCACATCTAGAGATGAGACTTGAACCATACTAAAGTTAAATTCAATTCGATGTATGAGTTTGCACAACATGATTTTTATGTACGGTCTGAAAATATTTTCGTGATTAATGAAAATTTTTTATGTTGAACTGCGATTTTATAAGTTATATATAACTTTAATTTATTTCTAAGCTTCCACCACGTTTTATTTTAATGCGACGTTACTAGATGCTGTCAGATTTTAGCTTAATAATTGACTTGCCCTAAGAGTAACTAATCATATTTAAATTTTGTATACATGTACTGATTTATCTATTACGATAAATTTTAGATTTTTAGCATCATCTTTCATTGGAATTTAACAAAGAATTTTCATTTTTCATAAGAATATAATTATGAATTTTAATATATTTCAATGCATTTTCTTCAATAAAAGACTATGATTGAGACAAAACTCCAACGAAATTTTTTTTATTCTAAAATCTCTTCAATTCTGTTGGTTTCAATTGGTTTTAACTACATTTTTTTGTATCTTATCCTTCCTTAAACTCCCCGTTCCAACGTCGCGTCGACTGCAGTCGATATAAAACAATAAATAATTTTTTAATATATGAATGTTAATATGATATTTTAAATGTCCAGAGAAGAAAATGAGATGTTTGTTTAAAATGTTTCATGAGTTTGGTTGTCATTAGTAACGCCAGAAACCTTTTATGTCTAATATAGTCGACATAATCAAGTTAAAAAAAAAATATTAAAAGTGTGTTTGGAATGAGGATGTTAAGTAGTATTTCGAGAACTTTGCGTACTCAATTGCGTACTGCTATGTTTTTATTATTGTTTGTAAATTTTTGTTTATCAATAGAAAACGTTATTATATTTTTGACAATATAGAAATCGTGAAAAAATGATTTGTGTTCCTTTGAGAAATTATGTATCGTATCACCTTAATCAAAAAATGCGATACGGTACCCATTACTATTAAAATCTTTTAAATAAAGAATGGGGATGAAATAAAAAACAAACAAGAATTAGGATAAAATTCTTTAAATATTCTAATTTTAAGGGGGACCACTAATGTGACCACCTGAAAAAAAGGTGAATTTTGGGAATTTTTTTAAAGAAAACTACTACATGGAATGTTTTAATATTTTAGGGATATATTCGTTGATATATAATAAATTCATGATAACATTTTTGGATCAAAAAATTGAAAATTCAGTGAGTTATCGCGATCTTCCAAGGTTCCAAAAAAAGTTCCCCCACTGCTGCAGTGATAAAGGCCTTCACACTACCTTAAATAAAAAAAAAACCAAAAAGCCTATTAAACTAGAAGGTATGGCCCGTGCCGTGAACCTCAATCGAAAAAAAAATAGTTGAAATTTAACAAAATGGCGGAGTTTTTTAAAAAAGTTTCAAATTTTGCGCGAAAATTTGATGAATTTTGGCCTGCAAAAATTACATTTTATATTCGATCGGAAAACCGGAGTTTCATAGCACGAAGAAACATATATATAAGAAGCTGCAATAAAAATCAAATTGATCGGATGATTTGTCTTCAAGTTATAACTGCAGCAAATTTGAAAAATGTACTTTTTATTTACCTTACCTTTTAGTTTTAATCACTGAGAATTTTTACTAAAATTATTTACGATGTATTCACTATAACAGTCATAGTAAAACTAGGTGAGTTGTTTAAATGTGCCAGGGTCTAGCTTCTCCAAAACATGTGACTGGCAGCCACGTTCAGAAACTCCCGAACTATCAATTTTCATATATTTCTCAATACCTCAAAGTTAACAATGAAAATCAGAATCCGCTCTTCGGATGGCTGTAACTCAAAAACTATTTGAGATACGAACTTGAAATTTTAGTTATTTTTAAAGGTATAGACTATTGAAACATGCAAAAAATTTTTTTTTAATTTTTTAAGAATGTTACACTAGTGGTCCCCCTTAAATTTGAATTTTGAAACTGTAAATAATGTATTTTAATAAATGGATATGTCCTTGGTCTGAGGTCCAGTTGAAAAAAGCCGTAACTCTTAAAATTGATATATAGCGAGCTTCCATTCTGGAAATTCGCTAAAAAAAGGTGACAGTCTCTACATATCACGCGTACTCTGTCTCAACCTCGTATTTGAAAACTCCTAATTTTTGGACACAAAAAAAAACATTTTAAATCCGTGTTTTCATCACTATGAGCTTAAGATTTGACCATCCTTTGATGTTGGCTACCCATATATATATATATATATATATATATATATATATATATATATATATATATATATATATATATATATATATATATATATATATACATAAATATATATAGATAAGTATATATGTAAATACAGTATGTAATATGTTTTTTGTGTGTCTTAAAACATGTAGCTTTTGATATACGAGGTAGAGACAGCCAACGCGCGATATACGACATATACCTACTCGAGTACAGGCTACGTATAATCTGACAAGGAGATGCACCCAGAGTGAAATTAGGGATTTTGATGAAACTTCGCTAGTGTGTAGTATAGGGAAAAATAGGGAACGCGTATTATTTTATCGGTCATCGTCCACGTTTACGGGGTGAAACCAGCCCCTAAAATTTGGGGTTCAAATCGTATTTCTTAAGATATCTCGAAAACTGTAAGAGATAGAGGAAAACTTTAAATTTACGAAATGTTACTCTTTTAAAGACCTATTCACATGTAAAGGTTAAACCAGGGCTGGGTTCAAAAGGGGGGCTGTAGGGGTAAAAATGGGGTAAAATTTCTTGCACAGCCTGGGGGGTTCAATGTATCAAATTTTTGCCACTATAAATAGAAAGAGCACCAAAAATTAGGTGATACGTATTTTTGCGTTTTTTCGAAATATGTGTGGTATCCAAGCCATATAAAGAAGAAAAAAATAGTGTAGAATATATATATATATATATATATATATATATATATATATATATATATATATATATATATATATATGTATATATATATATATATATGTATATATATATATATATATATATGTATATGTGTATATATATATGTATATATATATATATATATACATACATATATATAATATGTATATAATTATAGAGAGAGAGATGGTTTTTGTTGAGGTAGTCCACTGTATAGGTAGTCGAAAATTGCCTATAATCAAGTACCATTGGACTATAAAAAACAAATTATAAAAATTGGACTATATAAAAGTCCGGTACCCTGAACTGGCTCCAGGCTCAGTGGTCACTTAGGAAAGATATGACAACATCAACATTATACAATATCCCATATTTAACTCTCAGTAATCATTATACCAGCCGTAAACCCAATAGTACTATTTAAACGATGCTCATCTTAGCTGTTGTGTATCTAACAAATATAAAAAAGTGTGGTACGTTGCTAGGTAATGAACTATTTAAAATAATAAACGAATTCAAACAATTAAATAAAGATAAACAATTATATTGTCTAATTTGTTTAATTTATCCAGGCTATACTTAATGTTATATTATTCCACACAATTTAAATAGTATTTAATTTTTTATTTTGTTTTAAATAACATGGATATGTTTATTAGTTGGCATACAAATGATCGTAAGTGCATAAACTAAATAAATATAGCTAATGTTTGTTATTGTCGTTATGTGTACCTATTGAAGTATAAAGCATACCCATGATTCAATGTTTTTCCGTGCAGTAGAGAAAATTTTCTTACTTTTTAAAAATTGAATCGTAAGTGACAGTCTTTAGTTTCCCTAAATATTCTTGTTGTACTTCTTGTTGTATATAACGATAGTATTTCTTATTGTTTTGCTATATACATAAATACCTATAGCTAGGGCCGGCTTAAGATAGGTACAAACGCTGCGCCGCAGTAGGCCCTCTTGTTTCCAAAGGCCCTGCATTTCCGAAGACTCCACGCCGTAGACTTTTGACAACATTAATTATGACGATATTATCAAAGAATTTGTTGCAAAACATGCACCTAAATAAATAAAACAAAAATCACATTTTTGTAATCATACTCCAGTAAGTCGCCTGGGAAAGTGGCTAATGTTTAACATTAATAATTTTTTTAAATAAGTATAAAATATGTAATTTTGTTTAAAAAAGTCTTTAGAATTACTATTTTTTATTTTAAACGACTTTTTTTGAATATTATTTATTTATTAACAATTACAATAAATTATTGTTATCCCCTCGAATCTTTACAGACCTTCAGGCAATAAATTTCACATTTGGGATTAAAAGCTATATTTTAGTTTCTTGACCTATAATAAGTAGTAAGTATCTTTTACAAAATTAAAAAAAATCGACTCAGTTTAGAACTTAATTACTTAATCGCTTAGAACCATTTGAGTAAATGACAATTTTCAAAAATTATTTTAATCTGTTCATATATGCATAAAAAATAACATAAGAAAATTACATTTTAATTAAGTTTACTGATAGTGCACAAAAAATTAGGTTTTTAAAATAAATTTAAAACCTTCTGCTAAAACATACACATTTTTCCAGTTTTTCCAGTATATCGTCACGTCTTAGTATTGTCAAAAATAAACAAGTCTCAAATTCTTAGTAATATCTTGAAACATTCGTAACATTCACAATTCTCAATTCAAATATTTTTATTGTTTGACTATTTTATTATAATAAAATGACTAAAAAAAAGGAAGATTTTTATAATTTTAAAGTAAAGGAAGCAAATATATAATTTTTGATTATACATAGAAATGACGTAAGATGATGTTTCTGACTACGTCACTATTAAGTTAAATTTGGTAAATTTATTTAATTAAAATTTCTATAATTTTGAGTAATATAATTCGTAAAAGGGCAATATTCAGTACTGTTATAACTTAAGTAACCAAAATCTCATAACTTGAAAATCAAAATTAATTTTTTTGCGACAACTGTCATCTACCCAAATATTTTTGTGAGAAATGTTAATTCTATTTAAATATTCTAGCTTAATTTAGTTATTTTTATGTGTTTTTTACTATAGAAATTTATGCAATGTTAAAAACAGGAAAATATAATTAAACCTTTGCACTTAAGCAAAAATAAACGTGTTTCGCGGCTGGCTGGTAAGACATAGCATAGGTATAACACTTATTCCTATTTTTTTTAAAAAAAACTTGCAACCTTTTTTCTTAGAGTTCGAATTAAATGTTTTAAATGATCTTTTTGTTAGATTTGTTATTTTCAAAAGTTGGTTCGAAGCGATCTGTTGTCCACAGACCCAGATGTTAATGTTTAAATGTAAAATATGGTTGACCTAATGGCCAAACCACCTTATTATACTACAGACATGTCTTATAAATGCAAAGAGTTAATTTATTATTTTGTTGTATCAAATTCGTTTCAAGTCATCCTTGCATCAGGCTCCGCTTTTGCTCGGGCCGGCCCTGCTTATAGCCAACATACCAATGAAACTACCAAAGAAGTGGTGTGTAGAATAAATTATTATACGACTATATATTTAGTACATTTTATGTACTGATGTTGGTATTCTTGTTAATTTTTACAGTTACATAACATTACAATGTGATATAAGTAAACTCGACCATTATTTTATACTGTGACATCGCACATATTTGGTAAAACATGTGTATTAAAATAGCACGCGTTTGAACGCAATAAAAAATTGATAAGTCCATAGTGGACACGCATTAAGTTAAGATTTCTTAGTTGCTACTTTTACAGCTTATTTACAGCTTTCGAGGAAAAATATAGGATATTTTTAAGTGATGTGTCTTAATATCAAAGCATAGTTCAATGAAAAATTAATCTATTGGGGTCTACTTTCTCACTTCATTTTTGTTAACTTGATTGGCGAAAATTTGGTTGCCTGTATCTCTGAAAGGTCCCGGTACAACTTAACCGAAATAACTTCAAATGCTAGTATTTCTATCAGGTGTTAGTACCTTTATTTTTTTACTTTATTTTTTTAGACTTGGTTGAAAAGTTGCAGAGGAGATAAAATAAACCTCACTTTGAATTTCAGTATTTCCAAAACAGGATTTAAAAATGAGAAATGATAAAAACAATTTTTATTTCATTTTTAAGAATCCTTTCTAACAGTATCTTATACGATAGGCGAGTAACAAAAGGTGTTCATTCCCAGTGTAAAATACGAAAAAAAACGCCCTGAGCAGCGGGCCCTCATCACGGAAGTCGAATTTTTCCCTTCATCTTCAGTATTGAATGTCTACAACCGAAATGTGATTGAAAGTCTACAAGCGATTTGTCATTTTGGTGGTTTCAAACCTGATGATGAGTATCCGGCTGATCGAGGCTTTAAAAAAAGGTTTTAAGTTTTTAAGGGCTGAATCTAAGTAAATTTCAATTTTATGCCGACAGCAGTTAGCAGGAAAGAAACCAACAAAATTCGTACGAGGGAATTCCTACACATGCTTATCCGCCAATTGTCTTTATGTTTTATTTTTAAATATTAAAAAAGGACTTTAAATAGTGAACTGGAAAGCCTTTATAAAGATATTTTTTCTTTCCAAAAAAATCCAAAATTTCTATTTTATAAATAAAAACGCCGTGAGCAGCGGGGGCCCCATCAAGGAAGTCGAATTTTTCGCTACATCTTCGGTATTGAGTGTCTACAAGTGAAATGTGATTGAAAGTCTACAAGCGATTTGTCATTTTGATGGTTTCAAAATTGATGATGAGTGTCCGGCTGATCGGGTCTTTAAAAAAAGGTTTTAAGTTTTTAAGGGCTGAATCTCAGTAAATTTCAATTTTGTGCCGTAGCAGGAAAAAAGCCAACACAATTCTTACGAGAGCATTCCTACCCATGCTTATCCGCCAATTGCCGTTGTGTTTTATTTATAAATATTAAGAAGGACCTTAAATAGTAAATTGGAAGGCCTTTATGAAGATATTTTTTCTTTTCAAAAAAATCAAAAATTTCTGTTTTATAAATAAAAATCCAAAATTCCTACTTTATAAATAAACATTAACTTTAATAACATTTTTAAATTACTTAATATTTATGTATTGCATTTGTTCAAAAAAGTATGTTCATTTTTTTTTTTTAAATTTTTAAAATTACTATATGCCTGCTTGTATTAGAATAGAAATAAAGCATTTAAAATAGATTTAACAATTCTATTGAATTCCGATGTAAAAATGGGAGAGGTGGAGGGGAAAAGTAATGTGGAATCCCTAAAAGGCACTAGCCGGATACTAACTCACTACACGTACAAAATTTAAGCCCTCTATGTTTACTCAGAGAGTCTCTAGCGTGTTAGAAAAAAGGCAAAAAAAAGGAAATATTGGCATAACAATCGTGAGGGTAAGGGTTAAAAGTCGAAATCTTCAAAAAGTAGTGGCTGGCTATTAGCTTAACCTGTACACACAATTTACCCCTCTAGGTTTATTTGAGGAAATTTTGACCCGAACGAAACCGTTAAAAAACAAGAAAAATCATCTCTTTGGTATAAAAATGGTGGGGATAAGGGTTAAAAGTTGAGACCCCCAAAAGGCACCCCCTTGATACTAACTCAATCCGAATACAAAATTTCAGCCCTCTAGGTTTATTCGGGTGACCTGTGCGAGTGGTACAAACTTCGAAAACGTCGAAAATGCATGAAATTGTAGCTTAAAAATGAGGGGGGTGGGGGTAAAATATTAAAACCTTCAAAAAGCACAACCTAGGTATGAACTCTATCAACACACCAAATTTCAACCCTCTACGTTAATTCTGGGGGCTGGGCGCGTGTTAGATCCAGCGAAAATCGTTTCCCCCCCTACTCTCACCAAATTATCCTAGGAAGCTGAATTTTGGATATGTTGTAGATAGTTGACCGAAACATTATTTCCAAACGGTCTGGAAAAGTTTTATTGCTTTTCCGCCCCCTACCACCGCCTTAAAGGTTGGGTCGGATCCAAAATTTGACCCCACTTTGATAGTATTGTTGTGCATCGGAATGAGCCCCATTTACCAAATTTGAGCTCTTAACTTCCATAGGGGGGCCCTACACATATTAAAAGGTAGCGGGAATATATATATATATATATATATATATATATATATATATATATATATATATATATAAGCCTTTCTTTTCTACATAATCTTGTTCTACGGGTCCGAAAACGGATAGCGCCCCTACTCTCGCCTCTTGCCGTTCTTATCATATAGGCTGCATAAGTCTAATTTTTTCGGTAGAAAAATCGACTAAAAATACTTAAGAAATTAACCCTTATCCCCACCATTTTTATACCAAAGAGTTGATTTTTCTTGTTTTTTAACGGTTTCGTTCGGGTCAAAATTTCCTCAAATAAACCTAGAGGGGTAAATTGTGTGTACAGGTTAAGCTAATAGCCAGCCACTACTTTTTGAAGTTGGATTTACACTATAGCAAAAAATGAAATAAATTATTTTCAATACGAAACTGCCCTGTTGCAGCAACATTCATAAAAATATTACTTTTCAATTCAAAATACACGGAGAGAAAAATCCTATAATTTTTGTAGAGAAAATTTCAGAAAAATTACTATGCTCCCCTATAATCCGTGCGCGATCGACGACCAAAATAAAAAATATGTGCTAGCATGGTAAAATTTAATGTGGTGCTAACACAACTTTTATCACACTCTTATGCATGTATATTATAGTTTAATTCTTGTTGTCGTACTCTTTCATTTGCGCATCTGACTCGCGACCTTATATTGGTTGCACTGTATCTGTAAAAACATGTATACAAAAATGATGGCCAACAATATAATTCTAATACATATACTAAAAATAGGTAAATAACAAAAAGATGAATTAAACGATGACATCATCCTAAGAGAGTGTAAAAGCAACTGACAACTAGCTGCATCAAGGTGCCTGGTGCGAGCTGTCTGACAAAGTTTCTTCCACAGTCCACACCTATATGGTTCGCATGTAACCCGCTGATTGAGGTACATTTCATTAGAGCGATCCCAACACAACCAACCTTCTTTCTGTTTTTTTTCTTTCTATTATTAGCATGTTAGCATGGAAATTTTTTTAATAAACACAATTAAAAATTATTTTTTTGTCGGTAATGGAACTTTTTACTGTGCTGTTTTACAAATTTTACGGAGATAATATTACGAAAAGAACATTCCATCCTTTAAATTTTTTATGATTAATTATAACACAGGCCTGCAAAATTAAGGTCATAAAAAATTTTTTAATGTTAATAGGTGATCTTTATATTTTTTTGGGTGCTAAATCCAAATTTGAATTTCATTATTTTGTAGAATCCACAGTTTTGTCACATTTTGGCTATGTCAGATTTAATGAAATATGCTAATATTCTATAGGAGTGGAAACGTTCATAAAATATACTAACACATAAAATATATTTTTATTCCTAATACTGAGTTTTATGAAGGTTTTAAGAGTCCATGGGCTTATATTTTCTTTCTCTCTTTTCTTTGAAGCTTCAGATGTGGCTTTTTCTTCTGTGTGCCGCTTGCTGACTTTCTCGGTGAAAGGACCAACAGTAATCTCCCATCATCCTGGTGCTCCAACGTCCCTGATAGCGTTTTTCCATTATCTTGATATCCTGGTGGAAACATTCTCCTTGTTTTTCACTGGCAGCTCCTAAATTGTCCAGAAAGTAGTCTAGCTGGCTGTTTAAAAATGAACCTTTAAACTCGTTAAACATCCCAAATTCTTGAAGTGATTAAGCATATTAGATACAATGGTTATATTATAGTCTGGGTTTTTTGTTACCAAAAACTTGTTAACAACTTCCTTGAAAGCAATCCAAGCCTCTTTCTCTTTCACTGTTATATGTAATTCAAACTCAGAGTCAAACATCATTTTTCTTATATCAGGGCCAATGAAGACGCCCTCTTGTAAATTTGCTTCTGATAAATGCGGGAACTTTGAGCAAAGATATTGGAATTATAAGATATTATATTCATTATAAGATATTGGATCGCTGGCTTTCGCATATTTAGTATTATATTGTTTGCGTTAATTTTCTGAACTATTTTTTTGAATATAAAGGTTTATGATGTAAAATGTAGGGAAATGGTGGGTGATACAGCAATTTTATTGTTATTTTCAGATTCAGCACACTAAAATCCATAAAAATATGGTTAAAGTATTAAAAAAGTTTTTTAGTCGTTGGCCTGTGTAATCTTTATATTTTTACCTTACAGAATTTAATATGTTCGTCCTTTACACGTCGATTGTAGTGCTGAGCACAGTAATTTTTATAGGAATTTTCTCTCCGTGTTGAATATGGCAATACAAAATACGATTTAGAAATGTTAAATTGTAATCCAAATCAATAGTTTTAAGAATTATATACATTCATTTAACTTTTTGAATTATGAAGTTTTTTTTAGCTTTGTAAATCCGACTTAGTTTGTCACATTTTTGTGGGAGAGAGATAAATAAATTAAACTGTCACTGTACAAGCTACTTTTTTATCCTTGTCATCTTTTTTATCCAATCATATTTTTTTCAAAATTTTATTACCTTTACTTTTTTCTTAGAGTTGTAATATAATACTAGTCAATTACGTCATTTAATGACGTCATATTTTGGTTTGTCGCGCCAGTAAGTTTGATGAAATAATTTTAGCTGAACATTCCTTTCAAGGGCTATTATCTGCAATTTTTTAAAATCTTTTAGATCTACGGTTATCAAGTTTGAAGAGAGAGGAAAGACATTTGCAAGCCACTTTATGCATAGAAAATGAAAAATGAAAATATAAACTTCAAAGGGTCTAGCAGGTAAGATAGGGTTTGCAACCCCAAAGAGATATTTTAAAAATAAGTTACGTTGCGATGTCGGTAAGTAATAAGTATACGATTGGCACCTATTTCAGCCTCTAATGTTTCCGTGTTCTTAAGATAATTGACCATATACTGTGTGTTTTTCGAGAGTTGCCATTTTTATTACAGTCAAACCGTTGATTTAATCGAAAAATTGTTCAAATAAGAGTTGTAGATATCGACGGGGGAAATCGATTGCTATAGTTAGGAGTTTTATAGCTGTTATGGTTTTCGAGCTATGATACAAACTTAGGTAACAAGCTTTTAAATGAGACTATATATTAATTTTTCGATAAAACTGATCTAATGCATTAATTAACAACATGAATGAGCAAAAAAATTTTTTTACCCAAGTTTAATTTTTTAATTTTTCATTAATTTATCAGTAAGGCGGTAAAAATATGCATATGTACTTGAAGCTACTTCAACCGATACTGTTTTGGTTGGTTACATTTCCATTAAATCCAAGAATATAAACTTTCCTAGTACCATTTCTATCATAAAAATTTGGTTGTAATAAAAATGGCAACTCTCAAAAAACTCACATGGTATACTTGTACACTAGGGAGGGTGTTTTTGAAAATTGTTTTATCCAAAACTGTTATAGCCAGACTAATAAAACCCCAACTGTTTATTAGATAGTACGTTGATCTATGGAAATTAAAAATTACAATAACCTTTTTTTGTAATTTAAAATCTGTAGACAATATGTGACAGTTCTAAATGTCAAAAAGTAGCTCAAAATTAAATCTGCTGCCTCTTTTAGGTCTACCGTGGGTGCGACGGCTGACGCTCGTTTTTTATGATTATTAAGTACTAATCTAATGTCTAAAGCAGAATTCATTCGGCCTAAAATCAGTAATGAAAATGCAACGCTATCTCCTATACTAGTAGGCTGGAATCATTTCCGTCATTAGCTGGAATAACATTAAGTCTTGTAATATGAAATGTCGTTTTCCAGCCACTTGGCTGATCATGTAATGCAGATAAACATTGACACTTTTTGAGCATTAGAGAAGTTGTTTTGAAATGTTTAAATAAAATATCATAAAAAGAGATAATTAAAAAAAGGTTGGCGGACCTCCTTCTTAATATACTTCTCCAGGTACAATGTATCCGATCAACCTTTTTGACATAAAAGTACATAAATATTAAAATAATTTGGAAAGTTCGCCTATATGGTCCTGTCGACCCTGAATATATTTATTAAGTATATCTTGATTAAAGCAAAATTTTTCATTGAGTTTTCGTCGAGCAAGAAAATTATGTAAAAAAAATGAACAAAAGAATACATTTTATCCATACATTTTTAAATTGATGTTTCAATAAGTTTTCAGTTGATACTTTACACAATCGTTTTGGAAATTTCCATTTTGGGGCCACTAGAAAAATTTTTTGTTCCTACATCAAGGGGGATCTTAGGGATAGGCGAAAATTTAAAAATAAAATAGAATTACATCACAAAAATGGAACATCTCATTATAATATCTTTTTGAGCTAAAAAAACATTTTAAAAGAAATTGAATAGTTTAAATAATTTGTAGGTGTTTTCATTGACAATTAATATTCAATATGTGTTAAAACAACAATTCGAAAAAAATTAATTTGAATAAAATTCTTAAAATGTTTATTTATCACCTAATTCTGTCTGACTTCTTATAATAATACCTACTTAAATACTTACTGCACAATTAACAGTGGCGAATGAGAAGCAAAACTAGACTATTGACATTTTTCTCTCATTATTACACGATAGTTTTGTATTTTTTCGTATTAATTTGTATTTATTTAACAAAAATTTGTTTTAAGAGCAGTTAAATTTACTAATGACGAATATCGGCTCCAATCGTCTTCACACAGCCGGCATTCAAGCCTGAGCCCAGGGACGAATCCAGTTCTTCATTAGGAGAGGGTTTTTTAATGGCTTTATAATACTTTTATTGATACTGCATTAAAAAATTTTATTGAAATTTTTTTTATAGAAAACCTATTAAAAACATCTTTTGTAATAAAATTATGAAGTAATTAAATAGCTGAGAAAGTTTGAATTTATCTCCGTTCTCATGAGCTGTATCTACGTTTGGCCCTACCTACCTAATTTTAGTAAAAATGAAAAGGACGAATTGAAAAACCTATAATTCGCTTTCAATTTCAACATTCTATTATTTTATTTGCGACTAAAATGACCTTGGAAAATTATAATAAACTTGATGACGTCCTCAAATCAAAAAATTCTTTTCTACCCAATAAAATTTTCTGGATATAAGTTAGAGTGTATGGTTGAATTGGCATAATGAAAGTGTGCATTTTTCATTTTTGCTATTGAAATGGCAAAATTCCTTGTAGAAATGTGCGATTGATTCGACATAAATTGTTTTTCTAGTCGCTGTATAAGCCTAATTTTGATAAATATGAAAAGGACGACTCCAAAAACCTATGATTTGCTCCAGTTTTACCATTCTCGCACTTTATTTACGGTTTAAATCAACTTGATGACATCACTAAGCTAAAATAATTTTTCTTAAATTTAAATTTTGTGTTACGGTGACTGATGACGTTATCAAATAAACCACCATTCCTACCATTTTGTTCTTTTGCCCTTGGAAAGGGTTATCCCAATGACCACCCCCTTGTATCCGCGCTTGCCTAAGCAAATTCCTAGCAGATGGCATCGCAGGTTTAAATATATTTAAATATCTCTGTATCAATACATTTTATAAATTATATACAGGTATTACCTACAATACGATTTATAATAGATCGCTACTGACCTAAATTTTGTTAAATTACAAATTTATTATGGAAATTGTATAGCCTTGATACCTACAACAATGCTGTATATCTATTCACAATAAATTAAACGAGCATGTAGATAAAAATATCAATACAGTCTATCTACTCTTAGGCCGGGCGCACATCGAGACGCAGTTAATCGCAGTTTCTGTGACTCGTATTGTAGAATGGGACGGCGCAAATTGAAACGCAGAGCAGAGCAGAGCGGCACTGCGTCACATGATACGGATGTGGCACTCGTGAATGTGACACAGAAACGCGCGACATTGTAAGACGTTCTCAATTTTTAGTTGGTTTTGTTTCTCCGAAATAAAAAGAATTGAAGAAACTGAAGAAAAACAGTGCTGCCCTGCTCTGCTCTGCTTTTAAATTCATGCTATCTCGTTCTACAACAAGAGTCACAGAAACTGCGCTGTCCTGTCTGCGTTAACAGTGTCTCAACGTGCGCCCGGCCACACAGTTTATTTTATCGTGCTTTCCTGCCTTGCCATGCGTTTACTGCGTGACGCAGCTCAATGCGTGCCTGGCCTTATGATGTGGTATTCTCAAAATGTGTTTTCGATAAAACGCGGAGTAAAAAGCGGTGATAGTCCTCCTATAACACGGTATTCTAATAACACGGTTTTTGTAAAACGCATGTGTGTTTGAGTGAAAGTCATCCAAGAACACTGTTGCTCTGCTGTCGTCATAGTCACCATAATCTTGAAGAATCTTTTGTCTTTGATAACCGTAGTATCATTACCTGTGTATTTAAAGCAGTAGTTCCTAAAGTGGTCCATATCGATCCGCAGGGGTCGATATAGACCTGCAAGGGGTTGACTATAACAGAGAAAAATTTGTCTTAAAACGAGAAGTTGGTGACTGGTGACCTTTTTTTTGTTCGCCACCTGCATTTTTCCGGGTCATATTTTTCTATTTTTGGAAGTTGTAAATGTGTACAGCGGGGTAGATTGATTTTGCTTATCCTAAAATGAAAAGCTGGTGACCTTTTTTTCTTGACCTTGTTGAATTTGGTTGAAATTGCACAAAGAGTCTATCTAAAACCGAAAACCATGGCAAGTGGTCTATGAATAAAAAAGTTTGGAAACCACCGATTTGGTGAATTAATTTATATGTAATATTTGACTTCACCAGGTCCCTTATGATTTGTATATAACGTCGTACAGAAAAATTTTGCTTTTACTAATTCCGTGTTCTCTTCTAATGTTTTAGTTATTTCCGCGAAAAATATGAAAAATTATTTCTGAGTCTCTTACAGCGCGGTTCGGTATTAACGTCGTCCGAACTAATCATGTTATAGGAGGATTGACCGAAATTATTAAGGTTGTTGAAGCATTAAAACTTAGCATTGCTCTCTCCTCACAAAAAGTTTCTATTTTATAGGCTAGTGATTCGCCGAACTCGAAAAATATGGTTTCGAGAAAAACATGTCTAAAGTTTTAGTTATCAAGAAATTTTTATTTTACCTTTAATCTGCGATGTCTACATCGCATAATGATTATTGTCCTTCCAAATGGAGGCTGGTCTCCTGTTTATGCTTTCTGGTAGACATTGTGTCTCAAGGTAAAACAAAGTCACAAGGTGATATAACCCCTTAAGGAATAATTAAGTCCTCAATAGCCGGATTTTAGTCTCTTGTAACTTTTTAAGTGAACAAAACATGAATTTTTATTTAATTAAATAATTAAATATTTTATTTTATAAAAATACACACATAAATTTAATAATGTGAATAAAAATTTTTACTACTTTCATTAGTACCGCTGGAGTAAAAATAATTGTTGCATTAGGTATTACATTTGTACTATTTGTACCGAGAGAGAAAGTAAAAAAAATCAAACAAAACCGACAGTTGTTATGGTGGTAGCGTTGGGAACACGTTTAACAAACACATAACAAAGGCTGCTATTACACTCTCATAGATACATGTCAAAGATATATATGATACATGTCAAAGAAGTATGTTTAACTATGATTACAGAAATATTATGTTATAAAAGTTAATTCATTACATTGTACTGGATCATCCAGAGAGTTCGTGTCGTTTTCGGTGTAAATAACTATCCCCGTTTTCTTCAAATGGTCGAAAACTGTGGATTTTGAATGCATAAAAGTTGCCGTTAATTCTAGACAGTTTGCCTCGGCTTTCGCTTTATTTCTTGACGGATAAATGCATCGCCAATACACACAGGTCGACCGGAGTCTCGTCGAGTTTGGAATCTCATCTTTCAAAGAAAAATTACCCTTTTGAAATCTAGCAAACCACTTTCTACAAATTCTGTCAGAAAGTGCAACATCACCATAAAGACTACAAATATTTCTTGTTGCGTCAGCTGCATTAGTAACTTTTTTAAACTCGTATAACATGACATGATGTTCCTTGAAGTCTAAGATTGCTCATCGTTATTTATAAAAAAAAAATTATTTAAACACCGTTTAAAGATATATGATACATATTATGAGCAACACTATCGGCCTAACACTAATATGTTGTTGCATGTTTCGTTTGCGGTTGCAACTTGAAAAAAATATGAACTCATCCGAACAACTCCGAAATTGGCACGAACATTCCGGATGACCTAATAATATTACTTTATTCAAATAAATCTTTGATATATATGTATCTATGACAGTGTAATAGCGGCCAAAATGTCATAATTATACTTGAGTTCAGAGGAAATTGTGGCAAATCAATAAAAACATGTTTAAATTTTTTTGCTCAAAGTCAGTATCCACTTGATCTTTGTTGTTCAAAAATATGACACACTTAAGATTTTATTTAAATCTAGTGCTATGCTATTATTGATTTATGACGTGTACTATTAGTCGTTCTAGCGAATGGAGATTTTTTAATTTTTTTTATCAATGTTTAAATTAATTTGTCAGTAGTTGTACACACACATCATTATTGGGCTGATGAGCGATGTGTCATTTTAAAATGTTCACGAATAGAAATGATTACGTTTATTAAGGTTGTTAAAACACTATTTCCTTTCTTTTGTTATACGTTTCAGTATTGTATATACATACATATATACATAATAATATGTAATTTTATTGGTTTGATTAGCATTAAAATATTATTATTAATACTAATCAAAATTATAGAAATTATGGGAATAAAATTGCCGTAAATGATATCTAAGTTAGGTGTAAACAGATTTATCTGGTAGTTTTATTCAATTTTTATTTGAATGAAAATTATTTATTTAATTAATATTTACGCATAAAACGTACATTGAACTTTGCGTACTATTTAAAAATTGCCTGTTATGCAAACTTTTTCCATTTAATAGATATTTTTTTATTAAACTGTCTTTTCGGTATTGTAAAATTCAAACTTCCACCGTATGGTAGATTTCTGAACTGAATTATTTAATAATGTCTAACGAAAACATGTTAACGTGGATATCTTACTTACATACTACTGGTCCGACTTCGCTCAAATTTTGGGAATATTTGAGAGTTAGTCCATGTATAAATTATTTTGTCTACGACTACCATGAAATTGCTTGTTTATTGTACAAAATACTATCTAGGTAAGTTATGTATACATAATAATAAATCTTTTCCCCTTAAGGACCTACAATTAATTTTTTTTTTATACAGTTATTTTTAAGCACTCTTTTCTACGGTTAATACATACCATATACGTATACTTAATAAATTATTTATTACTCAAAAAGCGCATCTTTGATTTTGATGAAATTTAGTGTGCTGTAAGTACATAAGGTAAACAATATTCTGTATTTTTTTTTTTGAAAGATGTACGTATACCAGAACCATACTAAAAAAATAAATTATATTTTTTATGCAATTATTTTGAACTTTTAAAATTTAGGGAAAAAAATATACAATATAGTTCTAAGAATTACCTAAATTTTGGCGTCGGTTTTATTTTCCTAGGTGTTATAGTTTTTGAAAAAATTGAATTTGAAAATTTACAGCACTCACACATATTTTGGTTAGTATCTTAAGGGCAAATCAAGATTTAGGGTCAATGACCCTATATTTGATAATCACTATTGGGTTTACCAATGTTACTACATATATTAATATAGATATCGGCTACGGGAGCTATTTCCCTATGCTTATCTTGCTATACCCTTTCGAATTCTACATAATTTTAATGTATTAAATTATTTGTATTAAATTTTTATCATTTATTGTGAATTTCATGTTAGTCGTAAATAAAGTATAGTACGTTACTCGGCTGTAAGATGTATTACACATTCGCGCAATTACACATTCGCCGTTGCACGGCTCGTGCATAACTTTTTCGCTCGTGTGTAATACGCAACTTACAGCCTGAATCACGTAATATATACTATTATAAATTTCAATGTAATCAGAATCATAACAGTTACCGTGCATACAAAAACATGAAATAAGGTTAATTGAGGACTCAAAAAACGCCCAAAATAGACGGTTGGACGAATCTTAAACAAATTTTGCTCAAATATTATTGGGATTTTGAAGCGTTATCAAAGAGCAAACTCTTCATGAGTTTAGAAATATTCTTCTTAAATCGAAGCTCAAAAGGGATCGGAAATTAAAATGTTGCTAAAATTAGCAATATGGGTATCTAGGAAAAGATCTCGTGGAATGAAAATTAGATATGCTCTTAAAATATGAATATAATTACTTTAGAGTTGTTGGGCGAGCGGAGCAATGCACTATAAAGGAACTGATTTTATACAAAATTTTAGAATATTAAATTTAAATGAATGTATGGTTAAAATTATCCGTCGATTCCACCAAATAGGGTTTAAATTAAAAGGCTGAAGAACTTATGACAAAGTTCTGTTCAAATATTATTGAGATTTTTGAAAATGATGAAAGTAACGTTAAAGTCGTCTTCCAGGACCTTGGTGCTCTAAGGAGGGCCTAAAATATAAATGCCTCTAAAACTATTGGTACGGGTATAATAAATACTTTGAGTTGCCACAAATTTTCATGAACTGTACGACGAAAATATAATTTTAAGGCGCATTTTTGATTGACAACTTTGAATTTTTATATCTCAAAGTATTTCTTGTTTCAAACATTACTTAAATAATATAAGGCACGAAATTTAAGACAAGAATCAGTTTAACCATGAAATAACTTTAAAGATTGTATAAAAGGTTGATACGAGTACGAGGAATCTGTATGCCACACCACACTGGCAGCGTATTTTTCACTTAAAGTCGTTCTATAAAAAATATTATTTATATATTATATATGATATTGTTCGAAATAATTCGCAACCGGTCAGCTAGTCAGTATATATTTTGAACTGAATAATGTGTATTATTTCGATTAAAAGTTAAGACAAAAATTTCATAAAGATACATACCTGGATCGCTCGATATTGCTTCCGTAAACTGGCCATATTCACTTAATATTAAAATACAAATAAATAATATCACTAACAACAGTTTCATTTTTAGTTAATTGTTTTAAGATTTCATTGAAACTAATTTTAAAATTCTGATGTTACAGCGTCTCTGTATATGAATCGAACAGTTAATTATAAACAGACAATAATCACAGATTAATAAAGAAAAAGAAAAAAAAACAAGTAGGCAACTAATTATAATTATTATAATTAACAAAACATTTAATTTAAAGAAAATAAATATGTGGGTTGACCTAATTTGGCAACATAATTTCTATACTATTATTAAAGTCTACCACAGTAAGTAGGTACACGATTTATACCGCATAATCAGCCATTGTCAATGTTATATATGACTTTTACTTTATGAATCAAATTAAAAACACTGTGTTTCGTATAGGAAATTTCAAGACAGGACACTTACAGTCTGTCATACAGGAGCGTCCGATGAACTGTTTCAACAGAAAACTATTAGGAAGCTCCACTACTGTACCATTCGTTGAATGGTAGGATAGACTACTACGCTGTGTGCTTGAGACGCCAGTATTACTTTGTATTGCGATAAGAACATAACCTTTTCAAAATGAGTACGTCATATGCAAAATGATTTGGGGCAATGTTCTTGTGTATTCACAGTAAAGGACTTAAAATGACTTATAAAGCTGCTGCTAAATATATGCACAAGTCAGAAGACTTTGTATGGAAGTGGGTGTTGTGATATAATGGTCAGAAAAGTGTCAACAATTTTCCTGAGAAAGAAAAAACGCGAGGGTCTTCTCAAAAAGAAGATAAAACCATTTTCAAGTTATTTTAACGAAAACCTTTTTTAACACTGCGACCAGGACAAAAGTTATTCGTTTAAAAGGAAGTTAATATTAGTATAATGACTCTGAATAGGCGGCTAAACGAAGCAAATATTTCTTGGCGTAGTACAATGCTGAAATATTTCCTCAAAGCGGAGCATGTCAAAAAGTGATGCTTGTGCAAAATTTGAATCGTGATTGGAGTAATGTAATGTTTACTGACGAAGCGTGTTTTTACACATGAGTTTCTGTCAAATATACTTGGTCTTTTATTAAACCGGTTTGTGCCGCCATATCCAAGCTCTCTGGCGGTCGTTACCGCAACAAATGCGAAAAATATTATAAAAAATATGCCAAAACGGTGCCCACAAATTCTAGATAATAATGAAGTCTAATAGTGCTTTTAGTGTACTTTAAATCGATTTATTCATTGTTGAGAAATAATAATTTTTCTTTTAAATATGGAGACGACGCTCTTGTGTGACAGACTGTAAGTCACAAAAAATATAAAATATAAAAATTGTAAAGTTTAGGAGTTGTTTCATAAAATAGTTAAAATATCTTTGAAGATGACAAGTCTTAATCGTGATGAATCTTCCAAAAATGAATACGTAAACTATTAAAAATAGGTTTACAGAAAAAAGTGAGTTTGACAAAAAGAAATAATCTCTTTCAGTAGTGCCAAAAGAATACATATTTCTTTATTTCAAAAAAAATTTACTTGAAGCAAAAAATATTTTGTATAAAACTAATTAAAGAAATCATTTCTTCAATTCTTAGAATCAAAAAATCTTTTCCTCGCTGTACTTTTAAAGGACTTATTTTGATTGCAAACTTTGGCTCGTCTTATTCTGAGTACAAATTAAAGTTAAGCAGGAAACTCATTAGTCGTTAGGACGCTCTTCTACTTGTATTTGACTTGAAATTCATGAAAAAATTAATCCTATTCAGTGCAGGATATAATTATCTAATAAATATACACGAAGTAAATTCATTGTATCTGTCTAAAAGTTATCAGAATTTAAGCAATTATATTTTAAAAATTATATTGATTGCTTGTAATAAAGCGAAACACTACAAAAAAAATTATGAGTGTGCTTAAGATCACATGACCGAAGTAAAAACTTTTATGGCGATTTTGTAACCGATTCGAAGTAATATAAATAAATTGTATATATTAAATAGGACTTTAATGAACGAGTTTTGATTATATGTGATGAGCGTGCGAAGCCAATAACAAAAATGTGGAAAACAAATAATAATTAATTATTTTCAAAGTTCAACCAAGTTCAACATTAAATACTATCAGGTTAGAATCAAATCCAAAACGGGTCAAACGTATGTCTCCTCAGTTTGACAATTCGGTTGAAGTATCCATAATTTTGAAGGATAATTTATTTATTGCCTATTTACCATAAAATAAATTTATGTCAGAAATTAGGTCAGAATTTATGTCAGGTTGGCTTTGAAATAAGATAAATGTATTTAATAAATTTCTAGACACTGACAACGCACAGCCTAAACCGTTGGGTTTACAAGAATGAAATTTTGCACACGAGTTCTCTATGTAACGTAGGCGACCACTAAGAAAGGATTTTTGAAAATTCGTCCCCTTAGTGAATTAAATAGGGGATGCAATTTCGTTACTATGGCTATTAAAATAAATAATATCTTACTTAATAAATCTTGAACACTGACTAACATCCTGAGATGTTGCCGATGGTAAATTCCATCGGGAAAATTCCATACGCTAGTATTTAATATTACCTATTAATTGCATTTTAAATGTGATTTCAATTATTTTAATTTTAAAATGTATTTTGATTTATCTTATTTTAGTTTCCATAGATTTTTTGTGTTTTGTAGTAGTTTTGTGTGAATGACAGAAATTAATTGATAGGTAGTAATAACGAAAGTAAAGTTACTTTTGTATAAGTCTTAATGAATGAAATATTAATTGAATCGTAATAATGCTCTTAATATGGAAAATTTGTATTTATTTTTATTATTATTAAACAAAAAAATTCATTAAAAATAAGATTCTTCGGTAGTGACATGCTACTGATCCTTAGTATTACCTAACCGTTACAGATTTCATTACATTCTCACACAAAGTTGCTTTCTCTATAAAAGTTTTTGCTTTAAAAACGTTACCAAAATTCGTAAAATTATTTAAAATTTACTGTAATAAATTTTACCTAATTAAAAAGTGTACTTTTACATAACAAATTGTATGAAAAATACACAAGTTAGGATTTTTATCAATTTTTTGTTTTATATTTACACTGTAAATCCATGTGTTTTTATCTGTTATTAGTGTAATATTAAGGGGTTAGCAAAAGAAGCCAAACACTGTTTTCGATTTTTTTTGCAGTATAAGAAAATATGATCTATTTTAACTTTTGACATATTATTATATATTAATATTGCTTTGAGATAATGTAAAAAGATTATCATAAAAAAAAAAAAATGAAAATTAGGTCATTGGCAGGTACCCGTTGAAAATCGCTAATTTTTCGCCATATTATAGAATTTTGTTTATTAGTAGATGCTTATAGCTTGTACCTACTTGAACGAAGGATTTTAAAAAAGAATGAAATTTCAATTTTTTACAGCGTTATAAACAAAAAATTTTGATTTTTGGTAAAAATTTTCGTGTTTCTCGTTTGTAAATGTAAAATGAGATGTAATGAACGGAAACAGTAATCCTTCGTTCAAGTACAAGCTATAAGCATCTACTAATACATAAAATTTTGTTTTTTGATTTCGGATAAGTATTTCACTAGTTACTCTGCCTACAGCGAAAAATCAGCGATTTTCGACAACTAACTACCAATGGCCTAATTTTCATTTTTCTTCATGAAATTTTTTTAAAGTATCTCAAAATAATACATAATAATATGCCAAATTTTGAAATAAATCATATCTTCTTATATTGCAAAAAAATTTAAAACAGAGTTCCTTTTGCTAAAACAAAACCCATGTAACTCCTTAAAGAAAAATTGTAAGTATACAATATAAATTTCCTAAGATATACTAATTTTTCCCTGTTACGCCAATAATGGAGGCAATATTTTTTTACACTTTTTAGGTATATATTTGAAAAGTTATAGCTTTTATGATCTATTTTTGACGATGTAGAAATAGAAGCGTAAGTATGTCTTGATATCCAGGAGAATGAAATATGTTTTGTTAATTAAACTAATCAGTGCCGTTTGTCTCCGCAGTTTAAAGTTTCAAATTGATTAACTAAGATAATAATTTAAATGATTATTAAGATAGATATATCAGTATTTGCAACTATATTTTAATTTTTTGTTTCAATCTATAGACAATTAATTTTCATTTTAATAAATTAAATTTTTTACAATTAACATTCACTCGAAACACGAAAAAAAACAAAACAAAACAAAACAAAAAAAACAAAAACAAAACACAACGATTTAAAAAAACAAAATCCAATTTAAAAGTTCATTCAATTAATTCATATTTTTAATTGAAATTACCCACATGTAATTGACACAAGTTTGTTTTTATTATTTACGAGTTTTTCACTCAATACTGGACGTACTGTTATTCTCTGATCTGAATCTCTGATGTATGGATGTTTTGTCTGATCTTTTAAGTGTATCCAGTAATTGTACCGTTTCAATTACACACACATAAAATGCGTAATGTTCATCGACTGATTTGTATGTATGTCCTGTCCACCGACACCGTAAATATCGTGTGACAAGATCATTACAACTGAAACGTTTGCAACTTTGCAACTTTCTTAAATACTTCAGCAACGAACGCTCCAATTGACTCAATAGTTAGCAGTATTTTGCTTTGCTGAATGATGATTTGGACCGCAAAATGTTGATAAATTTCGTGGAAATTAATGTTTTAAATATAAGTATGCATGTAATTTTAATCGTATATTTAATGTCCAGTTAGTGTTATCTGATGTGTTTAACTGATGCGACTGTGAGTCATATCATATTTAAACGATGAATTAATTATACATATGTTATAGTCTTAAGTGTTGTTTTTTTTATAATTTACAAGAAAAGATGAATTGCTTGTTGAAAAATAATAACCCTTTCAATGCAAATGGTTTCAAGAAGTAGTCCAACAAAATTGTTGACTGTGGATCAAATTTATAATACCTACGTTGGGAGCGCTGGGAATTCTACTACGAAGAGTCATTTCTTCTATAAATTTTATATATTTCTGCGCCACCACCATAATAAAAGTTAAGGATTCATTTCCAAAAAATTAAATTGCATAACGAATACTGACGTTAATCTTGTCTTTCTGCACCAGCATGGTTACATTGAAAGCGGATTTATATTAATATCGTAAACTTAAGAGAAACAGTAAATTAATGCTGGCTTAAAGCAAACTCGCTAACCAATAAACCGTTGGTCACCCAGTGGTCCATTTGATAATTTCAGGAGACCCATTGATTTTGCAAATTGAGTATCTATAGCATTTAAAAATATAAATATGATGAGCGTTAGTCCTTTTTTTCAAAGATGGTATTTGAAAAGAGTCTAGCCGGATCAGCATATGAGTTTTCCTTCCAGCCGCTTTTTCGCCTATTCTTTTTCAAGAATGTTGCTTATGGTGAGTAATGTTCGGAAATATAGGTATTAGACCTCTACTTCCTATATTGTCAGAGATATGAGGGTCACAACCCTTAACTTTAAAATTTTTTCTTCAGAACTATTGAAGATAATTAGAGGAAATTAACAAAGGACGTTGATATAGAATAACTTTATATTATGCGGAGTTTTTCCGGCACAGATGGGAGATTTTTTATAATAGTTATATCTCAGAAACGGTGGCTCTTAGGAAAAAAAGTATTGAGACATTTTTTATAGATAATTATATGATCTAAAATTTTTGTCTGACCTAATTTTATGATAAAACTTACCGTTTTGCTGAAAAAGGCGAAAAGCCCATTTTTAACACTATTGACCTTTAATAAAATTTTTTCCACGTACAGGATCGATGAGGACTTTTCAACACTTATTTATAATGATGTAAACATTCGTACAAATTTTCAGCTCTCCCCGAATTTTTGTATCTTTACTACTATTTTTAGGGGTAAAATAGTAGTAAAGATACAAAATCGGACCGATCGGATTACTATATAAAAATAATACCCATAAAAAATAAGCATACTCTGATCCCAACAATTTTTCCCCAGTTAAATTTTGTATTCTTTTACTTCAATGACACAAACTAGTATAAATAGATCATCAATTCTGCATTTAAACTAAAAATTCTTTTATTATGACATTTCCGAACATATTTTGTTTTTATTTTTATTAGTTTGAATGACTAAAGTAAAATTACACTCATAATATATAATAAATTAGTCACGTGAATTACAAAACACAAACGATTGAAAAAATATGGTGATTTTAAATATAAATAAATGTTCTCCGATTTGAAATCTCAAAAATTATCTTGACACACTACAATGAAAACTATAAAAGCTTATTATACCTTAAGGCATAGTCTTTTTAGGGTTTAGGGTTAGTCAAAAAAAAACACCTGATTACCCCTTATAATTTCGTCAATTCCAGTAAATTATAAAATTCAACGTTTACATTTCATTTCTATTGAAATCCAGTCTTTCTCAAAGTGAGCGATAACGCCCCCTTGTAGGCGCTGGATGTTTAGAAGTTCTCCTTTAAAAAGTAAGTTTATTAAATGTAATTAAATTAAAGTAATGATTGCGATTATGATGTTTAAGATGTGATAAAGTTAATTTCTTTGGTGGTGGCGGGGGGGAGGGGTTCACAAGGAAACACAGAGAACAGAGGAAACACTGCTATCTCCATACTAGTGATACCAGCGTAGACAAAAAAATCCCATCCACATTTCCGCACTATGTTGTACAGCTACACACTGTTTGTAGTCGTGTGGATTTGATGTTTGCATGTGCGTGAATGGTCACACACACAACTAGATAACACGTATTAGCGAACAGAGCAACGTGCAGTTTAAGTAATAATGGTCTTAATAATACATAATAATTATCGTGCATTCGGTGATCGACACCGAACGACTAAATGCCTTAATCTGTGACAGACCAACAAATGACTCCAAGCGATCTACACATTTGGGATTTTAGTTTGCTTCTAGTGTTCTATGCTAGGAAATAATTGTGTGAGTCTCAAATTCTTCTGAATAGAATTATAGAGTGTAAAGGAAGTATTGTACTGACGTATAGAAAAATATTCGACCAATATAAATTGTCGATAGGAAAAAATCATTTGAAATTTCATTTGTACACTTTCACTTTATAATATTAGGTATAAGTCAAATAAACTAAAAATAGTCTGACAGCATCAAACAAATGCAATAAATGAAACAAAATCATACGAACATTATTTTCTGCCTCTTTTCTTTTTGTTCTTTTTATATTAGAGTAATTATTATAGTAACTTACGCTTGTACGCCAAATTTTACTCCATTTTTAGTTAAATTGGGTTATAATATAGATTACAAATTTCATCTATTGCTTTCGCTTATTGAAATGATGTTTACGACGTTACTTTTTCAGAACAGTCGGCTCCTTGATGTCATTATAATGATCCAAGAGCTATTGAACATTTTATTCAACGAAAGTAGCTACTTTTGGAGAGTTCTAAGCCCTCCTCCCCTCCTCCCGATTTTTTAAGCGACACCGGAAGGAGGTAGAGCTACCGGGACGGTTCTAGAAACCTCCGGCGGTGGGTGGAGTAATGTGAACGAAAATTTTTTCCAACCTAATTGAACCCAACGGAACTTGATCTAACCTAACCGAACCTAAGGAAATTTTGTATAACCTAACCTAACCTAACCGAAACTAACAAAATTTTTCCAACCTAACCGAACCTAAGAATTCAAAATTTCCCTAATAGATGGCGCAGCCACCTTCGAGCCCTGTAAATTCACTACTAGATGTCGCTGCTAGTCTGGATATTAGCGATCTCAGTGCGTAAGTTTGAGAAAATCCTTTTTGATAGTTAAAAGATGTTGTTGCTAGTCTGAACCGCTGCGAACTCTGTACCTTGATTCAAAATTCCATGAAAAAGATAGCGCTGCTAGTCTGAACTACCGCGAACTCTCTACCTTGATTCATAATTTTATTATAAGATTGTATATTTGGATATTCTTGAATTGCGTTTTGCTTAAAAGCAGTTCGTTCTTCTTACAATGATAATACGCTTGTTGAAATTTCGAGTACATGTGATATGCTACTGCATATTAATCATTACTGAAATCCAAATTCAAACCCAGTTACGGGTATTTCGCAGAATTTAAATAAATTTTAACGTTTGAAAGGTCACAGTGATCGAAAATACTCGAATCAAAAATCTCGAAATTATTGGAAATATCGAAATTATTGGAAAAATTCAAAAATATTGGAATCTTTATCTTTTTTATTTCGTCGATCCGTTTGTAGAGCGAATACAATGTAACGCGGTTTTTCCAGCTGAGTCGATGTTTTCACCGTCCAAATGTTTTGTCTGGCCGTTGGAATCGTTGGCTGTATATGCATATCCCACGATCGAAAAGCAATATCTCTCGACTATTTTTCACATATTTCAACAACTTCAGTTTCTGTTCATCTGCAACTGTAACGAGTGGACCCATCCATTGAATTGTATGTATATGGAAGGTGACGTCATCCGGATAACTGCATCGTGATCCGTTCGAGCCCCAGTCAGAATTAGTTGATGTTTTGCATTGATGATAACTTTCTTGTAATGGTTAAGAAATCAAAACATCCGCGCCAATGGTAGACAGAAATTGAAATAGCCTTTTTCCGTTACTTTAACTGTTTCACCCGGACACCAGCCAGCGTTGTAGAGTAGTTTGCTTTCATTTTCGTTTAATGCCAATTAATTAATTAATGTTGTTGTTGGTCCAACGTACTTGCATTGATCGATTTGCACATCGTTCAGTTCATATCGTATTTCTTCAAACAGGTACGCCAATGAATTGTTGGATAATTCCGCGGTAATCGATACTGTTTTATCACCCTTCAACAATTGTCCTTCCACATACGGGCAACTTTCGTGCGGCAGCAGGATCAGATCTTGATTTTGACAACAGATTCGAATTTCGTCGCTGTTGCCAAACGGATTTAGAAACGGCTAATAGCAGTGATATTCGATGTTTGAAATGCTCTCATCGAAATCGATTCCAGTACTGATGCTTAAAATGTTGCTCATTTTTTCCTCTTCAGCTTGAAATCCAGTTGCCGAAGTAATTGTTTGTTCTCTCTTGTTAATGGCGGTCGTTGTTGCTTCTTCCTCACCGATCCGTTCACCTTGGTGGTAAGTTGTAGACACATCGGTCGCACTACATTTTTATCTTTAAATACCAACATTTTTTACGCTGGCTTCAAATGCAACTTTACTGTTATCATTTCGCCTCGAAAATTCACTAAATTACCGCCTTGATCCACAATTCGTAAAACTAGAGATGTTATGCGTCTCACGGTTACCGGCATATAAATAACTGTATTCGGTGATTCACTTGTTTTATACTCAGGTTCAACTTGAATCGAAAGCGAATAAATATTATGTGCTGGAACGTTGTTCAGGTAGCTGTTCGTTGTAATGTTAGTTTCAATTTGTATCAGATTCACTTTCATGATATTCGTTGGTTTATCCGAATAGTGGTAATGACCAGCCGCAAGTTTTCGCTTACTGAAACCAAGTAGTGAGCCAATTGGTCGTTTTTGATCGAAATGAATTGTTTCCATACATTTTATTTCACTTTTTAGCTTATTCTTATTTGCACGAAGTATAAGTTGCGGACTGTCACCCGGTTTTCTCTTCTCTAGTATCCTATCTTCTGTTTGAAACTCCAAATCTTTCAGATCATAATTGCCAACAGGTATCTCCGATGCATTTCACTTCATCGTCACCGTAATGAAATAAAATTATTGGTTTCATCCATATTTGGCACTGCGTTGTAAGTAGCTAGGCTGTGTATGTACGGCCGCACAGTAGGACCCTAATTTTCCGGACTACTTTCCAAATTGTTTTAAGGTGTATGGTTCGGGGTCCTACTTGCCTTATCAGACTTCCGGCTGCTAATTGGTCTGTTTTTAGTTTATCAGTGTGTGCGCACGATAAGTCGTTGCTGTTTGTTGAGTTATAGTTAATTGGTCTGTGGGTGGGTTTTTTATGCTCATTAAAGTTAATTCGATAGTTTTTTGAACGTTGCGTTCATTAAAGTTAATTGGATAGTTATTTTGAGCTCATTAAAAAGCTGATAAGCATTCCGGACTTCGGAATTTTGATATCATAGCTATTTTTAGAAACCCCCACCAAATTTCATGAGTGTATAAAAGCTGCGAGTAAAAAATTCGATAGCACAACAAGTGTTGGACAAGCAACGAGATTTTATTTCAACAATTGAAAAATATCAACAACTTAGAACGAGTTACAAAAGTTTAATTAAAGGCAGCTAGCTTAAAGAGGATGAAAAATATAAAATTTGCGGTTTTCGACGTGTGAAGACAAAGTTTGGTGAGCGGATTGTTGTGGAATTGGAAACGCATTCGTTGTTCTTACCGGCCCGATTCAATCGATTAACGGACGATGACTTAAAGGAAATTCAAGAACAGAAGCTTGCAATCATTAGCCGCGGCAAGATTGGCGTAAATTCTTTCGACATTGATTTGGTTTCTGGTGAATAGAATACTAGCAGTAGTAATGGACTCCCAGCAACAAACACAGCAGCAGCAGTCGGATGAGGGTTACATATCCGAAACATGTTATAATTCAACATGTGATGGTGTTAATCATGAATGGATCAATTTCGGATTCGGTCAACCAACTTATTCGACTAATTTCCACTGTGACACCCAACCATCGGCTGACTTACTTCTAGAGAAATTAAATACACTGGGTGCTGGAGTTCAGAAGACGAGAAAACCATTCAGGAGCCTATCAACTTTAACGCCAGGTGTACCACTCAAAATTCTTAATGCGAGGAGGATGTAACGTGGTTCAAATATTATTGTTGAATTTGAGTCATTTAAAATATATCTACCTAAACGTTTTACTAATAATTTAAATGAGTTAGAAATTAGTAAACTCTGTAAATATTGTCTAATTTATAAGAATCAAAAATGTATTAAATTTGTAGCATAAAAAGATATTTATTATAAATGAAAAAAAAAATACATTGTGTGTATGCAATTATTTTTATCATCCTTAACAAATTAATGTACAAACATCCCCCATATTATTATAGCGGCAAAAGTTTGATAAGTTTAACCATCGTTAAAAGATAAGAACTAAAATCATGTATCGCTTGCGTTTGTTTAATAAAAATTCACTCATTCATAAAATAGCAGCCTAAAAAATCAGTCATTCAAAAATAGCAGTCTAACAAGGAGATGCACCCAGAGTGAAATTCGGGATTTTGATGAAACTTCGCTGGTGTGTAGTATTGGTAAAACTAAGGGACCCGTATTTTTTTTTATCGGCCATCGTCCACGTTTAGGGGGTGAAACCAGCCCCTAAAGTTGGGGGTTCAAATCGTATTTCTTAAGATATCTCAAAAACTATAAGAGATAGAGGAAAACTTTAAATTGATGAAATGTTACCCTTTGAGAGGCCTATTCACCTGTATAGGTTAAACCAGGGCTGGGTTCATAAGGGGGGCTGGAGGGGTTAAAATGGGGGTAAATTTTCTTGCACAGCCTGAATGGTTCAATGTATCAAATTTTTACCACTATAAATAGAAAGAGCACCAAAAATTAGGGGACACGTGTTTTTGCGTTTTTTCTAAATATGAGTGGTATTCAAGCCACATAGGGAAGAATTACATAGGGGAGATTATATAGTATTATTATTGATTGCAAATACGTCCTATATTTTTTTATTTTTATTTTTATTTTCATCATGAAAATGTAAATTTTTACTTTCCGATAATGATTCATGTATTTTTCAGTACTTACTTAATTGATAATTTAGCCATGTGTATATTTGGTTACTGATATTCGATATTTTTTATACCTATTTCTGCGAAAGCTCTCTGGTCTGCAAGTTTTATTGAATGTTCGATAAGAAGCAATAATCTTCCATTCAACAACTGCCTTTATCTTTCTACAAATTCGTTTTAACCAAATAAACGCGGTTTATTTCTTTCTCAACATTCATACTACTTTTCTTATTCTTTTTTGTATGTTTTTTAGGTGTCAACCACATTTCCTATATGGAAAAATTTATTACAAAGGACTTGAATAGTGAACGAAAGGGATTGCTGCTTCTTGTCGGGCATTCATTAACACAGCCACATTCATTAACACAAGCACACCAGAGAACTTTAACTTTCGCAAAAATAGGTATAAAAAATATCGAATATGAGTAACCAAATGTACACATGGCTAAATTACCAATTAAGTTAGTACTGAAAAATATATGAATCATTATCGAAAGTAAAAAAATATAGGAAGTATTTGCAATCAATAATAATACTATATAATCTACCCTATGTTATTCTTCCTTATGTGGCTTGGATACCACACACATTTCGAAAAAACGCAAAACAAGTATCCCCTAATTTTTGGTGCTCTTTCTATTTATAGTGGTAAAAATTTGATACATTGAACCATTCAGGCTGTGCAAGAAAATCTACTCCCATTTTCACCCCTCCAGCCCCCCTTATGAACCCAGTTCTGGTTTAACCTATACAGGTGAATAGGTCTTTCAAAGAGTAACATTTCATCAATTTAAAGTTTTCCTCTATCTCTTATAGTTTTCGAGATATCTTAAGAAATACGATTTGAACCCCCAACTTTAGGGGCTGGTTTCACCCCCTAAACGTGGACGATGGCCGATAAAAAAAATACGTGTCCCTTATTTTTACCTATACTACACACCAGCGAAGGTTCATCAAAATCCTGAATTTCACTCTGGGTGCATCTCCTTGTAAGAATGGAAACAAGCGATTATAAGAAGGTAGGCAATTGGTGGTTTTTTTCGTAATAAAATTTGGAGGAGCATCCGGTATGTAAAAATAAAAATATTTATAATTTCTTAACCTTATTGATTTATTCTTCCTGGTTTTTATGTTTAGAATCGAAAACTGTCCGAGTACAAGGAAAAATTTTCGACGTATTTCTTAGGTATTTTATTTATATAAAAATTATTGTATTTTTATATTAAAAAAATTATTTTTTGTTTTCATAGGAGCAAATTGTATACCACAATTTAGACCTGGGTGAATTTAATAAAAAATTTTTATATATGAAAATATTGTTTTTTCCTTTAAACACCCAATCCCTAAACAACCTTTAAATTTTCAGAAAATATGCTGTGTACATATACCTAGTAAAAGCGATATCTAATAATAATAATTTAGTTGTTCAAAAAATATTTTCACCAAAAAATTAAAATAAAAAATTGAGATAAACAATTTTGTGAAAAAAATAAACCAATAAAAGTGAAATAAATAATTTTGTGCAAAATTTACAAGCAATTAGATAATAATAGTGAAATATTATTTCTAATTTTAGAAATATATAATTGTGATTACTAATTTTTAATGTGATATTTTTTATTTTACTCATATGAGCGATTAGGATGGTTTTCATTATAAGGAAACATTGACTAAAGGTGAAGATAAATGAAAAACTATTTTTTAGAAACATTTCATTTTTTATTTAAGTATACATAGGCAGTACTAAAGCATTGGTAATACAAAAATGTGTGTGTATATATGTTATTATTAATTTTGTGAGATTTAAGGACATATTTTTTTATCACTCCAACCAGGTGAGTTCGGCGTTGACAATGGACAGCACCTCTATATGAAAAAACAAAAAAATTAGATATTACCAATATAATAAATATATGTATACATACCGTTAATTATGAAAAAAATCTGCAAATCGTTTTTCACCGTTAAAATTTAATGCTAGAGTTATTTCACCAATCGCTCGATAACCCACACAATGATAAAAAACAACTTTTGCCGACTCGTGTTGATACAAATTGAGCGGCCATAATGGAATTTTAGAAATGCTAATAATATTTCAACTACAGTTATAATCGATAGCGATTGTTGAAGCAAATAATACATCAACACTTATTTTTTCAAAAAAATTAAAAAATTTCTGGATTCGGCGCGTATTTATAGGCATAACTACATTATATATAATATAAGCAATCAGTATATTTTTTTAATTAGAAATAAAACTAATTATAATTATCTGTCGCTAATTATAATTAGTTTTATAATAAAACTAATTAAAATTATCTATCTAAATAAAACTAATTATAATTATCTATAGCATGGTTGTTGTTGTTGCTGCCGTTGGAGATATCAGAAGGCATTTTAATTAGATAAACAATAGCTATTTTCGATTGTATATTCAAATGCGGCTTTATAATTAAAACAACCATAAATATTAACTGTTACAAAAAATTTTATGATGTTTGATCATCAGACTTATGAAATATTGTTATCAACAATTTGTCTAATAAATTGTCCTAAATGGGTTTTAATTTTTTCTAAAACTTGCATTTTTGGACATTTTATATAGAACATAAATAAATCGTTTTTTTTTTTTGTTTCAATGATTTTAGCAGAAAATTCACTATATAAATAAACTCGCAGATTTTTTAGGAAAAAGTATAATAAACCATTTGTATACCAGAATACTGAATGAATGGTTAGCGGAATTTCGGGGAATTTTTGCGAAATAATACCATAGTTCTTAGCAACTAATCCACAATCGCCTACTTTCACATAATAAAATTTATTATAAAATATATATACTCTACCTGTATATGTATTAAACATTGCATTAATTTTACTTTTTTGCGGTATGTGGAACAGAGATATTACAGACTTGGGAAATCCTGGAACTAATTGCATATCCGAATACGTTATTAGGTAAATTTCATTTTCAACTAAAAGAACAAGTTCATCGCTAGATTTTTGATAAATTGGCGAAATTTTACTAAAGTTTTGTGATAAAAAAGATAAAAGTTCTTTTATTAACTTAGGTTTCGTATATTCGTTCTCATTGAGATCAACTAACCAAACCCATTGGTTATAAAATATATACATGGATTTATCCACAATAAGTAGCGCATCGAAATCTTTTAAAGTACATAATTGGGGGGGGGGGGACCAACGTCTTTTCATTTACACCATACGAATTTTGAATATTGGTTATAACTTCCGAATCTAACTTACGATTCCATTTTGGATTGCAATAAGGATACATAATAGATTTATTATTATTATTATCAATGTGGGTTATTCCGACGAAATGGGCAATTTCGTGTGTTAATACCGCAAAAAGGTTTAAGCTCCCAGCTTCCTCGTCTTGTTTTAACGACCACCTTTCATCCGCATCAATATGAATTTCGGCGGTTCTGTTAAAGTATGGATAAAATGCGTGAGCCAAGACGGCCCCGGCTCCATCAAATTCAAAGGTGTGCTTAAGTTTACGGTTAGAAATTATGATATCGGGATTAAAATTATCATACTGAAAAACTAAATTCGAATGATCCTGCCACATTTGAAAGGCAGCTTGTGTTAAGTTCAAAATTGTTTAATTAGCTCAACATAATCCCATCTTAAATGAGTCTTATTCCACTTTCTAGGATTAAAGCCTAGATTATCAAAATCATTAAATAAACCACACCTCAATCTGTTGTTGTTGTTGTTGTAGTTATTTAACATTTGAACATCATTGTTTTTATTAATTGAATAGGCTAAATAACTTGGTTTGAAGATTAAAAATATCTTTAAAAGAGACATATTTTGTTTTTTCCAAAATAGCGTTGTTGTTGTTGTTGTTACTAGTAAAGATATTCACTATGTTAATTTCATATCAAAAATCTCCTAATAATAACTCAAATACATAAATTTTCAAGCTATTGAACACTAAATGAAATTCTTGTGATATTTAACTAATTAATAATTATCAAAGTCAGTTATATAAAAATATCTCAATTATGAATAAAAATAATGTTTTCTGATGCAGTTATTTAAAGGAATTAAAAATATTATGTAATAGCTAAAACAGAAGTGTCATACAACAATTATAATATACCGCAAGACGGGACGACCTTGCTCCGCTTTCAGAAGTTTTTTCAAAATACTCTTGTAAGAAATATAATTTTTGAAAAACAACTGAGTAAATTGGCTTTGATACATTCTGGTACACTCAAGAAACTGTTCCAAGCCAATACGTATCTCTTTTATACCACTAAGTATTTTTTTTATTAATTTTTAAAAAGTGGTGTAAAGTCTACCATAGGAGTGGCATACTTTGCGCCACTCGAAATAATAATTTATTTTTAATTAACAAATTATTTGTTGCAAAACAAAACTCATTCAGAAACATTATAACACCTCTTAGGACCGGTGGAAACTGACAGGACTTCATTTCTCTTTTTCTGAACCAGAGAAAATAGTTCAAACTTATAGAGTTCAGTAAATAGTATTTCACATGGTAAACTTGCAAGTAACATCAATAATGAAAAACTGAAGAAACTGATGCTAAAATATTTAAGAAAAATGTTGGGTTACAAACATATAATAAGAATGTAGTAATGTTTGTTACAAAAATTAGTTACTCAATGTCTCAAAAATTTTTCTGAGCTAGGGTAACCAATTTTTGAGCTAGTGCAAAGTAACCCCGTTTTTTCGTTAAAAATAACCTTAAAATCATAATGGATGATAAACTGATAAATGTCAAGATAATTACTATTTAGGTGTTATAATTCAAAAGACAACAAATTTCTCTACATAAATAGACCACATTTACCTTCATATAATCTCTTCTTCTAAGAACAAAACAATACTTTTTCTGAATAATAATTTTAGAAACAATAAAGATATACACATTTTGAACTTTGAGCTTCGCAAACCCAATCAAAAATATCAAGTAGAATATTCATTCTCCTAAGAGTTATAATAGGTAGTACTGCATAGTGCGAAATGCCAAAACCATTCGGAAATAATAATTAGTTCGTCTACTAGATACAATTGAATCTTTCTTCATTTTTGGAGCAAAGCTACCTCCCTAGGAGCAAAGTCAGCCCAACTTATGGTACCTAGTGTTTACAAAGTATATAATATGTGTACATAAAAATATTAAGTGTATATAACAAATATTGCTTGTTCCATTAAAATTCGAATTTGGACAAGTAAATGGGTCAATATTCGGGAGCAAGTATATTGCTCTTGGTTGTGGTGGGACTACTTGACAATGAACTATGTAAATTGGTACTTCCATATTTCGTATATAGCTATTCATTCATGAAATACTCAATTTCAACCAACAGAATGTAGTTCCAACTCAACTCATCATAATATTAAACATAAACTCATATAAGTATTGAAATATTTTTATTTTAAACACTATGCATATTAACATATATTATTTTGTTATCTAAATCCATCCATATAAATAATTATAAATACAACTTTGTTTTTTTGCTTTATTCACAATAATAGTAAGAATTTTAATCGCAAATAAATTTGAAAACTTAAACTTCATAACTGCTATATTCATCACTTAGCAGATATTTCTTTCGCACAGGTGGCGGTTTTATAATTTCAGCTAACTCATCGATTATTGAAGATATTTCTGCTCTCACATTAGTATTTTTTTAGCTTATTGATTTTCTCAATTAAATTGTTATGAATTTTACGTAATAACTAAATGTGGTGGGTTGAAAAGAATCACATTCGTCTTCTAGCATATTTAAATTATGTAAAATATACAAAATTTTTTGTCCAGTTGCTGTGAGGGCAATTAGTTCTAGTAACTTATACATATATTGTTTTTTTGAATGCGCCAATTACTAACATACTCCAAGCGTTCGTAGAGTTGGTACACTTAAAAGGTTTAGTTGGTATTTCTATTTCAACACGTTCATTTGAATTGCGTATTCTATTATGCTTTAGACTTGCTGGTTTGATGGAGATGGGAGCTTGTTCTTAATCTTTGCTGCAAACTCTTTGATAATGAAAATATCTAGAGCCAGTTCTAAAAGGTTAGCTAATTTTTGAAATAATGGTGTTTCATTAGTAATAGATGTTAACTTATTTCCTTGTCCGTTTCCATTAACCCAATTATCTTTTTTGTACATCGATTGCAAAATGTTTTGTGATTTCTTTATGGAATCGAATTTAGCTTTAATCGATTTAGTTGCAATTATCATATCAACGGGGCTCAAGGTGTAATCAATATCATTTACTGAGTTATTTTCAATTAAGCATAATGTATTTTCATCACTAACATTTTTTGAATTATCAGTATAATCATCACCAAAAGCATCGCCACCATAATTAGATGTAGAAGCATCATTCTGTACTGATAAAGTTGTATTTGATAAGGCATCATCATTGAACTTATTAGTATAATTTAACGAATAATGTTAAGTACGTAAATGTCGAGACAGATTGAACTTTATTGTAAATGTTCTACCACAAAATTCGGAAATATACATAATCTAAGAGTGTAATTTGTTTGCGAGTAACTTGACAACTGACTAGAAACCCGTTGTGCACCAATACTTATATACCCTTGCTTCTACTCTTTCTTAAACAACAAAAGAGCAGCTGGAGTTTAAAATTGAAATGAATCAATTTCGTGAACAAATAATTTACAATTTTGATCGCTTTCAATAAAATAAATTCTTTTTTCACAACCGCAAAAAATTATAACGCACAAGTGCATAATATCATCTTTTTCAACGCCATCAAATGCGACTGACAACAATAGCTCGTTAGAATCATTAAACCATTGGATTTCATTGTTGTTATTGTTGACTTGAGGATCATTGCAACAATTAAATTCATTGTTGTGAAAAACGCATTCAAGTCCCAACGAGCGAGTCCCAATAGCGTTAAAGATGTGTTTTATAAAACAAGGTGTAGAACTAACAGTTGAAAACATGGATTTTATATCACCCGCAGCCTGCGACAAAAAACATTCGTATCTTAGGCACGATGTCGTTAACATTAACGTTAAGTGGTGACTCATCTATATTAGCAGCTGAATATTTTCCACCCATCGATTTACCGGGTGATTATGTGTGCGGTTGGTCAGTTTTGAAACATACAACGCTGTGCCAAATATCGACGAAACAAATAATTTATTTCATTACGGTGATGATGAAGTAAAATGCATCGAGATACCTATTGGCAATTATGATCTGGAAGATTTGGAGTTTCAAACAGAAGATAGGATACTAGAGAAGAGAAAACTGGGTGATAGCCCGCAACTTATATTTCGTGCAAATAACAATACGCTAAAAAGTGAAATAAAATGTATGGAAACAATTTAATTCGATCAAGAACGAACAATTGGCCCACTACTTGGTTCCAGTAAGCGAAAACTAGCGGCTGGTCATTACCACTATTCGAATAAACCAACGAATACCATAAAAGTGAATCTGATACAAACTGAAACTAACATTACAAGGAACAGCTACCTGAACAACGTTCGAGCACATAATATTTATTTATTTTCGATTTAAGTTGAACCTGGGTATAAAATAAGTGAATCACCGAATAAAGTTATTTATATGCCGGTGACCGTGAGACGGATAACATCTCTAGTTTTACGAATTGTGGATCAAGGCGGTAATTTAGTGAATTTTCGAGGCGAAACGATAACAGTAAAGTTGCATTTGAAGCCAGCGTAAAAAATGTTGGTATTTAAAGACGAAAATGTGGTGCGACCGATCAGTCTACAACTTACCACCAAGGTGAACGGATCGGTGAGGAAGAAGCAACAACGGCCGCCATTAACAAGAGAGAACAAACAATTTCTTCGACAACTGGGTTTCAAGCTGAAGAGGAAAAAATGAGCAACATTTTAGGCATCAATACTGGAATCGATTTCGATGAGAGCATTTCAAACATCGAGTATCACTGCTATCCGCCATTTCTAAATCCGTTTGGCAACAGCGACGAAATTCGAATCTGTTGTCAAAGTCAAGATCTGGTCCTGCTGCCGCACGCAAGTTGTCTGTATGTGGAAGGACAATTGCTGGAGAGTGATAAAACAGTATCGACTGCAGCGGAATTATTCAACAATTCATTGGCGTATCTGTTTGAAGAAATACGATATGAAATACGATGAAGAAATACGATTTCTGTCTACCATTGGCGCGGATGTTTGGATTTCTTAACCATTCCAAGAAAGCTATCATCAATGCAAAACATCAACTAATTCTGACTCGGGCTACGACAGATCACGATGCAGTTATATCACCAACGGATGACGTTACCTTCCATATACATAATATTCAATGGATGGTTCCACACGTTACAATTGTAGATGAATAGAAACTGAAGTTGTTGAAATATGTGGAAAAATAGTTGAGATATTACAGTTGCTTTTCGCTCGTGGGATATGTATATACAGTCAACGATTCCAACGGCCAGACAAAACATTTGGACGGCGAAAACATCGAGTCAGCTGGAAAAACCGCGTTAGATTGTATTCGCTCTACAAACGGGTCGACGAAACAAAAAAATCAAGATTCGAGTATTTTCGATCACTGTGACCTTTCAGACGTTAAAGTTTATTTAAATTCTGCGAAATACCCATAAATTGATTTGAATTTGGATTTCAGTAATGATAAATATGCAGTAGCATATCACATGTACTCGAAATTTCAACAAGCATATTATGATAATAAGAAGAACGAACCGCTTTTAAGCAAAACAAAATTCAAGAATATCGCTCCAATCATATTCGCCGATTGTTCTCATCAAAACGAAACATTGAAAAGTCGACCAGTGGATATTCGAATTTAAAACGTTGAATGAGGTGCCAGAGAATACATCAGCATTCTGTCTTCTACTACATGATCGTGTGGTTTAATGTAATCCATTGACGAATATTGTTACAAAATATGTATACAAACACCGCAATCCGATTATAAATCAGCCAGTTTCGCTTTAGATAACGCACAATGAAGATCGACGCAGCAATTGTTGACTTCCAAGGATTTCCAAATGCAACAAATGGGAAATTCTACATAAAGGAATTGGGTGTGTTGAAATTCGATTCTTCCGAAGAAAATTATGGTCAAGATTATATACTACAACACTATGTATTCAAATCACCAATACTGTTTTGTGGATTAAGTGAAAAAGATCAGCGCACAGCTCGTTGGTTGCGGAAAAATCATCATGGGTTCTCCTGGATGGATGGCATATTGAATACGAGGAACTACAATACATTTTAATAAATAATAATAAATAAATTTTAATAAACAATCTACACGGAACTCGAATCATCTATACGAAAGGAGAAGAAAAAGTGCGGTATTTGAAACGACTACTACCATCAGCGCCCATTATGAACTTTGAAGAAATAACAATTTGTCCCAAGTTGGGAATCATAACATCAACATACACTAGTCCTCGATGCGGCCATCATTCTGGAGCAACTTGCGCCATGGAAAATGTTATAACCATATACAAATATTATTGTAATAACATTCAAATATTTATTGTAAAATATTTATTTTAATAAATTTATTAAAATAAAAAAATGTGTTTTTATTGAGAGGAAGCCCTGTATAAACCTGTTTTCAGATAAAAATACACAATCATATGATAAAATTCATTTTTGCATATTAGACAGAAATCTCCGCTATTAATATCAGGATACCTTCTAATGATGTCAGCTGACAATTTATACGAGTTTAAACCTGTTTTCAGATAAAAATATACAATCATATGATAAAATTCATTTTTGCATATTAGACAGAAATCTCCGTTATTAATATCAGTATACCTTCAAATGACGTCAGCTGACAATTTATAAAAGTTTAAACCTGTTTTCAGATAAAAATATACAATCTTATGACAAAATTATGAATCAAGGTACAGAAATCGTGGTGGTTCAGAGTAGCAACGCCATCTTTTAACTATCAAAAAGAATTTTCGGCGCTATGTATTGACAATTTCTCAAACTTACGCACTGAGATCACTAATATCCAGACTAGCAGCGACATCTAGAAGTGAATTTACAGGGCTCGAACGTGGCTTCGCCATCTGTTAGGGAAATTTTGAATTCGTAGGTTCGGTTAGGTTAAAAAAAATTTGTTAGGTTCGGTTAGGTTAGGTTAGACAAAATTTCCTTAGGTTCGGTTAGGTTCGATCAAATTCCGTTAGGTTCAATTAGGTTAGAAAAAATTTTCGTTCACATTACTCCACCCACCGCCGGAGGTTGCTAGAACCGCCCCGGTAGCGCTACCACCTCCCGGGTTCGCTCAAAATATCGGGTGGAGGGGAGGAGGGCTTAGAACTCTCCAAAAGTAACTACTAATGAAATTTTGTATCAACAAAAACATTTTAGGCATGTATCTAAAACATGACGGCAACCTGACTGAACCATCCTGGATCTGTTCAGCATAATATGTTTCAGACATACAAAATATATCTTTAACTATATAAAGTTTAAGCTAGTACAAATCTTAAGCCAGAAAGAAGTAAGTGCAGGGCCGAACCTAGCCGAAGTAACACTCGGGGCAGCGTTGAAAAATGGCGACCCTGTAAAATAAAAATATTTCCTTCAAACTTTTTTCGAAACCAAGTAACAAGCAAAAAAAAAAAAACGTGAAACACCTAATTTTGGCGCCCTCTTAAATCACTTTTTGGCGTCCCAAAACCTGGCGCCCAGGGCACGTACCTCGACTGCCCCCCTAGATACGGCCCTAAGTAAGGGTATAAATTAAAAATTCTCGTGAGTTCCGTGAGTTTAACTTATTTTCAGGTTTAAAAAATATAAAATTATTTATTCTTTCATATTATCAATTTGTATCACTTAAATAGTCAAAATTTGTCGGATATACTTTTTTGGCTTGAGAGGGCAGAAATATGTACTCTTTGTATAAAATATTCAATAATTCTTGTAGGTACTATATTCAAATCAGCTGAAAATCTTTTCATGTGTATTGAGTTAATTAGTTTAATCTAATTAACAACATTATTTTATTATTATATATTTTACATGCTTATAAAAAACAAAAAAAAAACAACAAAATAAGTACAAATAACGTTTTTTTTTCTTTTTTTAAATGGTTTCTAATGTGGGTGTTATATATTTATTAAAACTGGTAATCAGGTGAGGCCTTTAAGACTTCCTACACGTACCAAAGTCTTGTTACTAAATATGGTTTGATCACATATTTGTTGTAGGCAAAAATATAAACAATAATCCACAATTTATTCTTACGTCGTTCACTTTTGCTTACATACATACAAAATACTTGTATTCACACTTATTATTTGCTTTTATTTGTATTTTAATTCGTACATAATACCAGTACACTGGATACTAGATAGCACCTAAATGTGTGTTTTGTGTTTTAATTTCAGCATTTTTGTAACATGTTTGTGTCTTATTCATATGATTATTTTTACATATGCAAATAGGTGTTATAACATTCTATTTATAATGAGAATCATTTCAAAAGTTATGCATCACATCAATTTTTCGGTAAATTTAATCCATCGTATCGGAAAGCATGTAGCCTGGAACCAGTCTGAACACAATTTTTTCTTTTACCTAAAAAAAAATCATTACTAAGATTTGAGTTTTGAAGATTTTCCACTTAATTATTACACAAATTAAAGATGTCGATTCTCAAAAAAAAAAAAATCAATTTTTGAATTGATTCACATCGATTTCCAAAAAAAAAACGATTTAAATAAAAATCGGCTAAAAAAACAATTCTGTAAAATCGAACTTGAAAAGTGATAACAAAAATAATTGACAGTATGTTAAGGGATTTAATTGGTAGTATCTTTAAAACTTCTTATAGTAGAGCAGAAACTATTTTTATGCGATCTTTTTTGTGTAATCCATTCATGAATCGATTCACATGAAAAAAATTGAAAAATAAATCCATTTTTAAGTATCGATAAATCGGTCTTCGTTAAATAGATTTAAAATCGTTATTTTTACTACAAATTAAGAAGATCGGAAACAGAAAAATTTAAAAGATTTTTCATTTTCTTGGAAAACTCTAAGTACTTAAAAGTTCAATTTATTTTAGCTGAAATATATCCAAAGCCGACCGAATAAAGTAATTTAGTCCAAAACAACAGTTTTACAGAAAAGAGTAAAAAAAAAAGAATTATTTACATCTGACAACATATTAACATTTTTGACAAAAAATTTTCTGATTTTGAGTTTAACTTATTTATTCTGCCGGCTCTAGATCTACATATAAACCTTTCTACTTATCTGAATTATTTTAGATTTCTTGGCTTGTAACCTTCAGAAATAACGTACAGGGGGTAGTATTTTTCACATATTTTTGAGGATAAATAAAAAACTAATGCCATTCAAAATTAAAAAGAAAAAAAAAAATTCTGAAATTCTTTCACCTAGAACAAGGACAAACATGTATGCGTATTAGCCGATTTATGTAAGGCCTTACTTTTGACGTGACACATTAGTCTAACATACAGAATAAAATATATTCCAGAATAATACGAATTTATATTCCAGAGGTCTAAGTGAATCATAATTCTCGCAGAAACTGCATTTAATGATTCATATAATATAATAGAAAATAAATCTTTCTTACACATTTAAATACTTTTTTTTTTGTAAATTAGTCATAAAAAACATTTTTGGAACCACTGAGCCAAAACAAAACCTTTCAAAAATATTTAAACATATGGTGTAAACATAAATAAGAAATAATTTCAGTAATATAAACATTTTCTCAATTTAAAAAAAAAAAATTAATTATGCTCAATTATTGATGACGTAATTATTTAGAAAAAAATTTTTTTTACACAATGTCGTCTAACAAACGGCGCCACATTGTTTTTGTTTGTAGATTAATAAAACAATATAAACGATTTACTTGTAACATTGTAATACATTTACTTAATTTATTAGAACCGTCAATGTTTGTATTATTAACAACCATATGCTATAATAACTGTAAGAAAAAAAAAATTATTGCTAAATAATATTCTTCTTATTTAGACAGTAGAAAAACCAGTTTCATAGAAAATTTTTACTTCAGTGTTAAGGTGACTTTGTATCAATATTTTTCGTTGAAATCAATAAAAAGATAATGATTGGTAAATGAATAAGTTCTCTACGATTCTTTTTTCAGGTCACTACATTAAAAGGTTAAACGTAATATTTTTTTTTTTTTTTATTAGAAATTACTTAAAATTGTTAGCAAGAAAAACACTTGCGCATGTGGGTTTAGTAACGTGGTAAGAAAAATATATTTTAAAAACATTTATTTTAAAAATAATTACATAAAAAAATATGTTGAAACAGATATTAAACTTATAAAATTTATTTCTTATAGCCGGGGATACACATGCCAGCAAATTGGGAAAGTAGCTTGCGTACTAGTTCCTAGCTTATGCCAGCAACTGGTAGACTGAAGATACATTTGCAAGTAATTAGCATGCAAGTAGCTTGTATGGCTGTTCCTGGCAAGGCCTGAAAAGGTAAGCATGGATACACATGCCAGTCACAGACTGTCTGTGTTGTTAACAAGTCTGTTTGTTTAAACATTTTTGAATGTTTGAGAGGAATTATGGAAAGCATTCGAAAGGAATTAAATAGTATAGTATTGTCACTTACAACAGAATATGTTGGAAAGTTAACGCGACCCAAATCGAACTCAGAAAAAAGAAAAATTTGGGTGAGAGATTGGATTAGCAGACGAGAAAATTATGGAGCAAGTACTTGTTTGCTTGGAGAAATGAGACAGGAAGATATAGAAAGATATAGAAACCATTTAAGAATGCTTCCTGAAAAATTTGATGAATTGTTTGCAAAAATTGAGTACAACATTAAAAAGAAAGATACTCATATGCGAGATGCGATCCCAGCCAGAACTAAATTGGAAATAATTCTATGATTTTTAGCTTTGGCTACAGTTCTTGTAAAATTAACACTAAAAATAACAAAACAGAAATTCAGAAACACAAAAAAGTAAAAAGCTACAAAACAATTCACAAGTTTATTCAACGCTAGCCAGCTACTGGTATGCCCGTAGATATCGCGTGCGTTCACACACGTATGCGGAACTGTCCACGCATGCGCACTGCATTACTCACCACTCTACTGGCACAAAAAATCAAATGTTGTGCAATCTACTTGCAAGCCAGGTACAAGCATGCCAGTTAATGTATACACATGCCATTTTGGACACAATAGCTGGCACGTGCTAGGTACTGGCATGTGTATCCCCGGATTATTATTTACAAAAATGTCCACTCAAAAAAACAATGTTTGAATAAACATGACACCTAAATGTTATATATTATTTTTTTCAATTCCGGGACTAAGACACATGATTTAGTCCCTCATAATAGGGAGTAAAGTGCCACTTTTAGTCTCAAGGAACTAAAAAATTTACTTTTAGTCCTAAGGGACTAAATAATTATTTTGCTCACACTTTTAAATCAATGAGCAAGCACAATTTAGAGAAATTTAACTTAAATTAAACAGCGTTGCTAGGTAATTGAAAATAATAAATAAATTTAAATTTGTAGATAAAGACAAACAGTTGTATTGTACAATTCAATATTGATTTATCCAAAGTATAGGTATTTTAATGGAATATTATTATATACAATTTGAATGACATTAAAATTTTTTTTTAAATTTTTATAATTTTAAATTATCCGGAACTGCAAAAAAATAGTATATCTATATACATAGGAGTAAAGTGTTTTTTCTTCATCCCTCGTGTGATTTGTTGCCCTCGGGCCTTTAAAGGCCCTCTGGCAACAAACTTCACACTCGGGATTAAAACTCACACTTTAGTCCCTTTGTACTGGCATATAGTTAGGAGATCAAAAATTTATTTTTAAGTGGAAATATTTTTATTCGATTGGGAATTATTTGGAAAAATTTAGGAATATAATCTATTTATTTAGGATATTATAATTAGTGAGTAATTAATTAGTCTTTTTAGCGTATAGTTAGCAGACCGTGAAAGTAAAAAATATTCCTTTTTCACGTTTTTTGATAGTAAATAGTTTGGGAAGAACATTAAAATAGTTACATCATTTGGGAATTCATAGCTAATTAATTACGCCGATTTTTCTATATTTACGATTTTACATGTACAATATTATCTACTCCAATTCCAATAGGTACATTCTATAGCTGACGTCGCTGCCTAACATGGCAAAAAATTCAAACACTTTTGTATGTTAAAATTATGAATTATCTTTCAAATTGTTCTTCATTAGTATGTTCTATATTTATATAGTTGATAGGACGTGTTAATTTTAATAAATAATCCCGACTAGAAATTTTTCCTTATTTGCAGAAAGTATCATCGGGTCCTTATCAGGTTTAGATAAGGTAATCCCTAATAGGGAAAACCTGATAAGGTCCTTATGGCGATGAGGTCAGGATAACCTTCTTTGAAAAAAAAGTATTTTTCATCGGGTTAACCTGATGACGAAATTATCAGGTTCATGTCAGGATAACCTCACTTGTAAGAAAAATATTTTTCAACAGGTTATCCTGATCAGAACCTCATCAGGATCATATAAGGATAACCTTACGTAAAAAACATAAATTTCCTATCGTGTTATCCTAATCAGAACATTATCAGGTGCATGGCAGGATAACCTTACTTGTAAGAAAAATATTTTTAACAGGTTATCATGATCAGCACCTTATCAGGATCATATCAGGATAACCTTATGTAAAAAACATAAATTTCCGATCGGGTTATCCTACTCAGAACATTATCAGGTCCATGTCAGGATAAACTTACTTGTAAGAAAAATATTTTTTAACAGGTTATCGTGATCAGAACCTTATGAGGATTATATCAGGATAACCTTACGTAAGAAACATAAATTTCCTATCGGGTTATCCTACTCAGAACACTATCAGGTCCATGTCAGGACAACCTTACTTGTACTTACTATATTATATAACACAATCTCATGTAAGCTTACATGATTTTTTTGTAACTGAATCTGTAACAAAGAACCTTAAAATGTAAGAAAATTGTTTCATTTTTAAACGTTTAATAAAACTATATTCGTCAATAATTGAAAAAAAAATATAATTTTTCGGTTTTGTTTAATAATAAGAACTACTCTCATCTTTTTTATTATATACATTTGGGTACATATATATTCCAACGTAAGTAAGATACTTGTAGTTATAGCATTCTTTTGCTGTACACAAATCTTGTGTTACTTCCTTGCTGTTCAAAACGGGTTAACATTTTGTTTCTGTTAAATCGAAATTTGTGTTAATATTTTCATTTAACACAAACACGAAATGTTACTCATTTTACATTGAAGTATTAATACTGTATGTATAATTTAACATTGAGCTAACCCGATGAGGACAACCTGATTAGAATTCAATAAGGTTTTCCTAATTAAGACCTGATAAGGTTATTCTGATCAGGATCTGATATGGTAGTCCTGATGAGGACCTGATAAGGTAGTCATGGTAAGGACCCGATGACTGTTTTGCGTGACAAACCTGATAAGGACCTCATACGGTAATCCTGATCTGGACCTCATCAGAAGGTAAGGCACGCCTGATAAGGCCCTTGTCTGGACCTTATTAAAATTCCTAGTCGCGATATCGTGGAAAACTGCTTCCAGAATATATTTTCTAATCAGCTGTCGATTGAATTAAACTTCTAAGTAATAAAATTCAAAAGATCAGAATTCAGATTATATAATATGCTTGAAATAACATTCAAAAAAGATTGCTTAATAAAAATTGTACTATACCCTATTTCAAATACAATTTGATCATGAGTCATCTTTAAAGAATTAAACAATTGTTTTATTCTAAATAAATCAATCTTCTATTCTTTACTAAAAACAAACTGAAAATTATAATTTACAAAAGCGCAACAATGAAGGAGATAAAGCTAAGAAAACGGACATTCTTAAAATTTAAGTGAAATGGACCATATTTACCAAAGAACGATTTTCATTCATGAAAATTGAGGTTTCTTTTATTTTTTAAATTGTACATCGTTTTAATGAAGATATACAAAATATTCGTAAGGTGTTCTTATATTTGTGGTCAAAAATCTAAAGTGGGGTGACGTTTTCAAAAAATTGGAAATTTGTTTTTGAATGCTCAAATAGTCTATATCTTTAAAAATAACATACTATTTCAAGTGCATATCTCAAATAGTTTTTGCGTTACAGCCATCCGAAGAGTCGATACTGATTTTCATTGTTAACTTTGAGGTATTGAGAAATGTATGAAGGTTGATAGTTCGGGAGTTTCTGGGTGTGGCTATTAGTCACATATTGTGGAAAAGCTAGACCCTGACACATTTAAACAACTCATTTAGTTTTACTATGACCGTGACAGTGAGTACATCGTAAAAAATTTTAGTAAAAATTCTCATAAAGGTAAAGATTAAAACTAAAAGGTAAAACAAAGAAAAACTACATTTTTCAAATTTGCTGCAGTTATAACTCGAAGACAAATCATCCAATCGAGTTGATTCTCATTGCAGTTTATTTTATATATATTCCTTCTTACCATGAACCTCTAGTTTTCCGATCGAATAAAAAATGTAATTTTTGCAGGCCAAAAATCATCAAATTATCGCGCAAATTTTGAAATTTTTTTTTTTTTTAAAACTCCGCCATTTTGTTAAATTTCAACTTTTTTGTTCGATTGAGGTTCACGGTACGGACAATACATTCTAGTTTAATAGGTTTTTTGGCTTTTTTGATTTCAGGCACTGTGAAGGTCACTATCACTGCAGCAGTGGGGCAACTTTTTTTGGAGTCTTGGGAGATCACGAATAACTCCCTGAATTTTCAATTTTTTGGTTCAGAAATTTTATCATGAAGTTACTATATCAACGAATACATCCTTAAAATATTAAAACATTCCATACAGTAGCTTTCTTTAAAAAAATTCCCAAAAATCACCTTTTTTAATGCGGTCACACTAGTGACCGCATTAAGAAAGGTGATACTCTCCGTAACCAGGAGTGCGGCACCGAATCAAATGTCTTTTTGTAATCAATAAACGCTGTGTACAGGTTACGTTACCTTCCAATTACCAATCTTCAAAGTAAATAATTTCTACATTAACCTGCAACAATAAACATTTGCTCTTGACATCATTAGAGAGAGAAAAACATCCTCTAAACAGCTGTACCAATAAAAACTACGGATTTCAACATTTACTATCGCATTTTACAGGATTACTATTCTACAGTTTTTCAAAGAAATAAAATGTTCCCCTTAACAATAAGTTAATGGGGTATTTGACAAATTTTTAAAAACCATCTTAGTGTGTTTATTACTTCTTACTAAACTCATAATACACATTTTTAAATTATTTTGTACTATATTTTTAATAAAAATCACCGATAAAATTTTAGTTTTTAAAAAGATCGCCAAAACGATGCTTTCTGTGACGTCAAATCGTATGACGTCATTGGCTCTAAAACATTAAGTAGTAGTAGTAGGTCTAGTAATGAAAATTAATAATGAAAAATTTCTTTCATGGTTCCCAAAAAAGTAAACAGTTTTTTTCCTAACTACAATATAATACCTACATATTCGAACGAGCTTGTGACGTAAGCTGCTTTTGCTTGATGTTTTTAATTACGTCATTTTTAACGTAAATTTTATAATTTTATTTAATTAAAATTTTTATATTTTTGATTGAAATAACTTGTAAAAAAGCAATATTCAGTATCATTATGACTCGAGCAATAATTTAAAAATCAAAATAGATATTTTTTCAGCTACTGTCAAATACCCCCTTAATGAAATTAAGGGACTTTTTGATCGTATATCCAAAAAATGTCCTGTATGCGATCAAAAAAAAAAACTTTTTTAGTAAATTCAACACCTTGACGGTCATTGACATTATAAAACGTCAAGTGAAACCTTACTAACTTATACTCCACGTCATACGACGTCCAAAAATTCATATAAAGTATATTAGCTGTCAAAATAGTGTATCAGTTGGTCATAATTCTTCATGACTGTCATCGTGTTAATGAACTTAGTTTGACAAGATCATTTTCGAACGACGAAGAGAGATCTAATTAAAATGTGCACTGCTTTGGTTTGTTTGAAACCCGAAGACGTAGAGGACGTAGAGTAAGGGTTGTTTGAAATTATGGGCCAAGCATTACAGTTTGTAAATATTGATGATGAAAATAATTTACGCGAAAGAAATGTGCCTTTAATAAAATTTAATTACGTATTACGTAATACGGAGAATAAGCCAATACCTCTTGCAACATGCAATTCCTACAGAAGACGCCACGGAAAATATTATTTATATAAATTTTAAAAAGACCAAAATTTTTGACCGCAAATAGGACAAATTCTTTTTTCAGATAAACTTTTAAACTTCCTTGCCCTCACTAATCCACCTATTGTTAAAATTTTTGACCATAACAGTTTTTAATATAAAATAAATTGGACATTTATTATATGGTTATCCTTCTGTTTTTAGATTTACTATTTGCAATCAAAAACTAAAAAGTACTAATAACCAACTGATACTTTATAAATATTATACACATGAAAAAAATTAGCACACTCAAATCCCCACAATTTTTTCCCATGTTAACACTGGTATGTTCTCACTTTTCTGAAACTTATGTATGCATGTACGTCTAGTCTAGTAGACTAATTGTCTTAAAAATGGACGTTAAACCTCACTATTATTATATTATTATCTATGTATGTCCAAATTATAACTCTCGAACAAAACCCAAACGCTTGGACAAACTCTTCAGTCAGACACGTCCGATACCCGGAACCTCAAAAAAATTGTTTTTTGCCAAACTTCAAAAGCTGTTTGAAATTTTTTTACACCATTGAAAAAAAGGAAAATCACACAAAATGTAAATATTCTTATAAAATGGAATGCAAATTGCAGCGACAGGGGTATTCTTAAATTATATTAACACGTTAATATAGTCATAGATAGTGATGGGAATAATCGAATGATTTCAATAATCGATTATTTTTAATCGAGTGGTTTTAATAATCGATTAATCATTCGATTATTTTTATCGATTATTTTCATTCGATTATTTTTATCGATTATTTTCATTCGATTATTTTTGTTGATTATTTTCATTCGATCATTTTTATCGACTATGTTTCATTCTGTTATTATTATCAATTATTTTCTTTCGATTATTTCTAACAATTATTTATCGATTATTTTTATCGGTTATATTATTCAGATATTGAGATGCGATAAAAAATTAAATTTCAATTTTGTAGTTTTTCGGAATCCTTTTATTGTAATTTTTATTTTCAAATTCAAACCTATAATACAATATTATTTACTTGTAGGAACCATACAACCATAATCCACCTTTCAGTTTTTTTGTTTTTAGGTGGTTTATTATATTATCTTCAAAAATCTTTTTTTTATAATATTAATGTCCATTAGAGATTAAAACAGTACTAATTACAGTATTATCGGTTTTTCCATTTTAATAGTCGGCATTTTAACACGTTGATGGTCATAATCTATAATGACGAAACACCCCACTAGCGCAGTATTTTGACAACTAATACACTTTATATATAGAATTGTTGACGTAGTACAGCGTTGTGTCTTAGCTAGTTAGGTTTTACTTGACGATGCACATACAGCGCCCATGACCATTAAAGTATCAATAAGGAAGCACCCCTGTTAGGTTGTGGTATTCATTTTATGCAAAACATCGCCAATCATTGTTATCATAAAACCTTTTTTTTATTTAAACTGTTGTCTGTTTTCAATAGATATGACGACCCACTAAATAATTATTACCTGTTATTTTATATGATCACTTTTGTAGGACCGAATTTGTTTTATCTCGAGATATTTTTAAAACTGTTCGATTGAAAAATAATCGATTGCTTTAATATCTCGAGATATTTTTTTAAAATCATTCGAATGATTTTATTATATCTCGAGATATCTGGAGATATTTTAATAATCGAATAATCGATTAATTTTCATTCGATTATGCCCATCACTAGTCATAGACGTTTTAAAGTGTCAAGTAAAACCTGACTATAACCTCTGTAAGTACCGCATCAACAACTCCATACAAAAAAGTACAGAACATTTCGTCTTTATAGATTATGGCCATCAACGTGTTAATAAGACAAAAATTAAAATTTTTTCAATTTTGTAATCACCATAAGTCTTTATTATAATTTGGAATATCATGGTTTCCAATTTTGATAATAACAGCATAATTTTTATTTGAAACTCACCCATATAAAACAATATTTACAACTATAAAAACAAAATTCCTTAATTTTTGATTCAAAGATTAGTAAAATGAAAATTTCTTGAAAATTGATGAAATAGACATTTAAGAGTGCAATACAATGATTTTTGTTGAAACATTTTTAACTAAATTTCTAAGTAAATTTCTTAATTACTGAAATACTTACGTCTTTTTTGAGCTTATACATTATTAATGACGTCTTACCAGTAATTTTTAAATAGGTAAGTATTTAAGAAATATTAAATGTCGAATTCTTCAACTTTTTTCTTAGAAATTGATTTTTTTTTTAAATTGAACTTTTTTTTTAAAAGTTACAAAAAATTAGTACAATATATAATGTTTTCTTAGGAATTAAAACACTTTTTTGGGTACAAAAAAATTACATTCGAATTTTTTATAATATCCAATTTTTTATAACCTTGATCATTGCTCAATTACCGCCACTTTACACATTCGTTACAATTTTGGCAAACTCAAAATTGTAATTCCCTTTCTTCAAAATATTCAAATCCTATAGCCCTTTGTTAGAATTTACGCAAATTATATCATTTCGATAATATTCTCCGAACATTAATAAATATTTATTTATTTGAGACATCTTTAACGTCACAATTAACATGAAATGCCACGTCACCATGCAAGGATGTATTATTACAATCAATTTTTGTAGCTGAAGTGATACTATCAACAAGAAGTGACTGAGGTTTTTTCCATGAGACTAGACACACTACATCCATTCCACCAATCCCATCATGGATATGTTTACTACTCCGTAGACGGGAATTTTGTAATTCGACATTCTACAAAAAAAGAAAAATCAATATCTAAAAAATAAAGCAGCCAAACTGATATTCTTCACAGATATTTCATACTGAATACTTATTTATAATTGGAATGTAATAAAAAGAGGAATAGAGAATTTTTTACTTTTTTTTTTAATAATAACCCAATACATTTGAATATATTTCGTTTTTATAATGATATTACAACAACTCTAGATGCTTAATATAAGCTACATTTAAATAAACATTGTCAGGAGCGTAACTACAATGGCGCAAGTGAAGCAATCCTCCAGAAAGCTTAACAAAAAATGACACAAGCAAAAATTATGTACGAAAGCTACTAAATATATCGTTGTTTCCCTTTTATTAGGATCCATTACTTACAAAAAAGGAAATTCAGAAATCTCTTGGATTTTCTTTTTGCTCATTAGCTGCATTTTTGAAAAAAATGGACTTTTGAGGAAGTGTTTGTATCAAAATCGCCCCAAAGCGCAAAAATTGTAGTTACGTTTCTGAAAATTGCAGCCTTAAAGTTAATAATTAAAACGGTTTTTGCTCTACCTTAAAGAAGTTGGGTTACTACGAATAATAGAATCAAAATTAGTTAAAACTAACAAAACTGAACAAATTTTGTACTTAAATAAAAAATGTTAGTTACTTGCACGTTAATTAGGAAGCTTATAGCTGAGATAAGCGCATTATAATATTTAACAAAATTGAACATGTTCCAATGAAAAATGATGCTAAAAATCTATGATTCACCGTAATAAACAGGTAAATCTGTTTAAATAACATATGAAATAAAAATTCTTGGAGTAAATGAATTATTAACTTAAAATCTGACAGCATCTGATAACGTCGCATTAGGAAACGTGATGGAAAATTGAAAAATAAAATGAAGTCACCTATAATTAAAAAAAAAAAAATGCGACACAAAAAATCAAATTTTAGACTGTACACAAAAGTTAAATTGTACGAACCTAACTTCTTTATTCAAATTTAATAATTTTTCTGAAATGAGTCTGACAGAGAACTTTTTAAGTAAATTAAACCTATAACCTAAAATAACATTTAAAAATTTAACTAATAAATAACTGAAAATATTCTTGTTTACGACAATCATAAAATTGATTATGTTTTACATACAGCTGTACGAAATTTTGTATTTTACACACATCTGTGTGTAAAGAATCACACCTTACAATACTTTTATTAATTTTATATTGTATATTATATTATTTTATTTGTCTTAATAAATTTCAAATTCTACATAATTTTAATGTATTGTATCATTTATTGTAAATCTTATATTAGTCGTAAATAAGGTATAGTACGCAGGACCGGCGAGAGGGTGGACAGGTGGGGCAATTGCCCGGGAGCGCGGGTCAAAAAAGGGGTCCGCGGCTTAGACTAGAGGCCCGGACAGAGTGAAAAGCCTTTTATTGTGTAATTTTTGAGAAAAAATGTTAGAAAATTTTTTGTTGTGTCTGGGAGTCCGTTCTTTCTCTTTCGCCGGCTCTGATAGTACGTAATTCGATTTTAAGGCATATTACACACTCGCGCCATTACACACTTGTTGCTACGCGGTATTTATTATAATTTACGTAAGTTTTTCGCTCGTATGTAACATGCAACTTACAACTTCAATCACGTAATATACTCTTATATTACAATATTTAAAAATATGCCATTTGACAAACAATCGAGTACTATGAATTGCATATGTAATTCGCTGGATTAGAAGTAAAGAGTTTAATTTTTAAAATCAACAGGGAACGCAAAGCAGTAACAAATAAAAGCCGACAACAAGTTTAATAAGCTAATCTCATAATTTTTTTTTAATATGTTTAAAGCACATTTAAAGATGTATGAAAGCTACTAAAAGTTGTGTCTAATAAATCTTTTTACTTACAATCCTTTTAATAATTGAGCTTAGATACTTTTAGCAATTTAAACCAAATCTTATTTTCATTGACGACTAGTTAATGCTACAGAAATACAAGTAAGAACAAGGAGTAAAAACATCTAAAACTTAAACACTAATAACAAAAATGCAATGGAATGTAAATAAAAAATGATTGTTTTGAGCAAATTAAACATAAATATGGCACAAATCAACTATCGACTAAAACAGTTAACTAGTTTTTTTTTTAATTTAATCACGTAATTTCTCCCCAATCACATCGTTGGATTTTTCTATAATAATTGTACTTTCTTGTGGTGTCTCCACATGCTGCCTGCAAAAAGGCCAATTAAATTCCTTGTGGAATCAATATCCTACCATCAGAGAAACAGAATCTTATTTTTGGTATAGTAAAAAATTAGCGCACATATTGGACTCAAAAACAAAACTTTCATATTAATTTTTATTTTCAGAAAAGGCATAATACTATTGAATTTACGTGATCTAATTGTCAGCATTTTTGAATCAATTAATTTATCAGTTTATTGATGTATAATTATAGTATTTGTCACTGTAATTCTAATTTTTCTAAAAACAAACTGCAATTTTAAAATTTACGTAAGTGCAATAATGAAAGAGATAAAGCTATAAAGCCAAGAAAACGGAAATTATTTTAATTCATAAGTGATGAAGCATGGTTAAATTTAACTGAAATGGACCATAACATATTTTGATAACATGATATTTTTTTTTAAATTTCGTTTGAAAAAAAGTCTTACGTACATTCACTAGACATTTTATAATAATATGAAAAAAAGTAATAAACGTAATGATTTACTAACAACAAATACCTAAATCACTTGCCTAGAAGATTTCGGGGTCAAAGGTAAATTACTTTGCTGAAATTATTAAATCAATATTTATGAAAATTTAAAGGAAATAGAAATTTTTAATGCAATTTTATTCCATCCGATAAACTAAAGTTTCAGTTAAAAAAAATCGTTTTTCGAAATGAACTTTATAGGGGTCAATAATCTATATATACATATATAAAAATCAAAATTGACTGACTGATCGATCAACGCACAGCCCAAACCGCTGGGCCTAGAAACGTGAAATTTTGAACAGGAATTTCTTACGTAACGTAGGTGAACACTAAGAAAGGATTTTTGGCAATTCATCCCCTAAGGGGGTAAAATAAGGGTTGAAAATTTTTATAGAAATCTGTAATTTTTTTAGATAGAAATATGGAAATTTGTGTTAGGTTACTGGTTTGAACACAGAAGTTACAGTGCTTTTAAAATTCATCCCTTAAAGGGGGATGAAACAGGGGAAGATGTTATATAACGTAAGTGAGCACTGAAAAGGCATTTTTGGAAATTCACCCCCTAAGGGTGTAAAATAGGGGATGAAAATTTTCATACAAAATTTGCAATTTTTTGAGTTAGAAATATGGAAATTGGTGTTAGGTTACTGGTTTGAAAACAAAAGTTTATGTTTTTGAAATTCATCCCTTAGGGGGTTGAAATCGGAGAAAAAACTTTAAATGTCATCTAGAACCGTGAAATTTTAAACAGGGATTTCTAATATAACGTAGGTGAACACTAAGAAGGGATTTTTGGAAATTCACCTCCTAAGGGGGTAAAATGGGGGATGAAAATTGTCATAGAAATTTGTAATTTTTTGAGTTAGAAATATGGAAATTGGTATTAGGTTACTGGTTTGAACACAAAGTTTCAGTGCTTTTAAAAATTCATCCCTTAGGTTGAAACAGGGGAAACTTTAAATGGAAGTCTGTGGTTTTTACAATTAGAAATGTGGGAACTGATGTGGTATGGTTTGCTGGTGATTTTAAAATTGTTAAAAATTCATTTTTAAAGTGTAAATCCTAATCCTTATCCTAACTAAAATTACAAATGCAAAATTGAGTGTTTGTTTGTTTGACTTGCTTTTACGCTTCAATGACTTAACCAGTGAACTTGAAACTTTGCACAGAAATAGCTTGGCAGACGGAGACGGTTATAGGCCATCTATGACAATTATGAGAGTTGACTATTAAAAAACGGGTTATTGGTTTCAAACTTCGAATATTGTTAACAGAGGGGTTAGAAAAGAACATAGGCGACTTTTTACCCTGGAAAAACATCTCGTTCCTGTGGGAAATCTCATTTGTGTGGAAAAATATATTTTAAATGAAACAAAAAAGAGTTTATTCGAACTCTGTTTGTTAGCAGATAGAACGATATACAGCGATAAACATAAGTTTTCACCGAGAAAGTATCTGATTCCCGAGGGAAAATGTATCTAAAATGAAACAATTAAATAATGACAACTGACGGTTAAAAAAATGGAAAATTGATTTTAAATATTGCATATTGTTTACAGCGGGGATAGAAAGGGACATAGAGTACTCTCTACCCCGAGAAAATATCTGAATCCTGTGGGAAGTCTAATTCCCGTGGGAAAATATATTTAAAACTATAAGAGGATCACTGACTTCATTCGAACTTTGCATATTGTTAAAATAATGTTATAGTCTATTTTTTACCGGGAGGAAACATTTTATTTTTGTGGGAAAATTCCTGTGGGGAAATGAAAGTACATTTTATACGTTTGAAGTAGATGTCATAATTTCAAAAGCCACGAGTGGAAGGGCTGAGCGAGTTCCAGCACATACTACGTCGTAAAAAAGTATGGGTACATTTTGAGTCAAGGTTTGTTTATACTTTTGACGCGGTAGTGTATTTAATGTTGTGGTATACTGCCCTGTCAAAAGCAGGGGTACCCCTTGTGTTAAGATGTGCCCATACTTCTGAGGACGTAGTGTGTGCTAAGACCCGCTTAGTCCTTCTACTGCCACGCGGGCGAAGCCGCGGGTAAATGCTAGTGAAATATAAATCAATATAAAGGTCCACTAAAAAGTACATACATATTATTAACAAAAAAATCAGCTTAGCTCCCAATGGAAAACCAGACATAACTGAATTGTAGTTTTATGAGTATTACTGTTAAGCAAAATAAATTTTTGCCCCTCCCGCCACATATAGACAATATCTTTGATAAACTAAATTGTACAAAGATACGAGCATACAATATTATTGACAATAATTATACGAATTATTTTTTAATTTCAAATATTATCGAGTGCTTGTGAGACATTACTACGTATGACAAACTTTTGTTTGCATTTGAACACACGCAGTACTGATATGTTCACTTATCGTTCAGCTAAACTGAAACTTTAAGCACTCGATTTCCTTTGGTATAGTATGACGAGCATACAATATTATTGACAATAATTATACGAATTATTGTTAATAAAATTGTGCGTATGCGGATAGCGTCTATGCTAACTATGGTGCAGTATTAGGGATATCCAAAATTTTTAACCAATTGACTTGAAACTTTGCATAGAGCTGAAGAAGAATATAAACTACTTTTTATTCTGAGAAAAGAACTTATTCCCTAAGGAAAACGTATTGAAACGAAACGATGAAATAGTGACAATTGGCTGTTAAAAAAATACATCACTGATTTCGTTCGAACTTTGCATATTGTTAACAGAAATGAAATCAACATAATGTCATAATTTCAAGTTTCACGAAGGTGAAGCGTAGCCATGGTCTCAGGGGGGTAACTACAATGAAGCAGGTGGAGCAGTCGCTCTAGGATGCATGACAAAAAAGGCACAAGAATGGAAAATAATTTTGCATGGGGAAGTGGTTTTTTTCCAATTCTCAGAACCCATTTATTTATGAAGAAATTCCTTGGACGTGTTTCTTTTTCTCGTCATAGGCCCGCCACACACGTACAATTTCAACTGACAGTTTGAACTGAACAGTTCAACTATACAGTTTAAACTCTACGTGTGTGGGTATTTCAGTCTCATTACAATGCAACTCTACAGTTAAACTGAGACGAATGAAATTTCAATTTTTTAAACTGAAAGGTTCAACTGATTGTTGCGTGTGTGGGGGTTCAACTGTACAGTTCTCAGTTCAGTTTGTGTCAGGAGCACAGACCAATGAACACTATTATTATTATACAACTAGACAAAGCGTAAAGCCAGTTTGTAGGCATTTTTCTTGTGGCAGGTAACGGGGTGAGACGGGTGAGATTTAAGGAATATAATATATTGTCCACTTTTCCGCAAATCGAACTATAATTAAAACGAAAACTACTCTTTTTCTTTCAAAATTTTGCAGTTTCTTCTCAAGAAAGTGAAATTTTATTATCAATATTATATTTTGAAAATAATTAGTTGAAAACGTTACTAACAAATACCACAGGTTATGGCATTGATTACTACATTACAGAATACTATCAAGTCGTATACTGGCCGTATCTGGCTGCTTCATTTATAAATTGATAGAGACTAGAGTGAGTCGATAGGATATACAGAATATGTTCTTTGGTCTGTGGTCAGGAGCAAGTGCGTTGCTAGGTGAAATTGTCCTGCTGTTTCCAATCCATTGTAAAAACTGAAGGATTGAACTGTACTTGTCTGTGCGTCTACAGTGTACAGTTTCACCTGACAGTTTAAACTATTCAGTTCAAACTGTCAGTTGAAACTCTACGTGTGTGGCGGGCCATAGACATTTTTTTTCTTTTGCTCGTCAGCTGCATTTTTAGGCGAAAATGGAGGTGGGAGTGTTTAAATCAACATCACTCCAAGGCGCAAATATTGTAATTACGCCTCTGCGTGGTCTACCACGTGTATCGCATAGTAAAAACCCTGATACTGGTGTTTTATTTACCTTAATAATTCAAGACACTGCTCCTTTGCGCTCAATACGGTTAAAAATAAATACGAGTAATTAAACTGTAATTTCGACTTGTATCAGTTTTACGGCAGACTTTTAGAATAAATTAGAATTTTAAATATCCCTTTTCAGCCTCTTTAAACTGCAAACCTATTACGTTTGAGTACAGATTCTCCAAAACTTTGGATTCATTTTCTACCCTTGAAAGTGTGTAACAAATAAAAAAAAATAAAAATAAAAAATAAAATTACGATCATGACTTAAAAAAGTTCCATAATACCTCAAATTTTTAAAATTTATTGACTACTCGACTACACAAAATGAGATAAGTATCCGGGTTCATCCTGACATGAACTCATAATTTATCTCTGAAAATATTTTTTTTCATATTATTATGAATCAATATTATTACATTTTCTAGTAGTAATAAATTTATCACAGTAAATAAAACAAAAAAACATATAATAAATAAAATTTTTACTTAAAATTATGAAATTATTTCTGGAAATATCACATGCAAATATGAACACAAAAAATGATCTTTAAAAAAAAATTCTTACAAAATTAACAACCAAGTAAATAAATATTAATATTTACAAAGACCACAGAAGTCAAAATAATAATAAATAATGAAATGCCAAAAAAAAAATTGATAAAAGCAATTAAGAAGATAAATGTCATTTAACTATACGCAATGATAATGACAACGATCCATTTAATGTTGGATTCGAGCTGGCACCATTCAATTCACACTGCGTACAATTATCACGTATTACGGAAGCGTCAGTATTCATACGCTGTCTCACCTGCGCTCTCATATCACGTCGGGTGCGAATATTGAAAATTCCATACACTATTGGATTCATGCATGAATTTGTGCAAGCGAATAAAAATAGACATTTTTGAATACGTTGATCCACAGTACCAGCTGATTTTGGATCTACCCAATACCTGGAATAAGAAATTTTTGTCTATAATATCAATTGTCATTAACTCTTAAAAGTATTATGGTGTCAGCACTGGATAAACCTAAAAACTTGCTAAAAACTAAAAGGATCAAATATCGATACTTAAAAATTATAGTGTTTTAAAGAAGAAAGTACAAGATGATTGGAACAACATAGAACAGATAATTAATATTTCCGACTATTTTTAAGAACTTTCAGTCATTTTTATTTCAGGAATTAAACCAAATGTAAGGCGCCCAAAATTTCTGGTAACAGCTAGTGTACAAAGTTACAGAAAACGGAATAAGCTAGTCTTAAAACTGAACAATTTTTTATCTTTATAAAGGCACTCTGTGGGTGCATATTTTATCTTACTACTAAATTGACTTCTATATTAAAGTAGCTTCAATCTTACTTATATTGTTGTCTTTTAACTTGGAAGTTGTCCATCAGAAAAAGTACGTAAAAAGTAGGAGGGAGGGTAATTGCCTAGCATGACAATATTTGAGGGGAGAAGGAATGAGGTTTGAACAAATGTAACGTGACGCGATGTTTGAAATATCCACATCAATTTTATTATTTCTACATCAGTTTTTATTTTAAAACGAGATCGTGGGGATGAAAATTTTTTCTCACGTATCCATCATGCAAGATACCTTTAAGGAAAAATCTTAAAATTTAACTTCCTTTTACCATTTTTCATTTTTAAACACCATTTGTGTCTCTCCCTTCCTTAGGAAAAGCAGTTACAAAAAGTCATCTTTGACATAATTACAATGTTTGTCAAAGCTATTACAAGCTTCAATTTTAAAATAAATAAAATAATACTGATATATTTTTCAATAATATTACTTTTAATTAAAGAAATAAATAAAATGTGGAATTTTTAACTGGTTGAGCCATAAATTACATTGCTTTTTGTTGTTAGAAAAAGTCACAAGTCGAAAATATCGAATAAACAATAATCGAGAAATTCAACAAATTTTTAATGTAATTGATGAAAAAAGTAAACAATTAATACGTATCTAATTCTCAATATCTAAATGACGTGAAATAGTAACAGTGACGACGAAAGTAGAAGAAAACTTAAGCATTGAAGGGCAGTATTCTTCAATACCAAACCAACTGTAGGTTACATTACAGAGCTTTAAATAAAGGACAACAATTATCTGAAAACATCCGAAAATAAGGGAACAAATTCAATTCTAGGTAGTAAAGAAGCAAAAGCTTATCTTTTTCTAAAATAAAAAACTTTTTTATTTATTGTTTATTGTCATTTAAGCTTTTATAGCTTCCAATACCAAAAAGAATCATAATTATACCAAATTTTTGCTAAACAAAAATAGAGATGATAAGTATGATTTTAAGTAAGTATTTTAAGTTAAACTTGTTAGTTAATCGGACAATTTGAGCTCGGGCGCATCTAAGAAAACGGACTCGGACAAATCATGTCAAAACCGGACGGTCCTGTCGAAAACTGAACGATTAGCAAGCTAATACCTTTAGGATACCTTTAGTCCCTTTAGTATCCTAAAGGTATTAGCTTGTTTTAGTATAAATTTATTTGAAATTTCTGAATATTAAAATTATATATCTTTGTGTGAAAGTCTTAAATTTATAATTTTTTAGCAAAGAAATAAACGCAATATTTCAAATTGAATCACGTATGAACTTGAAACGCAAGAAAATAAATACAATGAATAATTGAATTTTCCTCGAATAAGTTCAATTTATTATTTACATATTTATTGACTAATGATTTCAAAACCAAAACTGATTGATGACAACTGTATGATAAATATGTATAGTAGTTACAGGTACAAGTTCACAAATGTTACATATGTTTTATAAGTATACACATAAATGGTGATATGAAATTTTACACCAATCATCAAATGTTACCAATAGAAAAAAAATATTAATGCGCACTGTAATATACAGTGAGATTAATTAAAAACACACAGCGATTGAAAAATTATCAAACTAGATTGGCTGGAACTCACAGAGCCGTGAAGAGAAATGGCGGGCTACCGGAAAAAGCACATTTCTTTTAAAAGAATAAGTGACGAGCAAAAAAAGTTCCACTACTATTTCCCGGACCCTTATCAACCGCTACCAGCCGTCTCTTACGGCCTGGGCCCCAGGGCTGCAGCCCGGCTACCTCACCCTCTCGTTGGGTCTGGGGATACGAACCCAAGATTCTTGATAAGCCACCAAACGTCTTACCACTAGGCCACAGATATCTGTTCAAGAGCTATTTAATTTTGATAACTTATCAATCACTCTCTTGATGCGAAAGCAGAAGGGCGATTGAATAGGAATTAGCGGCCTAGTAACTTAATTGGTTATCAAAAATCCTGGATTCGAAATCTAGCCGATCCAACTTGATAATTTTTTTAATCACGATGCGATTTCTAATTAAAACAATGATTTCGTTATACAGTTTAGTTGGACATTAAAAAGGAGCATATGAATATTAACATATGTTTAAATACGAACAAAAGTTCGTCATACTTAATAGTGTTGACTAGCACACCGATAATATTGAAATAAAAATACAGCGTTATGTAATAAAAGGAAAAAAAAACTTTTAACTAATCAAGTTAAAACCGTGATGTTCTTTCTAAGGTAAATATTTTTTTAAAAAATTTCAATAAAAATAACTTATCTAAGGCGCTGCTTGCCACGGAAAGGAAAATTGTTAGTTGAAAGTGAAAGTCTAGAGTGTGAATCACCCTTACAAAACAAAATTTTGACATATTCATTTTATAACTAAATATCTTGCTATCATCATGCTTAATTTGTGAGAATTACAGAAAAGTGTAAAATTTTATAACATGGAAACTATGGCTACAAAAATGATATCCGGCATCAAAAGAGAAAGAAACAAAGTATCATTTAAATGTTGATTAACCTTTCTCTGATATTATCGGCTAATATAATTACATTCTAAATTAAACTACGAAAATATGCGTGGTGATGTATATTAAGGGGGAAGTTCACGCCAGAACCGGCTAATAAACTAATTTTTTTCGAATCTCGTTTTTTGTTTTTATTTTGTTCTGTGGTTCTTTACAAACACGGTGATATATAAAACATGGCCAAAATTTTTTTTTTCAAGTAGAAAAATATTTATTTGTGAGCCGCTGGACAGCCAAGTTGCTGCTCCTTTACAGATAACGCTCGCCCCCCCCCCCCTCGCGATTTGATCAGTAATATTTAGTTTTGGTGTGTACATGAGTTATAGTATGCACTGAGATAATGTTCTTTTATTTGTATGCCTTTGTAGACGTATTTTCTCAAAGTTGATTTGTTTTTCTTCTCTAACAGCTTCTTTTGTTATTATTTTTGTTTTTTATCGTTTCCCGAAAGTTGTGTTTTTCCCGACAAGGAAAATCATATCTCAAGTTCTAGAAAAGATAGAGACTTAATTTTTTTAAATTTTATTGAGCAATTCCATGTATAAACCGATCACCCAAAAATGGCATGTTCTCCAAATTTAATTTCCCTGTGTATATAATAAGTTTAAGTGGTCTTGAGCTATGTACTCGAATATTATTGAATTATCTTCTACTTTGTCGGAGTTATAATTATTCAAAGTTGCGTTCAAGGTCAAAAAATTCATATATTTTTTTAAAACTCAGCCCCGTAAAATCCCTAAAATTCAAAAAAACATAGAAAATCGAGTACCGCGTTACAGAGGGGACTGAGTATTTTAATTTAAAAAAAGAAAATCGAAAATCAAAGGTCTGGTAATGTTATAATTGAATATGCAATTTCGAAAAGGGCACATGTCTGAATTTTTAAACTTTTCAGGAAATAAAAAAACTAATATTTTTTAAAGAAGTATAATGAATTTAAAAAAATTATTATGAGTTAGATTCTGGGGCCAATTTGCAATCGAAGTCACAGAAATATTTTGATCTTAACCTTATTATATTGTATATTTTAGATATTTTAAATTTGTGAGATGTGCCCTTTTCGAAATTTATGATACTGAATTCACATAACTTAAAGAGAAACCCATATAAATTTGGCAAAATTTTTATTTTAGGTAGGTATCTAAAATTAAAAATAATACTTAAATTAAAGATAATAAATCGACTTTTTTCAAAAATCTTCTTCTGGAGCCTCTGTTTCGTTTGTAGTTGGCCATTGCAGTATTTCGTCATAAAATTTGCAATATCTGCAATTTTTAATTTATTATGGGTACTTTGCCATTATAAGCTTGATATTCTTCGCTTGGTAAGTTACTGCAAGTGCCTTTTATTCTAGAAAGAACGAAAATTTCTTCAGAGATACTATCTATGTATATAATTTTTTGCAATTACTTCACTAGGCTTTTTAGGATCAAAAACAAACTCATAATGTTCCGATTTCACATATAATAGGTAGGGGGAAGCATTTAGCATTGATTTATTTGAAAAAACGTATTTATCAAAATATGCGAGATGTGCCCTTTTCGAAATTACATATTCAATTAATACTTTATTTTAACAATTAGTTAAAAAATTCATGTATTTTTAACAAACTAAGCCCCGTAAAATCCATAAAACAAAAAAACAAAGATAATCGAGTACCACGTTATAAAGGGGACTCTAAACTTTAATTTAAAATATAAATATGGAAAATCAAAAATGAAACACTATTAAAATTAATACTTTATTTTCCCAATTAGCTAAAAATTTCACGTATTTTTTTTAATACTGAACCCCGTAAAATCCGTAAAATTCAAAAAAACAAAGAAAATCGAGTACCATGTTATAGAAGAGACTGAATACTTTAATTTAAAAAAAGAAAATCGAAAATCAAAGGTGGGGTAGTGTTATAATTAATACTTTATTTTAACATTTAGTTAAAAAATCCACGTATTTTTAAAACTGAGCCCCGTAAAATCCGTAAAACTCAAAAAAACAAAGAAAATCGAGTACCACGTTATAGAGGGGACCAAGTGCTTTAATTTAAAAAAAAAAATCGAAAATCGAAGATGAGGTATTTTCAGTACAAGCGATTAAAGAAAAAAATAAAACTTGCAATTACTTCAATACATGTGCATACGAGTATATTGGGATGGAAATCGGTCTGATTGAAAGTGTATGTAAAGTACATTCAATGTCACATGTAATCATTTTTTAATTATTCTTAGACTCTGAAAAAATTGATAAAATATTTTGGGGATCCCTATTTTGTGACCTTGAACGCAACTTTGAATAATTATAACTCCCACCAAGTAGAAGATAATTCAATAATATTCGAGTACATAGCTCAATACCATATAAACTTATTATATACACAGGGAAATTAAATTTGGAGAACATGCCATTTTTGGGTAATCGGTTTATACATGGAATTGCTCTATTCATAAACATATTGCGCTTAAAGTGGAGTGTGCTTTTTCTATTTGAACAATTATAACTATTTTTAAACATTTTTTTTTTTTAATAAAAAAAATTGGGTTTTATAATTTTTAGAAGTTTGGGATTATAATTTTATAGTTAGTTTTTAAAATTACCTATCTGAAACCCATACTCAGCTTTATGGACAGGTCCCTTAGGAATAAAATAATGAAAAAATATTTTAAAAATATTCATTACCTTTTGAGATATGGCGTTCCTTGTAAACGCTTAAAAACTTGTGAAAAAGGGCCCCCTCCTCCCACAGGGAAGAGTAATGAATGTTTCAAAAACAAAATTTTCTATTTGAAACCCTCCCTAATTTGAAAAAAATTTCAACAAGCAAAATAATCATAAATAAAAAAGTTCCTTTTTTATTTGAACTCCCCCATTAATTTAGTGGTGTACTTCCGTCTGCCGTTATACAATTTCAACATTTGAGCTTTCATTTTTTAGAAAAGATAGAAAATATTCAAATATTTGCACAACAAAAAAAAAATTAACAGTAATAATGATCAGTAAACAATCTGTAAACGTAGATAATACTGTACATAATATTTTCCAATTTACAACTGTACATAGTTCTCTTTTGTATCAAGTAAAATGAAGATCATATCATTTGATATATTATGTACATATACACAACAGCTTCTAGTCCAAGAGCTACTGAACCCTCCGGGTAACGGTCTTTCTGTAAGGCTAAAACTTTTTTTAGAGATAAGTCGTAACATGCTAAGTATGATAACCACAATCTGGCAGGCATCAGACCTGCACGTCATCAGTCTTTGTATCTTTTAAAGTGTAAATAAAACTTAAAAAAAAAATTGTCCCTGTAAGCTTGAAATTTTATTACAATTTAGTTCATACGTAGTAAAGTACAGAAAAAAATTGACAGACGATTTCGGTGAGCACAAGTAGCTGCCAGGTGAATCGAAAGTGGTGTAATATATAAGTTAAAATAAATTTGGTTCTGTAAAGTTGAAATTCATATATATGTTCGAGTAAGCGATTTAGAAAAAGTGGGTCCAATGACAGCTAGCATAAGTCGTTGTCAGGCGAGAGAAAAGATGCTTTATAAAAGCCTTGTATTTTTTAAAGTGTAAATAAAATTTTTAGAAAAAACTTGTCGCTTCTTACTACACTTTATTTCATTATATACTTACAACTTTAAATTTTACTACACTTTATTTCATTCATAGTAAAGTAGAGAAATACAAGAGACAGGCGAATTTGAAAAAGTTAAAAAAATGAAAGATACTTACCTAATTTGTTTGACGTACCTAGTTGCTTTGAGGTAGTCAGGTACAAAAATAGTCAGCGAGATAGTCACCGAAAAAATTTTCTTTTATCAAAAATTAAGTAATGTATTAATATTTTTCGGTTATTATATTTGTATACCACTTGTTTTTTTTTTAATTTCCGCCCGCTTATGTTGCAGCAATATAAGAGGATTGTTGAAAAAGCGTCGTAACAACGTTGTAAAATGATGTTTTTAAATTATATTTCAAAAACGGCTTAGTGAATAATTTTTGTTTTTTTATTAAATATGATTTTTTAACTTTGTATTTTATAATACCTATATTAAATTTTTATCAAATTCCTTTGGCAAGTTTTCATTTTATTCAAAAAAATAGAGTTTCCCCATAAGAGATCGTGTTAAAATTACAAAACTTTGAAATCGTTTGTCTAAAAACTAGGGTAGTCAATTTTTTTTTCGGTAAGGACTCGTATTATTGGAATTAACTTAAATAAATATCTAGAGAAGTTTCGTTAAATCCGTTGAAAAAATCGTTTTTTTGACAACTACCTTAACTATGAATTATTTTATCAAATTAAAAATATAGATACGTTATAATTGCCTTTTATAATATTTTTTCCTGTCATTGTTATTATTTTAATTAAATGTGATGGGAGTTTCAACAGGAACAGGTTTACTTTAAAACATAAAATATCAAATTTTAGTTTAGGCCAAACTTTCTCTAAACCGCTTACTCAAACATATACAGGGTGTTAGTGAATAAGTGCGAAAGATTTTAATGGGTCGTTACTGAGGCTTTTTCATATAAAAAAGTTTATATAAACCTAGGTTCGAAAACGCTCAGTTGCCAAGATACAGAGTGTTCAGCTTCTCGTTTTAAAAATATTTTTCTGTATTAAATTAAAACCAAATTTTTTGGTCATACTGTAGAAGTGAACGTCTTCGCCTTTTTATTGGTAAGAATTTGTCATAAAATTATAGTAAAAAGATTTTGAAGTAAGAGACCTATCTTCGTTTGCGTAGGTGGAGTGGGTAAATCAACTCACTGGCCTGTGGTGGCCATATATCGACCTTGCCTTCAAAATGACTTAGACTGATCCATTTTAAACTGCGTTTCTGCGAGTCTCTCAGTTCATTTTCTTTCGGGTCTACCTCAGCAATTAATACGAAAATCTAAACCAGTTTTGTGATAGCAACAATAACTGTAAAGCTTTTTCTTCTTGAAAACAGCTACACGAACGACAAAATACTAAGCGGTTATTTTTGTCAGCAATTTATAGAACATTTAAAAAAATATTTTCGAATTGGAAAAAATCATTAGCGTGCCTTTTTTTCTTCAAAAATATGTCATCACATAGCCGTACGGACGCCACTGGTTTGAGTGAAAATATTCTATCTACTTCAGAATATGGGCATTTTTTCTGTCGTAGTGTGTCCCAAATTTTGTATAAATATCTCAAGACCTTGAAATATTTAAAAAAAAAAAAATACTTAAAAAAGACGAGAAACTAAACACTCTGTATCTTGGAAACTAAGCGTTTTCGGACATGGGTTTATATGAACTTTTTACATAAGAGAACCTCAGCAATCACCCTTTAAAATGTTTCACACTTATTCCCTAACAACCTGTATATGAATTTCAGCTTTACAGAACCAATTTTATTTTAACTCATACTGCACAAGTTTCGATTCACCTGTCAGGTGCTGGTAGCCACCAAAATCGCCTGTCATTTGTTTTTCTCTACTTTACTATGAACAGGAGTGTATTTGTCATAAGTCGGACTAGGCGCGCGCCTAGGGCGGGAAATTTTAGAGGCGAGAAATTTTGGGGGAAAAATTATAATTTCTGGTATTAATAAGTAATTTTTTTGTTTTTTATTTTCCTTGTCATTCTTATTTTTTGATAGGAATAAGAAAAAAAGTGAGAAAGCTTTCAAGAAATTTTTATAAAACTTTTGTTTTACGAAAAAGCAAGCGCGGCATTTTTTACAATGCGTAGGGCGGCACTTAGGGTAAATACGTCCCTGACTATGAATGAAATAAAGTTTAGTAAAATTTAAAGCTTACAGCGGTAAGTTTTTTCTAAATATTTTATTTGCACTTAATAAATACAAGGCTTTTATGGAGCATCTTTCCTCTCGCCTGTCAACGACTTATGCTAGCCAGAACTGTTTGTCATTGTACCCACTTTTTCTAAATCGCTTACTCGAACATATATATGAATTTCAACTTTACAGAACCAAGGTTATTTTAACTCATACATTGCACAACTTTCTATTCGCCTGTCAGTTGCTAGTACTCACCAAAATTGCCTGTCAACTGTTTTTCTCTACTTTACTATGTATGAACTAAATTATAAAAATTTCCAGCTTACAGGGAAAAGTTTTTTTTTTTTAAGTTTTATTTACACTTTAAAAACTACTTAGACTGATGACGTGCAGGGTTGATGCCTGCCAGATTGTGGTTATTGTACTTAGCATGTTACGAATTATCTTTAAAAAAAAATTTATCCTTACAGAAAGATCGTTACCCGAAGGGCTCAGTAGCTCTCAGTCTATTCCACGGCTGACTCGCACATAGTAAATCAATTTTATGTATGACGTGTATGGTGTATTATTGTTGACAAATGTTTTTGCTTTTCGTTCGGTTCGCGGACAATATCAGACGGACTTTTCTTCCAATAATAATCAAAATGACCTTTATGTTATTTAAAAAAATAATATCTTAACTATACATACCATATCATCAGTAGAGTCAATATATATGTATTTATGTCTATATAACTAAAATGTACAGAATGTTCCAAGACCGTAGTATACTGGAATAGTAGGTACCTATATTGTACTCTAAGGCCCGATTTACATTAACGCTCCGCTCTCGGTATGCTACCGCTCCACTCTCGCTCCGATATAATCTTATTGTGTTCACATTACAGTGCTGATATCATACTGGTACCTATTCGTTCTCTATTCATATTATAATGCCGCTCTGGGTACGTTCCTAGTTCGGTCTCAGTACGATACAAATATCTTTTCATAACAACTGAATGCAAGCAGAGTGGAGTGGAATCAAAAAAGTGTTTACACTATAGGTACAAGCCATAGCAATTCTGATATCGCTCCGATAAATTATTACCTGAGTGGTATTGATATTGGAGTGGCATTGGAGCGGTAGCGAACCGTGACTGATATCAAACCGATATCAGAGCGATGATGTGAATACACTCATTGTTTATTGTGTAAGAATATTTTATCGAATCGGGAGCGTAGTGATATAGTACCGAGAGCGAAGCGTTAATGCAAATCGGGCCGAAGGCTGACGAGCGCCAAATCAGAGAAATTTACTATCATACTTTAGTTTTGTAAACTACTTTAGTTAGAACTAAAGAAGTGTTATACTACTGTAGTATTTTACTACATTCGTAGAGTTCAATCACAAGATACTTCTTTAGTTTCAACTACTTTACTTTTCCCCAAATACTCTTTTTGTTATTAGAAATGTGTGACGTAACGTAAAAAATTTATCAGAAAAAGATAAAAATAATGATTTGGGTGGGAAAAATTTTCAGAGAACAAATTTTTACTTTCTGTTTCTTTTTTGTCTGAAAATTTTGAAAATAAAAAAATTTTATCTCTTTCATGTTTCCTTCTTTCATGTATATGGTGCGCATTCTCCCCTCCCCACTAACCCCAAATAAAAAGATTGATTGTATACACGCCTGTCTTTTCTATCTTGAGCAGTTCGTACTATAGACCCACACATATTATCTTCATTAAAAACACCATCCATATTGTCAAAATATAATCAATACCGATTACTCGGTGCAGTAATGTGGAGAACAAGGACTAACAAATCAAAATCATGGTTAATCCAAAATTAAACTGAAAAAAAATTTAATCGTAAAAAAGTTAATTAAAAAAATCAAAAACCCAGATTACGTAAAAAGCAAACTAAAACGGTGGAAACAAGATGAAACAGAGAAAAAGAAAAGTGAATAAATAATAAATGTACCAAGTTAAACAGATATGTCTAATGCCTCTGACTGCTTTACTTTTTAATCATTTTTCTTTTTCTCTACTTGACTTTAATTGTGTTTAAAAATTACTTAGAAGAAAAAATATATAAGTACACATACAGCGGCTGGGTTTTCATATTCAGCCTGGTTAATTTGTCCCCAAATAATCGGAAACTGACTGTAATATTTAATACCATTTTATTACCATATTACAACATCTAATGAAAAACCCCAAAAAATGTTCAATTACCAAAACAAACCGAAAAGAAAGCACAAAAATGCAGGTCATCGATGTTTTTTAATGATACTCTTTTACATACTCCTGCTAGTGAGTAGGTGTATATTTTGACTTTGTTTACTCTTTTACTTACTACTTTAGTATAATACTCCAGAGTGGTGCACACCAGTAATTTTTTACGCCTAAGAGAATATTTTGAATACTTCTTTAGTAAAATACTCCAAAACTGAAAATACTACATTATTATAGAAAGTAACTGAAATCGTCAATTTTGCACTCTTTTAGTAAAATACTAAGTTAGTTACAAAATCTCCTGGTTGGTGCTCGTCAGCCTAAGGGACTAAAGTGTGACTTTTAAGTTTTAATCCCGAGTGTAAAGTTTAGTTAGGCCTCGGACATTTACAGACCCTCTAGCAACAATTCACACGAGGGATCGAAAGAAACACTTCAGTCCCCTGGCATACATATTATTTTTTGCAGTTCCGGAAAATTTAAAATTATAAAAATTAAGAAAAAAATTAATAATAGTAATAATAATTAAACCATTAAATAATGGTTTAACCTTCGTTTTTACACATCATTATTTGTATATATCTTATTAATACAGCAGCTCTTTTACTATACACATTACGTTATATATTTATGAGGTGAGTGGAGGACAAGGAAAGTGGTGCAAGGCTAGAAATTGGAAAGTGTGCATCTGCAGCCGATTTCTTTAAAGGAACTATACCAATATTTAACTGGAATTGTGAAGGGAAACCTTCAAATAGGCCTGACGAGAGGGTGGGGTAGCCGGGGTTGTAGCCCCGGGGCCCGGCCTAAAAAAAGGAGCCCGTAGCGGCCGGCCCGAAAAAAAAATAAAACTTCTTTTTCGCTCGTCATTTATTTTTTCGAGTAACATTTTTAAGAGATGTGTTTTATTCCCGGGACCTACTATTTTTCTCCACGGCCCTGCCTTCAAAACATAACTGGCCGTGGCCTACCAGTCGGCAAGTACCGTGTCTAAACAAGTTTGCCTACTCGGTTGGTTAAGAAAAAAAATTATTTAGATGTTATCTAAATTGCGTGATATAATATTACATCAAGTATACTAGGAACAAATCATAACACAATATTGGTGACGCAAAGATTACACCCGTACCTCTGGTGGAAATATTAGAACCATTATCAAGTAAAAGATGTACGTATACGCTTAATTGTCATAGAAATATGTATTATACGAATTATATGCAAGTTACTAGGTTTTATATCATCAGTATACGTATATTTTTACTTAATACAGCCTCTAATTTTACCACCAGAGGGACGAGTAAGAATCTTTGCGTCGCCAATAACTGCTTGTCTTTATAGACTAGTGATTTGAACCAAATTTTTAATAAAAAGTGACCACGGGCGTTCTAGTGTCTGATTTTTAGTCGAATTTTCTCCGAAAAATTAGACTTATACAGTCTATACGATAAGAGCTGCGAGAGGCGAGAGTAGGGGCGCTATCCGTTTTCGGACCCGTAGAACACGAATATGTAGAAAAAAAATGTCTGATATATCGCTACGCGGCTCTTGCGTAACTTTTCCGGTCGTGTGTAATAAGCGACTTACAACCTCAATCACGTAATATACTATTTTTCACTTGTTTAATAAATATCAAAAATTAAAATGTAAATTACTATTTACGCTTTTATATTTGGTGTTAGTAAACACTACACGTTTAAATTTTAGCGTCATTTGTCTTTTTTTTTCTATACTTACGGCTAAGGTAAGAGCACCAATAGCCGTCATTGACCCAATAGCCGTCAAGTTTCAGTAAAATGATAAATATTAAGATATTAACGAAGCATATATTTTTTGCGTTTCCTGCTACACGTTCTGGAAAGTATACCCAACTGTTATTCCATTTATGATATAATTCAGTTAGCGTAAGATATAATAACGACTCATTTGAAAGTTGGTGTTTGTAAAATTTGCATATACTCACTAAAACTCTTAAGTTTTAGCTAAGGTAAGCACTAATTTAATTTTACTGTAATTTTGGTTTAACGAATAACTAGTTATATTTTTTTGTTTTTTGAAGTTTATTATGAATTAAATTTTGTTAGAAAATAGTTTTTAGACCAGAAAACCTAATAGAAATTTATTATCTTTGATGGGGGCTACTGGTACATAAAATACAGGCAGTTTCCAGTAACCGTCATAGTGACGGTTATTGGGGTAACAAATTGTTTTTTAGAAAAGGATACATATTCTTCTATGTTTTTTACACTAAAATTTCAATATCTGGATTACATTCACAACAATATGATGAAGCTACTGACCAGTACCCGTCATTATTTTCTGTAACAATTAATTTTTAGTAGTCATTGTAAATTAATGTCGGATACTGGTACTCTAAGTAATGAAGATTAAATAAATGCTTTTGATATGCTATTCGTTAAAAAAAATGCCTATTTCTATCGTAGTCAAACAATTTCGTATATCATAGATAATTGTCAGACCACATTGTCAGATAAATTAAAAGAAAAGTAGCCCATATTATGCAAAAAGTGCCTCCGCAAATATTTTAATCAACAAAGAAGATGAGAACATAGCAAAGTGGATGATACATTTGAATGAAACTGTGATCCTTAAATGCTAGACATTAGCCAACTACTAATCCAAAACTTGAGAAAATCCATTTACTCATGGTCGATCTCGACGAAAATGGTTCTTGTCTTTTTGCAATAGACATCCGGAGTTATCTAAGCGATTTTCTCAAAATTTAAGAAAATCAAGGGCTTCGATAGCGTAAAATATAGCGTAAATATCAAAAACTGGCTTAAGGAAATTGAAGTATATTTTAAAAAAGAAAAATTTATAGAAATTTTGAAAGATACAGTGCGTCTGATGGAATTATGATGGATCAGTATCTTTTTGAGCCGGACTAATAACGATGTAATTGTATAGAAAAGGACAAAAATCAGTACATAATGTTATTAATTCCAATGAAAAAAAGTATAAAAACAGCATTTATGGATATTATGGATACTGCTTCAGAAGAATTAGCATCACGGATGGTTGTACTAAAGTTAAAGAGAATTCTAAAAGAATCAGTTCAGTGCCAATCTAAGCAATATATCTGCAGGAATTGTAGAAAGGAAATAACAGAATCGAATAATTTTTTTAACAAAGCTTTATCCTTAAGTATTTTTATTATATAAATCAGTTGTTTAAGATTAATCATATTCCAAAGAGTGACGGATACTAGGTCTCTCCTCTGACGGATACTGAAACATCGTTAATTTTTTATTGATGGGTACTGGTACACCACACTTTTTCCTTTATTTTGTTTTTATTAATATATTTGTTATAAAAATATTTAAATAAATTGAAATATTCCTGAAATATCATAAAATTCTCTTTCGTTTTAGCTTTACTGTTGTTTATTTCGTATAATTATGAACGAAAAAATTTAATGTAAAGTCCAGCTCATGTCTTAACATGACGGCTACTTGTACTCTTACCTTATTTGTCAAACAACGAAATTATGTAATGGTTCATTGCATTTAAATATTTCACAAACGGTTTGTTCTACGAAAAAAGTAGGTATTTTAATATATTTCGTAATGAAATTTACAAGAGATTTAATTTCACAATAACCATTCCTGTTGAAAAATCAATATTTTTTGATATATTTAAAAAAAAAAAGATTTTTAGCAAAATTAAAACAATTTGAAGGTCCAGGTGAGACCAGCTACAAAGGAAGATGTAGCTATTTTATCTAAGATTTTGTATCTTTTGGCATTCGAAAATATATGACATAAAATAATACAAAAAAATATGTGCCACTAATTTCTCAGTGTCTGATAAGGATAACTAATAATGAACATCATACACTATAACCCATACGTTCTGAAACTATTTCCTTTGCATACCTCTGTTAAATCATAAACTCAAAATTGTACCTCCTTCGATAAAAATCTCCAAAAGATGTGGCTTGCAAAAAGCTAGAAACAATATTATGTTGTACCAGTAGACACATAAAATGTAGTATTAAACCAGGAAAATTAAACACAGCTAATTATAAGTAGGTACTACCAACTTTTAATGGGAAGGATGAGGCTATTTATATTCGGAATTATTGTTTATATTTCCAGTTTATATTTCTCATATGTTTTGAATTTGATTAAAGAAACTTAAGAATCAATTTTTCAAAGAGCTGCCGTTGCAAATGATAAAAAAATATTAACTATTTTACGCGACAATTCTATTTTGTCCATATCAGTTTCGACTTTTTTATCATCAGATATTACCAATAAAGTTTCGTACTGTTTAATAATTTGAACTTGAATTTATACTTTCTGTTAAAATCGAAAATGGATCAAAACCTTAAAATATACAGTAATTATCTAGTTTATTTTTCCGCACACGTTTTGAAGTTGTAACTAAAATAAAAAATTGTTTCCGTCATCAGAATACGATTATGGAACACATTGTACAATAGACATAGTTACATTTTTCATTTTCTTTTCACATTTTTTTCTTTTTTACTAATAATTACTTTTTCCTTCGTCCTTTCTTTTGCTTTTATTATTATATACGACATTTCGATGAAATAATATAAATTCAGAAATTAATAAAACATTTGATTTGATGAACCCACAACTTTATCCCACGAGTTCACTCTTACTTTTCATGCAATGATGATTTTTAATATGTATTTAACTTATCCTTAATATGTAATTTTTATTGTATTACAGAATTGCCAAACTAAAGATAAAAAATTATTATTAATGATTGTGAATCCCTGGGACCAAAATAATGAAAAGCAATTGAAACTAACAAAATCGGACAGATTTAGATTTTAGAATACAAAAGTTCCCTTGAATTTTCATGTTGATTCGAAAAATCTTGGAGAAAAATGGGTTGTAATATGTGGCAAAATACATATACTCTTATAGAAAACAGAATATTTTTGCTACATTTTAATGAAAATGATGCTAAAAATATAAAACTTTATATAATAATTAGGTCAATCTGTTTAAATACTTTAAATACTCATACAAAATTTCAAAATGATTAAGAAAAGTGTTATTGGAAAAATACCCCGGTCGCAGTACCTGTATAACAGTGAATTTCTGAAGATTGGACACTGGCGGATCTCATACAACGACCTGTATTCAACTAAAATAGTTTAGCTCTCTAACAGTGGAAAAATTTTTAAAATCGGTTAAGTAGTTATTTTTTAGCGCTTTTGGGCCTCCAAGACTCTGACGCATCTCATATAATATAGCATAATTATATGCATTTAAAAGAATTTAACTTTTAAAAGGTGAAAAAATTTTCAAAATCGGTTGGATAGTTTTATTTTTCGTGCCTTTGGGACCCCCTAACACTGGCAAACCTCATATAATATAACTTATATCCATCTAAAATAGTTTAACTCTCTAACATTCAAAATCGGTGATGAAAAGTTAGTTTATTTTTATTTTGAAAAATGAAACATATAAATATGGTTACTGTAATTATAAAAACGATGAAGCATTAAATTTATTGTAAGGAAATTCAGCAAACTTCTTAATTTTTCTCAAAAAGGTAGTTCACTTAGAGCAATGTTTTAAAAGCTTGTCTTGTGCAATTTTTTACGCTCTTGTTGGTGATGTAAAAAAATTGAAAAAAATTTTTGAAATCTGGCCAAATTTTGCAAAAAGCCACTAAAAATGGCGAAAAATGGCCAAAATTTTGGCTTCAAACCCTCAATAAAGCAGAGCAGAAATACAGCACCAATGAAAAAGAATTATTGGCAATAGTATGGGCATGTAAGCAATTCAGACCATATTTATTTGGACAAAAGTTCAACATACTCATCGACCACAAACCGTTGAAATGGGTATTTTCCTTAAAGGAACCAAACTCAAGGCCCGTACGTTGGAAGATCAAGTTATTGGACTACAATTTTGATAATGACTACAAACCAGGGAAGATAAACGCCAATCCTGACGCACTTAGCAGAATACAAACAAATGAGCTAAATGCGTTAACATCTAACGAAGTCGAGACGGCCCATTCAAACGAAAAAAACTTGAATGAAGGAATACGCATCTCGGAACAATCACTCAACGAATTTTCCAATCAAATCGTTATCAATACAGGACTACGAGAAAAGATATACAGCGAATATTATTACAAAAGAAGAAAACGAACAATAATTGAAGTAATTGAAACACCAACAGAACAACAGTGTATCAATTTAGTAACAGAATATTTCTCACCAAACAAACTTAATGATTAAAGAATACCACGACATATCAATTCATCGCGGAATTGAAGAAACGTTAAAAGATTTAAAACGAATTTATTATTTTGATAACATGAAATCAAAAATAACTACCTACATAAATACATGCGACACCTGCCTTAAATTTAAATACGAAAGACATCCATTACGATTGAAACAAGGTCAAACCGAACAAGCGGCTAAACCCTTGGAACTACTTCATATAGACATATGTACTTCACATAGAGAAAAATAATGTACCAACTATTTTAGATAAATTTAGTAGATATGCGGAATGTACCATAATAACCTTTAGAATTTTAAAGGAAGTGCTGAAAGTAATCAAAAATTATATAGCTAGGAACAAAATCGCCAAAAAAATAGTTCACAACTACGGCTTAGAATTTCCAAACGTAGATGTTAGGGAATTTCTTAAATTGTACGGTACTGAACATCATATTACCTCTGCACATAATTCAACTGGTAATTCTCCAGTAGAAGGACTACATAATACAATATTAAAGGAAAAGAAAAAACTACCACTAAATGAGTTATTAGACCTAACCATGATAACTTATAACAATTAAATTCATTCTCGTATACAATTTACACCCTTTGAGGTAATTAGAGGAGTTCGCGACAATACAATCTTACAACCCAATAGAGACGCATTAACAGAATACATTAAAGCGCAACAAGATGAAATAAAAATTATTAACGAAATTATACAAACGCGAAATGAAAAACAACAACAAAAATTAAACGGTAATAATAACCAAAGACAAGAACCACCCTAGTTAGAAATAGGAAACAAAGTATATCTTAAGAACAACCAACGAAATACTAAATTGTTACCCCCTTATAATCCTAAACACGTAATTAAAGACAACAAGCTAACCTTCCAGACCAGGAAATACAAATACCACAAGGCAAAAATAAAACCTAAACGAAAATAATATTGTTAGGGATTTTTAACGATGACGAACGTACAACGAATAGAATACCATGACATTTCTCACACGAAAGGACTAATTGCACTCAACTAGGACTAATTGTAGTACTAGGATAGTTTTACATTACAATTATTTAATTCATATTGTTAATTTAACTAGTATTAGCGGCACACTAGAACATTTAAAGTATATTTAGAATGTTGAATTTAATGAAACACTATATTACAATATCAAGAATTTAAAGGATTTTACAATAGGATTGAACAAAATTTAGATAACTTGGAACCTAAAGTAAAACGCAATATAAGAGGTTTAATTAACGGGTTGGTTCAATAATTAAAACGATATCGGGAAACATGGATAACAATGATGCAATCAAAATTAATAAACAAATAGAAACATTTAAAAATAATGAACTATTAATAAAAGGCAGAATAAATCAACAACATAAATTAAATACGCAACTGTTAGAAGGTTTTAATAATGTCACGGAATTCATTAATGCAGAACAAACCAAATTAAAAATTCTTGCTAACGCAATGAAAACTTACCCACACATTGAACAACAACTATTTCAATCTCAATATTACTTCTCAGTTCAGTCACAATTACAATATTTGAATCAACATATTAATAACATAGTATTATCAATAGAATTAGCTAAATTAAATATAATTTCCGAACACATTCTTACGCGAAACGAACTAAAATTAATATATACCATTTGAAAGAGAATATCAAAATTTTAAGCGATGAATTTTGGAAAATTTTGGCAAAAAAACTTATTTTCTTCACGAAAAATGCCCAAAAAACCATGTTCCGGCCATCGGACGTGTCTAACTAGCGAACTCATCCAAGATTTTTGGATTTCCAATATTTTCACCACGTTGCGCAAAACGCCCAAAACTTCACGACTTCTCTAAAAGCACAGTATAAGTAATATAATATGTATACTACATACAGTAGATTCCCTTGACGTAGATAAAGACAACTATACATTGAGTGTTGGGGGATCGATCCCGCAATGTATATACAAAATTATTACGTGTATGATGAAATGCACTTATTAAATGCATATTATATTGTTTAATATAATTACAATATCTAATGGGCAAAAAATAAAATTAGTACAATTGGGACTAATTACTATGGTTTCAGTATTATTTTATTGAACTGTACGTATATTTAAAAAATCTGAAAAAAAAAATACACTTGTAACTAAGGTAACAAACGACAATAGTGATGTACTGACAGAGGAAAATAAAAAATATTCATTTTCATTTATCGTCGTGTGTTCAGTTATTGCTATTTTCAAATATTGCTTATAATTTTTAATCTTTTTTTAATTTTTTAAATTATAAATTCAATAATCATTAAATTAAGTAAAAGATAAAATAAAATAAAAATTCCCGGTAATATTTACATACCAAAAGGCTCTTCATACAAAGCAAAAAAAATTTCAGATTTATTTTTTTATAATTCCCTTGAATTCTGAAAGGTAAGAATCTTTATTGTCATTTTAGTATTACTAATATTAATTTGAATTAATAGCACTAAATTTACAAAATTAAAAAAAAAAAAAATTTGCCCTCAGTGAATTTTATATTTTTCTATTATTTAACTGCAACAACTAAATGTAAACATACATATTTTTTATTTTTATCACGTCACAGTTTCAAATTATCAACACATTTTATTTTCGACTACTCACAAGTTTGTTTTGAATTTATTCTTAAATTTCGATACAGTGCGACGTTCAGTTAAATAAATATTTGTTTCCGAAATGTCAAAAAGATAGTGTATACTGCATCCTGACCAGTAGTTCCAGTGAATTTAAGTGAATTTCATTTTTGGAAATACACTTATTACAGCGGGTGCCGTGAAAAGACCTGAGCCCGGGACTATGGCAGAAATTTGTTTTGAGGCCTCGAGAAACCGAATATATATATATATATATATATATATATATATATATATATATATATATATATATATATATATGTGTATAATTAAAGTAATTTTTAATTTTAACTTGAAGTTTAATTATATTGCATATTATTTAATATGCGATACATATATTATATATATATATATATATATATATATATATATATATATATATATATATATATATATATAATATATATATATATATATATATATATATATATATATATATATATATATATATATATATATATATAATTAAAGTTTCTCGAGGCCTCAAAACAAATTTCTGCCATAGTCCCGGGCTCAGGTCTTTTCATGGCATCCGCTGTAATAAGTGTACCGCGGTTTTCCGATATCCGTACTACCATTATGCGTACCGTTTGTGTGTGTTTGTGTATACATACACAATCTACGTGCCAAAATTTTTAATGTAAATAAACATTTTTATGTAAATAAAACTTCAATTTTTAACATATACAGGCGATTATTTTGAAAGTTAACATAAATATATGATAATAGTAATAATAAAAATTATTAATACACATATATATTATAATTTCCAAGTTTACAATTAGAAATAAATATTATGTAGCTAGAAAATATGACTTAAAAATTTATTTTTATAAAAATATTTTAATTTTTATTAAAAAATAAATTGTCTAGAGAAACATCCTGTATATGATTCCGTTAAGGGTACCACGTGTATGTATTGTCGTACGGTTAACGGAATATCGGTGTATTTCAAAAAAGGAAATTCACTTAAAAGTTAATTCTTGGAATAGATGTTATTAACCGAAAATTTGACAATATCTGGCAACGTCGCGTTAAATGGGACATAATAATAGAAGATTTAAAATATATGAAGCAAGTCAAAATCGCAGTTCAGCACAAAAAAATTTTCCAACAGTCACAGATGTTTTACTGACTACACAGAAATTAAATTGTCTGGACTCAGCGTCGTTAAATATAAAATTAAAACAGGAAATTTTCGACAGACAGAAAAATAAGCAAATAAAATTAGATCAAACAAACGTATACTAGTAGAGAGAAAAATCAATTAATTAATTAAACAGAAAACGTTTTAAATCTTCTAGAGAGTAAATAGACTAACAGGCAAGAAAATTTTTTTACTGTCATAATATTACAATAAGAAAATAATATTAGTATAACAAGAGCAAAAATTGTTTTTATGCGGTCTTTTTTTGGTACATTTTTTATGCGATTTTTAATTTTTTTTTTAAATATCCTTCAAAATATATAATGAGAAGGGAAAGTAAGAAATTTGAACATTAATTTGTGATGAGGTGCCTTATTGATGGTTTTTAAACATTTAATCAGTACATTGTATAAGAATGTAAGTTACTGCATCATTAAAGTTTTTTTACAGATGTATTTATCGCGATTTTAAAATATTATAAAAATGAATTAAAATGTTTTCATATGTAATGTCTTTATTATTATCTTGCTTAGAAAAGTAACGTCTAACACAGTATAAATAATAGTATATATATATATATATATATATATATATATATATATATATATATATATATATATATATATATATATATATATATAGTATGCTCACTTATTATTTTCCTTCCTTATTTAAAGTATGTCTGTTCATTTTTCCCTCTTTTAGTATATTAAATTTGATGTTTAATATGTTCAAATCTATGACTAATGTCTGTTACAGGGTTATTAATTTATTTTATAATTTTATTATTTATTTATATTTTATTCCTGAATATCACATTTTACTTAATTTTATTGAAATTTAATTTAAATACTATCGTTTTTAATTCTGAATCATAATATCGTTTTTAATTCTGAATATATTTGATCGTTTTTAATTCTGAATCATAATATCGTTTTTAATTCTGAATATATTTGCCTAACCAAGCTGAACCTAAAGATGATTTAAAATATTATCGTCTTTAAACTTTTATAAACTATTGAAAAAAGGTTTACCTCTTAATTTAATTTACTTACAAAATTTAGATCTATTTACTTTTAACTACTTATGAAATTTATAATGTATAAAAAAAACATAGGAACCAGGGAATAAAGAATAACAAACTGAAATATGGAATTTTGTTTTTATTTTAATTTTATAAATTTGAAATTGGTATAATTTTTCGATCTTTTATATTTTTACATTTAAAGTGACGGTTACTGAATTTTAGGGTACAATATATTCATAATCTTACAAAAAGTTTGATTAAGTATTCTATTGGATTGCGTTAGCAAGGTTTATCAAAATTTACTAAATTTTATTAAAGAATTTCCTTGCCAATATTTCTTAGTATACTTTCTTCAAAGTGTTTCATAAAAGTTTTACAATTTCGATATATTTTGTAAATACTTCTAGTAGCATTTTCAAATTTTCAAAAAGCGAATTGGTGGTATCGTATACTTTAAAGTAAGTGAAGCTCTTTATCATATTTAAGTATTTATTATGATTTATTTTCATAACATATAATTTTGTATCTTTGCAGGTATGTTCTTTTAAACATTTATTGAATAAATACCCCCTTACATATATTATGTAATTTGGGACCATTTTGGAGAAGTGCACACTTGACGCACCTCGACTAGCCTGGTAGAGCAGGGGGGGGGGGGTAATGTGTTATATCCTCTGAGAGAAATAAATAATTACAATTACAAAAAAACTAAACTAAGTTGAGCGCCACCATATTTATTATCCGTAAAAAATATGGAAATAGATGCAAGTTGTTACTCTCTATAATTACCACTATTAGTATTATTTAGCTAAAATAAAAACAAATGAGAAACAAGAACAACAATCAAGTCAGAACGAAGTGAATTATTATTATTCGGCTGATTGTTTCATACAACTATTGGTCTGTTTTCTTTTAAAAGATGTGTACAATCATTCAATAGTGAGATCTATATGTTACAAAAGATGAGTAAAGTAAATTAATTATATTTCAATCTGAATAAATAAAAAATTGATATAATGCAACATTCAATTATGTGAAACTGCATTAATGTCGATTCCCAAAATTCAAAACTGTCCAATGCCGATGGCATGAACGCCCAATCCTCAAATGAAAAAAAAATAATTTCATGAGCAACCGTTCACGTAATTGAATGTACTAATATAAAATGGAAATTTATTAACTTATAATTTCTTTTTTCTACTCCTGTTGAAGAACACACTCATTATATATCCATTAATTGTTGAGAAAATTAGGCATTATTCAAAGGTGTGAAGGAATGTTCATTACTCAATACCCTCTTGACCAATGAAATCACAGTATTAATAATTATTCCATGGGTTTGCTTTTATTTTGTGTATATATGTATGTATCAAGTTTTAATTTAATATATACTGCCTAGGAACGTTCAAGTAAATAAAGTAGTTTATGTTTTGTTTTGATCGTTTTATACATAATATTATATAAACTTTTAATGAAATTAGAAATAGATTAAAAATTTGATTTAAAATTTATATTCAATTTTATTTAAATCAAAAAAGAAAAAAGTCGTAGAAAAAATATCGTATTTTACGCGCTTGCAATGGCTATTACTCACTCAGATGCATTACGACACTCGCCTCACAAGCTCGGCTCGTGTCGCAATTTCATATTCGTGAGTAATAGCTATCATTACTAGCTCGTTGAATAATATACTATTTATTAATGTTTTTATTTTTTAGGTAATTATAGGCCGGCTAATAAAATATTTCCTACCAAACTAAAATTTGAATTTTCACATTTAACCTAATTAAAATTAATGTAGCGGACGGAGGTCAATGCAATTCAGGTAAATAACTACATTGAACATTATGACAAATATACTTAAATAAAATTTCATTTTTAGTGACATCCGTTCAGCTTTCCCTATTTAAAATCTACAGTTAACAACAATGAAATAAGGTAAATATAATCAACAACAAGAATCTACTATACTTTTTTATATATATATAAGTACTCACACAATAATTCACACGACGTTCACCACAAGGTGTCTGTTTAAGTATATCTCTAATATTCCTTATTTCCAGACGAAAAACCACAAATCGGAAATGATTCGGTCACCAGACATTCGGCAGCATATGCACATCATTTACCAAAAGGGACCATTTCCACACCATAAGCGGCACCAGCCAAAAATTTTTCACCACGTGGACAACAATTCCAAAATGCTTGACGATATCAATTATCAGGCGACCATCCGTGAAGGGTTACGAGAAGAAATTCAAACAATGGAGCAGAATAAATGAGATAAGTGCTTTAATATATTTTTTTTACTAAAATACTTGTTACGTACGCGATATGCAGCACCAATTAGAATAGTTGCTCCCAAATCCCAATAATGGTTAAAAACTGACTGGCCACATGCGTGCCCTTCACAGTTTAATTGTTAGAGGTCCGACACCTCTTGTCACATCTTCCTCGCCTGAGCTCCAAAAAACGAAAGAGAGCTAATCCTTCTTGTTCATTACCCATTTCACTTCCGAAGATCTTTTCTAGATCGTTCGACGTTTCCGCACATGCGCAATTCCAAGTGGCCGAACTTCCTTCAATACTGACAACATCCACTTAAATGTCATTCGGTTTGTTTACATATAAACGTCAAATCTGTAACCTATTTTACATCTGCCAATTTTTAGTCGAATTTTCTCCGAAAAATTAGACTAATACAGTCTATACGATAAGAGCTGCGAGAGGCGAGAGTAGGGGCGCTATCCATTTTCGGACCCGTAGAACACGAATATGTAGGAAAAAAATGTTTGATGTATATATATATATATATATGTATATATATATATATATATATATATACAGGGTGTAAAATATATAACTCTCCGAAAAAATAGGGGAGAAAGGTCTCAATTTACTAATTAAGTTTTGCTAGTTAAATTGTACCGATCAAGTTTCATTTCAGAAATTTTCGATTGTCAAAAACGTGTTAAAAAATGGCCCCTAGAAAAAAAAACTTAATCAGGCTCTGATTACTTATCATTTTTTTCCTTTGCTTTTTGGAACGTAAATTTTTTTGTCAACAAAATATTTTTACCTGCTTGTTTACGGAATCTTTTTAAAATAGCTATACAGCAGTGTCCATAAAAATTTGAACATGATTTTTAATGAAACAATCTACGTCATATTTCAAAAAGATGGATTTCGTCAAATCTCATTAAATTATTTGGAAATTTAACAAACATCTGCAATCGATTTTAGTAATCACTGACTATCAACTTTAATCCAATTCTTTGACACATTTAACACATTCAGGGCTGCCTCTAACATTGGCGTAGTTCAGAACAAAATTAAAACTAAACACCCCTCAGAATAAAGATGGTTTAATGGTTAAGGGCGCTTTTCTAATCATGGGACTGGTGACATGAAAATATTTTTTTCACTATAAAATTTAGTTTTTTACGAATTATGACACAACAATTAAATTTAAAACATTTCTAAAATATACAATCGGTTTATTATTCATGCACATACAAATACTTTTAATTTTAATACTTTGATTTAAAGAAAATCCAGTACTTCTATTGTTGAAAATATGGTTATTTTCGAAGTGAAAAATGTACTGTTTTATTATTGATAAAATGATAATATCAGTCGTACCCATGTGACAAATATGTATAAATAGGTTACTAGTGTTTTTAATAAATAATAAATTTTCAGAACAGTATATGTATAAATATCCAAATGACAGGTACCTAATAAATAACTTGAAAATATCTTTTTTAAAAAATAACTAATGGTCCAAGAGCCCACCGTATGCAAAACCTATGATAAGATACCTATGTATTTTTTGTAGGTAGTACTAGAGTCCCTATAATAAATAGAGTCGTGACATGTGTGCTGAACGCTGATTGGTTCCGGCATTTTGTATCCAATGTTTTCGTAAAATACATTGGAAATAAATTAAATGTTAACAAAAACCATTTAGTTTAACTTAGAAAGAATAATTAAATTAAAAATTTTTAATTGTTCATTAATTCATAACTTATTAACAATAATTATGCACTCAAAAATATTTACTCAAACATGTGATAATTAATTTTGAAGCTTCCCGCTCTGTTTTGGATACAAAATGGATGACATGTCACGACTCTATTTATTATAGGGACTCTAAGTAGTACTACCCCAGACCTAAATTTTGCCCGCATGATAAAAAATATGACGTCACTTCCGGTTATGGTTTTGTTACGTCATCAAATACATTGATGATATTTACACAAAAATGAAAGCTGCCAGATCTTAAAAATTCGTAAAAATATGGCTGCCTTCATTGAAAGGTTTTTTTTTTCAGTGAAAGCAGCCTCATTGTTGCGAATTACTAAGGCCTGGCAGCACTCAATCTTTTTATTTTGGACTTCGAAACCTTCGTTTTGGTGTAAATATTATCAATGTATTTGATGACATGACAAACCCATAACCGGAACTGACATCATATTTTTATCATGCGGGCAAAATTTTGTAATTCTAAAGAAAGCTCCCTTTAGCGCTACTTACAAAAAATCGTTCATCTATCTTATACATACGTTTTGCATACGGTGGGCTCTCCGGCTATAAGTTTTGTGTACATATTATGTGCAAATAGAATATAATATCAATATGTATATGGACATACACACAGTAACACTCACACACATACATATGTATTACATATTTCAGTCTTTTTTTTAGGGTTCCGAAGAACTCTAGAAGCTGTTGTAATTTTTTAATGTGACTGGGTTGTAACATTTTCAGAAATTCTACGCCTTTGGAACACGAAATTTTGCAAATATAATACATGCTACAGATAAATATCTCAACTAACCGTCAATTTTACGTTAAAGTATATTCTGATATTTGTTAACATTTCCAAAAATTCAAATCAAAATTATTAAGAGAAATGTTGAAAAATAATTCTACGTATACTGTTTGCAGATTATCATTAGAAAAATCTTTTAAAGTTAAAGTTCTTTTAACAACTTTTATTCTTTACATCTCGTTTCAGAAATATTGTGTTTCAAAGTCTATGTGATTTGTAAGGAATCAAATTACCACTTAATTGACCCTTAAATAACACAAACAGAAATAACATTGTGATTGTCGAATATATTTATTTATTTTCATAGTAAACTGTACAAAATAATATAATGCCACCTATTTTATTCGGAAACTACAAAAATGCAAATACATAGGTCAGAAGCCTTGCTTAATGTGTGTATAAAACGCACTTGGACAACTCTTTTAATAAGTGTTGTATATGAATATGGAGATTGTATGTGTGTGCTATCAATGCTATAGTATAGTTGTTTATTTATTTAAAAAATTTTTGTCTAAGCGTGTGACGATGATATGGATGTCTGTGTGTTTGTAAGTATGCGATGTCTGTTTGTCTACTGAAACTTGAGTTCGCTTAGCTCGGGTTGCAGGTAAATTGGTACTTTAAAGTGTTGCTGAAATAAAAGAATAAATTTGGTAAAAAATTTATAGCGGTGACTTTCATGTGGACATTTAAAATTTTACGATAATGATAACTGATGCAGATACTTTCGCATTTTCCGTTAGAGTTTTCCTCTAAAGTTACTCAATTATGAATAAAAAATTTTCTTTTAGATAATTGAAATACATTTTTGTTTGTAATATAATTGGCCTTTCGTCACATCTGTTTTTCTTTACAAACTTTTAACTATACCCCTTTTCAAATACAATTTATTGATCATGAGTTGTCGTTAAAAAATTAAATAATTCTTATATTCGAAACAAAGCAATCTTCTATTCTTTTCTAAAAACAAACTGCAAATTTAAATTTTACGCATTTGAAATAATGAAAGAGATAAAGCTAAGAAAACGGGAATTACTCAAACTCGTAAGTGATGACTAATGTTTAAATTTAAGTGAAATAGATTATATTTAAAATCGTTTAAAAATTAATTTTTGATCTTAGTGAGAAAATTGAGAGAAGAAAAAATAAGTCGTTATCAAACATTGTTATTAATTTCTGTTTTTCTCTTATGTACTTTAGCTGCAAAACTATCGAATATGGAACACATTGTACAGATTTGACATATGTACATACCAATACATAAAACGGGTATTTAGTTTTTATAGATAGTGAAGAAATTGTGTACCAATGTATCAACAATTAGAAATTCATGTTTTATGATAGTTAAAAGAAAATGTTTTTAATTTTTGAAAAATTACAACTCATGGAAATTTTTCTTGTGTATTTTTTTCATTGTTCTGTTCTGTTCTCTTTTTATTTGTTTGGTAATTTATAAGTGTAGTTTTTAATGTAATTTGTTACTAAATTAATAATGTGCAATGCAAATATTGATATCAGAGTTATGGTTTTTGCAGTATTCATAATGCACTGTGATATAAAAAACTAAAAAATTTTAAAAACTAAAAAAATAATTCATAAACTTATTTTAATCAAAATTTATGAAAAACTGTTCGCTTTTCTGTGTACAATATAGTACTTATAAGTTCGACAGTGAACACATGTTTACATATTATAGTAAAATAAAAAAAATTTTTTTGTTTATTTTTAAAAAAATTTTTATTATACAGGGTGCGAATAATTTTAGTTTGGTCAGAGGCGTATTCAGGGAAATTTATATTAAACGATGAGTTGGCTGGGATGCGATTTTTTCAGATAGCGAATTCCGAAAAAAAATTTATGTCTTCGGCAATTATACACCGAGATAAACCATCTGTTAAAAGGAAGAGAGTTTTATATATATATATATATATATATATATATATATATATATATATATATATATATATATATATATGTATATATATATATATATATATTCCCGCCACCTTTTAATTTGTGTAGGGCCCCCCTATGGAAGTTAAGAGATGAAATTTGGTAAATGGGGCTCATTTTCGAGGCACCTCATACTATCAAAGTGGGTTCAAATTTTGGGCAAATTTTTTTTCTGACCTGACCTTTAAGGGGGTGGTGGGGGGCGGAAAAGCAATAAAACTTTTCCAAACCGGTTTTAAATAATGTTTCGGTCAATTATCTACAACATATCCAAAACTCAGCTTCCTAGGATGATTTGGTGGGAGTAGAGGGGGCAAAACGATTTTCGCTGGATCTAACAGGCCCCCAGCTCCCCAGAATTAACGTAGAGGGTTGAAATTTGGTGTGTTGATAAAGTTCGTACCTAGGTTGTGCTTTTTGGAGGTTTTAATATTTTACCCCCAGCCCCCTCATTTTTAAGCTACAATTTCATGCATTTTCGACGTTTTCGAAGTTTGTACCACTCGCACAGGTCACTCAAATAAACCTAGAGGGCTGAAATTTTGTATTAGGATTGAGTTAGTATCAAGGGGGTGCCTTTTGGGGGTCTCGACGTTTAACCCTTACCCCCACCATTTTTATACCTAATAAAACATGATTTTTCTTGTTTTTTAACAGTTTCGTTCGGGTCAAAATCTCCCCAAATAAACCTAGAGGGCTGAAATTTTGTGTACAGGTTAAGCTATTAGCCAGACACTGTTTTTTGGGGGTTTCAACTTTTAACCCTTACCCCCACGATTTTTACGCCAATATTTCCTTAATTTTTTTGCTTGTTTTCTAACACGTCTAGAGACTCTCTAAGGAAACCTAGAGGGCTGAAATTTTGTACGTGTATTCAGTTAGTATTCAGCTAGTACCTTTTAGGGAGTCCACATTACTTTTCCCCCCACTTCTTCCATTTTTACATCGGAATTGAATGCTATTGTTAAATGTGTTTTAAATGCATTACTTTTATTCTAAATACAAGTAGGCGAATAGTAATTTTAAAAAATTTAAAAAAAAGTCAATACAATATTTTAACAAATGAAATACATACATATTAAGTAATTTGAAAATGTTATTAAAGTCACTGTTTATTTATAAATTAGGAATTTTGAATTTTTATTATTTATAAAATAGAAATTTTGGATTTTTTTGGAAAGAAAAAATACCTTCATAAAGGCCTTCTAGTCTACTATTTAAGGTCCTTTTTTAATACTTAAAAATAAAACACAAAGGCAATTGGCGGATAAGCATGGGTAGGAATGCTTTCGTACGAATTGTGTTGGCTTTTTTCCTGCTAACTGCTATCGGTATAAAATTGAAATTTAGGGGAGAGCGGGGCTATATCGTACAGCGAGGCTAAACCGTACACTCATTTTTCGTGTCTAGATTTCAAGCTAGACAAGTCCAATCGTTGTCGCAACCTAGCGCCTGACCGCGGAAAATCACAGGATTGAGTTCGTTCCGCTGTGCGTATAAATGCCAATATGACGGTGAAAAAACTTGTTTTTATTATTTCTCTTATTATTCTATTAGTTGGGTGGAGAACCTTTACTTATGAGCTAATAGCGATAAGATCATGAGAAATTACTTTTCTTAAGCTCTCTCTTGATCACTAGTGAAGACTAGTTAGGCGACGGAATTTGAGGTTAGGTTATGAAACTCCCACAAGGTACAGGATGGGGCTAAACCGTACAGAAGTGTACGACTTAGCCCCAAATGGTTTAATATGGTAACATTAATAAATTGTAGTTGATGCAGGAAATACAATAAAGTCTGCCGAGTCTGCAAATAATTTTACTTGTGATTTTTGTTTAAATGTATAAACTTAAAATAAAATACTTTCGTTCTCTAAAATTTATCACTTTTTTGATAAAAGTTAACCTAACACTTTTTATACTTTTATAAGCTGAACTAAATATACCGATAATACAAGTTACGTTATGTTGTTTCTTAGCTGAGTCGACAATAAATAATAAAATGTGTTTTCTACAATAATTTATTGCATTACTCTTATTTACTTCCTTAACAAGATGATTTTTTTACAATAATTTATTGCATTACTCTTATTTACTTCCTTAACAAGATGATTTTTTTACTGTACGGTATAGCATCTCCTACCGTACGGAATAGTTCCGACCCCCGGGGCTATTTCGTACAGAGACACTTTTTTGTAATTTAATTTAAATATGTAAACAGTGGAATAATTAAAATTGCTTTGTGTGAAATCAGTAGCCAATTGTCCAAATTATATATTGCTAATTTTCTTATAATTTTATACTCGATATTAGATGAACAATAACAGCTCTCCCTTAAGTGTACGGCATAGCCCCGCTCTCCCCTACTGAGATTCAGCCCTTAAAAACTTAAAACCTTTTTTTAAAGCCCCGATCAACCGGACACTCATCATCAGTTTTGAAACCATCAAAATGGCAAATCGCTTGTGGACTTTCAATTACCTTTCGCTTGTAGACATTCAATACCCAAGATGAAAGGAAAAATTCGACTTCCGTGATGGGGCTCCGCTGCTCACGGCGTTTTTTTTTTCTTTTTTCGCTGTTCGTGTAAATTTAACTATACTGATATTTGTATTTAAATTTTCTTTTTTTGTTTAGATAAGGTTCACAATAAATTAATACAATTTTTTGGTTTTTAGGTTCAAAAGGTGTATGAAACGTTACTATGTAAACAGTCGATGTACACAGTGTATTATACAAAGTTGAATTGTAATACAGGAATTAAATAAACTATTTTTCAAAAATTGTTGTTCCGTCAATCAACCTGTATCCTTAATACAATTGAGTGATAAAAGTATTTGCAAAAGAAAAAAATTGTAACAAATTTTATTTTATTTTTTATTTTTATTTTTATTTTTTTTTTTTCTTTTTTTTTGAAAATCAAATATGTAATTATTTATATCAACATGTATTTCGTTAGACAAATTTAAATTGGGCTTATCGCAAGACTGTATTTTTAGAACATCATTAGATTTGTCCAAAATTGACCAAAGTCTTTAGTACAATTACTTTCTTTGGAATAAGATATAAATTTTTTAGATAAAAACTTTCCAGAAGCAGATAAAAATTTCGTATTCGTTTCTTCAAGTCAGATCATTAATCGTTTTTGTAGACTGAGTTCTGATTGATGGTGTTGAAGGCTAAGATTCTGAAGCTTGTTGCTTCACACTCAATGTCCGTATAGGGATCTTTTCAATTTATTTGGCTGAGCACCAAACAAAGACTTTCTGAAATGACTCGAGCAAAAACGATAACTACTATTTAGAATTCATACATTTAAATTTAAAAAAAAACATTACGACCAACTGCAGGCAACCATTGGCGATTTCTATAAAAAAAGTCAAATCGATTACACTAGTTTACAAGATTTTTGTCCTTGAAATGAAAAGTGTTTTTTCTTAACGAGTGCGGTGCTCTGAGTTTCAAAAAAATTATGAAAAAAATGCAACACGTCACATTTCAAAAATATTTATTACTTTTTATTGACAAGAAATGATGGTAAAAAAATGTTAAAAAAATTAAAAATGAACTACCTTAGCTCTTTTTGTACTTTTTTGTGTCTGTGTCTCTTATATTAAACCAGCAATAGTTACTTAACATAGCTTGGTCTCAGTATCCCTCATAATTTTGCTCAAAAATTTTCAAGTCCTAATGAAAATGGCCGTCATCCTCGCTACTGACTTTTTTGATATTTTCATATTTTCAGGAAACAAATCGAGTTGTGATTGCAAGAAACGAATCTTCAGGGACATGTTGACACCCCTACGTTGAAAATTATGTAACAAATCCGCAACTAATTTTTTTTTTTTTTTTGTTACTTAGGAACTTTTGGATAACAAGTCACAATGAATTCCAAACAGCTTCCTCAGTATTCGAAATACTGTCTTCAAATATTTCATCCTTTAACATTTTTTTATTTGCGGTCCAATGAAAACACATTTCTTAAATTTCGCCTCAGAAAGGCCAGAAAAATGTTTAAAGGCTGCACTAGTTTTGTCTAACGCCTTGGCAAAATTTTTAACTAGACCTAATTTTATGGGAAGCGGCAGTGGAATAATTTTTTGTGGGGGCATCAGAGACACTTATGTTTTATATTCATTTTACCAGGGATATCTCCTGTTGAGAGACCGGGATTTTGAAATAACAAAAATAAACTTCTTTGAATGATTCCGTTATGCGATATCCTTTGTTAGATATAATAGGTTCACCGCAATCATAACAAAAATGGTCAGGATGCAGTACATATACACTATCTTTTTGACATTTTGGAAACAAATATTTATTTAACTGAACGTCGCACTGTATCGAAATTTAAGAATAAATTCAAAACAAACTTGTGAGTAGTCGAAAATAAAATGTGTTGATAATTTGAAACTGTGACGTGATAAAAATAAAAAATATGTATGTTTACATTTAATTGTTGCAGTTAAATAATAGAAAAATATAAAATTCACTGAAAGGGCAAATTTTTTTTTTAATTTTGTAAATTTAGTGCTATTAATTCAAATTAATATTAGTAATACTAAAATGACAATAAAGATTCTTACCTTTCAGAATTCAAGGGAATTATAAAAAAATAAATCTGAAATTTTTTTTGCTTTGTATGAAGAGCCTTTTGGTATGTAAATATTACCGGGAATTTTTATTTTATTTTATCTTTTACTTAATTTAATGATTATTGAATTTATAATTTAAAAAATTAAAAAAAGATTAAAAATTATAAGCAATATTTGAAAATAGCAATAACTGAACACACGACGATAAATGAAAATGAATATTTTTTATTTTCCTCTGTCAGTACATCACTATTGTCGTTTGTTACCTTAGTTACAAGTGTATTTTTTTTTTCAGATTTTTTAAATATACGTACAGTTCAATAAAATAATACTGAAACCATAGTAATTAGTCCCAATTGTACTAATTTTATTTTTTGCCCACTAGATATTGTTATTATTTATATTAAACAAATAATATGCATTTAATAAGTGCATTTTATCATACACATAATAATTTTGTATATCCATTGCGGGATCGATCCCCCAACACTCAATGTATAGTTGTCTTTATCTACGTCAAGTGAATCTACTGTATGTAGTATACATACTATTTTACTTATACTGTGCTTTTAGAGAAGTCGTGAAGTTTTGGGCGTTTTGCGCAACGTGGTGAAAATATTGTTAATCCAAAAATCTTGGATGAGTTCGTTAGTTAGACACGTCCGATGGCCGGAACATGGTTTTTTGGGCATTTTTCGTGAAAAAAATAAGTTTTTTTGCCAAAATTTCCCAAAGTTCAAAAGTCTTTGTGATGGTGATTATTTTACACCATTCGAAAGAGGAGAAAAAATCGCATAAAAAATTTTTTTGAACAATTATTCTAAATCAGCTAACTTCCGAGAAAGATTAATTTTTTTAAACAGAAATTCGTCATGTTATGCAGGATGCTGCGACAAGGGTATTTTTATTACTATATTGTTATTATGTTTCTTCTTATCGTTTTTTTTATTAAAAATGTCTGGGTTCGCATAATATATGTTGAATTATTTCGTAAATTTACATATATGTATAAAAATTATTTTATCTACGACTACCATGAAATTACTTGTTTATTGTACAAAATACTATTCTAAGGAACCTAGGTTTTACATACAATCATATATCCAGTTGTACAAAAAATGGGCTTTTACACGCATGTATGCTAAAAATAAGAACGCCTATTACACTTTTATTAATTCTTATAATTATTATTATATATTACATAGTGATATACGTGATACATATTATGTTAGAATCTGTACAAAAATTTTACCTAGCAACTGATTGTTTACGTTTGTTTTTAATAAATTTCAAATATTACATAATTTTAATGTATTGACATTTGTAGATTTATAACAAATTTTTGTCGTTTATTGTGAATTTCATGTTAGTCGTAGATAAAGTATAGTACGTAATTCGGTTGTAAGGCATATTACACACTCGCGCAATTACGTACTCGCCACTGCGCGGCTCTTGCGTAACTTTTTCGCTCGTGTGTAATATGCCACTTACAACCTCAATCACGTAATATACTATTTTTATTTAATTCTTTAAAAATATTGAAGTGTTAGTCGAATTTTTTACACTAGCGGAAAAAATTAATGGATCAAAAAAAAATTCCAAATTCTTAGCGATTTTTCAAATGGCTGTATCTTCGTGAAAAATGGTCGCATCGGAGTCGTAAGCAAAGCAATTTAAAGCCGGAGGTTTCTAGTTTCGAGATCTTGGGATAAAAAAATTTTCAAAGCAACGTGTATCGCATAATCCTAATAAATACACTGAAAAAAAATTTTTTAAATTTTTTCGATTTCTTTTTTTAGTCCACGGACTTGGAAAAAATTTTCCGACTTAACCACCATATGAACCGGATAACCTGTTCATTCAGCTTTAATTTGCTTTTTTCTAGACCTTTGTACGACCACTTCTCGCTGAGATATCGGGCTTTAAATGGAAAAGGATCATTTCGTCTTTGACCATCGATATCTCAGCAACCAATGATCACACAGAAAATTGAGGATGGGTTTTAGAAACTCGAATAAATTCTCTACAAGGATTAGGCATTGTTTTTTCGGAAACAATTTTTTTTGCATACTCTACGTGAATTTGAAAAATCAAGAATAAACGAGCTTTTGGTAGATTTTTGGAAAATCAAGCACTAAATTAAAAATATCGAGCAAACCATTAATGTTAAGTATGCCTTTTACAGTTCAATCTACCCACAAAAACTCCACCGAATTTCAATCTAATCTATCTAGCCGTTTTTTTGTTTCATTCGATTGAATTTTTGAAAAATTTAAAGGATCGTTTTTTTGCTCTCAAACTTTCATAATCTTGAACAAAAAGAAAAAAAAATTTTCTCAGATTTTTTCACATTTTTATCAATAACAGTACCTAATTAAATTTATAAAAAAAAGAAATTTTCTTAAATAATTTTCAAAAAAAAATTTTTTTTTCTTAAATTTTTCAAAAAATTTGAAAAACTTCAATTTTCTGTGTGATCATTGGTTGCTGAGATATCGATGGTCAAAGACGAAATGGTCTTTTTCCATTCAAAGCCCGCTATCTCAGCAAGAAGTGGTCGTATAAAAGTCTAAAGAAAAGCAAACTAAAACTGAATAAACAAGTTATCCGGTTCATATGGTGGTTAAGTCGGAAAACTTCTTCCAAATCCGTAAACCAAAAAGAAAAAAAAAAAACCGAAAAAATTTCGAAAATTTTTTTTTATTGTATTTATTAGGATTGATACAAGAACGATACACGTTGCTTTGAAAATTTTTTTATGGCAAGATCTCGTAACTAGAAACTTCAGCTTTAAATTCCTTTGCTTACGACTCCGATACGACCATTTTTCACGAAGATACAGCCATTCGAAAAATCGCTAAAAATTTGGAATTTTTGTTTGATCCTTTAATTTTCTCCGCTAGTGTATTAAATATTTTTATTTCCCAAATATTTGTATTTGTACAAAATTTTAATATATTTGAGTTTAATATTACAAAATTTACAAATCAAATAATAATTTATAGTTCAAGCTCCGATAGCACAAAATCACACCTGATAAAACACCTCAAATTAAAATAGTTAAATCGATAGTAACTAATGCCGACAATAGGAAACGCCCGCCAGACCTTTAAATTTTTGTTGAATTCTTTTTTAAAAAAATTTTTGAAATGGCCAAAAAAAAACATCAAATCTACCTCATATAACACCTCACTGAAATTTACATATATTATAGCAAATTATATATATTTTACAAAGGAATCGGTCTGTCTGGCATATTTTGTTAATTAATGTCTGACAGACCTATTTTAATTAGTGAAAATTTTAGGCAAATCTTCCTCACATAACACCTCGCTGAAATCTACATGTCATAGCAAATTATATATATTTTACTGAAGAATCGGTCTGTCTGGCATATTTTGATAATTACTGTCTGACAGACCACTTTTAATTAGTGAAAATTTTAGGTAAACTTACCCTCACATAACACCTCGTTGAACTTCATATATGTTATAGCAGATTATATATATTTTACTAAGGGATTGGTCTGTCTGGCTTATTTTGTTAATTAATGTCTGACAGACTTCTTTTAATTAGTGAAAATTTTAGGCAAACTTATCCTCAGATAACACCTTAATTTTTTTTTAAATAAAACTTTTAGATATTACCAATCTATTGAAATTGGTCTATCTGGCAAATTTTGTTAACTAATGCCTAAAAAAATAATAATACCGGGAATAATTTAATAATACTTTTAACAAGTATTATTATGTATATGATTTCTTTGAACGGATAGCTAAGTTATATGTATGTATGTTCGTCGGCTTGTGGATAAACCAGTGTATTTAAAATAATAGACACTGCTGCGTTTAACAATGAAGCCTGACTGGGTAAAACACCTTATTTTCCAAAAAAATTGCTTCGATGAATAAAGCTGATCTTATATTTTATATTAAAATTGGAAAAGTTCCTTTCTTTAATTATTCCTTTGCTTGAGAATGGTTAAAAACGACTTTTTTCATGAAAAATACTGCTTCGTAGCTTTAAAACATTAAGTCTGGCCTAGTAAAAACGGTTTTAATGAGACTGACCAATATTTATGATTAGAGGAGATTTTAAACTTCATTTTAAAAAAGAAAATAGGAGGTGTTTTGTCGCGGCCTCAAAGGAAGTGTATTTGTTTATAAAAAAAGTCAACGCTACACTTTAAAATTTAATTTCACAAACTTAGCTATATTCTTTTAAAGCCGGGTTAATTGTAATTGACATAAGAGGTACCAAACTTAATTTTTAGAATAAAAACAAACAATAAAAAAAAACATACTTTTAAAGATAACATTGCTTCAAACAGCTACCAGTTTGATACGTGAAGGCTGGATATTTGAGAATATTTGAGGTCTGGCATGGTTAATAACGTTTTTTATTAGACAGACCAATTTTAATACGTAAATAATACCAAAAGCTACAGACCGATTCTTCTGTAAAATATATATATATATATATATATATATATATATATATATATATATATATATATATATATATATATATATATATATATATATATATATATATATATATATATATATATATATGTATATATATATATATATATATATATATATATATATATATATATATATATATATATAATTTGCTATAACATATGTATGCTATATTCTGCCATTTAAAAAATTTCTTAAAAATAGAATTTAACAAAAATTTAAAGATCTGGTGCACATTTCCTATTGTCGGCACTGGTTACTATCGATTTAGCTTTTTTAATTTGAGGTGTTTTATCAGGTATGATTTTGTGCTATCGGAGCTTGGACTATTACGAAAATTTTTAGACATAAAAATGGTGTTTGTTTATTAGAGTTCTGAAGAAGCATCTCGGAAGACTTATATTTTCGTCAAATCCGTCTGTTTGTTTAGCTGTTTGTCTGTCTGTAGGTCCCCATAATTCCTATAAAAAACATTTTGCAGGTACGTGATAGAAGTAGAGCTAATTAATTCGTAGCAAAACAATTATTTTCTTATTTTCTTCAGACATTTTCCGTATTATAAAAAGGGCTTATAAAATAAAGTTGAGGTCTTTTTACCACTTTTCATTTTTAAGCCAAGTTTGCGAAAGACTGAGCTTCAAAGTAGCCCCTCTGTCGTAATTTTTAAACTGCTAATCTAAGAAAATCTGTAAGAATTACAGATACCTTACTAAAATACTCATTGTCAGTTAAAATTATTTCAGGTAAGTTGTTTAAATTTTTTAAAAATTTAAAAAGTGTTTGCAGTGGAAAAAATGATTTGTAATAAATGAAATTTAGCATCGAGGCATAAAAATTAAGGGAAACCATGGAAATGGCCAAAATTTTCGTTTTTCGTAAGTAACTCCAGAAATAATTTCACGTACACTATTGTACAGGATATCGTTAGAAAGATCTCTTAAAATGAAGTTGGACTTCTTTTTTATAACTTTCCATTTTTAAACTACATTTGCGAATTATTGAACTTCAAAGTTTGTATGTTTACTACTATTTATAACAGTTATAGGCGAATTAAACTGAGGCTTTTATTGAATATATTTGTTTTTCTACTCTTGTTGAAGAACACACACATTACATATCCGTTAATTGTTGAGAAAGTCAGGCATTATTCAAAGGTGTGGAGGGATGATCATTAGTTAATACCTTTCGACCAATAAAATCATCGTATTAACCATTATTCAATGGCCTGACATTTGTTTTCTGTATAGATAAATAAAAATAAATAAGTAAACAAGATTCGTATAGATATCGGTAAAGCATGGGGGTGGGGCGAGGTGGGGGTGCAGTGTATTTTTTCTTTCCAAATTATGTACTTTAAAGTATATCGTAAGTTTGTAACAATTCATTACTAAAATACGAGATTCTTTGATCATATTTTTGCTCATTATTAAATCAAAGAGTTAAAATTTTTCCTAAGCTAATATTAGGAAAGGGTGTATTTATGCAGAAAGAAATAAACTGGTGTGATGTAAAATATATTAATTAAAAATTCTTTTATTTACTCATAACAGCCTCCGTTTTTACCAAAAAATACCTGATAAAATTAGGGGTTGGGTTGGAGGATGAAGTCCCAATGATTTTATAACTTTAATTTTGGTATCACAATAAAGATCTTAAAGTGCCATTTACAAAAATATATATAGTTTCCCTATCAAAGCTCTTACCATTTCCAAGATATTTAAGAAAATTGGAAAAAATCAAATTTTCAGGGGTGAGTTTCATCCCCTTGAACCGCTTATGGACACGAACGAAATATGGCTTATGACTAGTTTTAATAAGATCTACAATCAACCAAAGTTTCAAGAATTTTTGAGAGATAGAGTTGGATACTTTTTCTTGTTAGTCAAACATTTCATATCACAGTCGTTTGTGCAACGATTTATTTTTTTTAATAAAACGTGAAATAGCCGCAGGAAAAATTAAAATAATATATTTAAAGGAAACAGTTAACAAAATATACGTTGCTAAACATTAAACCTTATATTTCTATATTAATTAGTTAAATCATTTTCTGCCTCAAGATCAATTTAAATATATGTTGATACAGTGAAAACTCATTAAAAAAAATGATAATATAAAAATCACAAGCGTAACTACAATGAAGCAGATGGAGCAGTCGCTACAAGACATATGGCCCGTGGTAAAAGGGACACAATAAGGGAAAGAAAAGGGTGTAACAGAGGGACTGGGGAATTATAAATCAGTCTCACGACGTTTTTTGTTTTTTTTGCTAGCTACTCGAAATTTTCGGGAAACATAGAGTCCACCTGGTTAAAGGATTTGGTTAAAGGAGAAAAATTTAGGTAAAATATATCAAAAATTAAACTAATAAAATTAACCAAATACCTTTGCATTTTTTGATTTAGAAGTTTCTAATATATTTTGCTCTTCTGATGTGCTTCTCCTGTAAAGTGAAAGTTTTAATACGGCCATTTTATTCCGTTGGGTGAATCGAAACAACGAAAGTGAAACGGAAGCAGACCGAAACAAAATATCGGCGAATAGCGAAACTATGTCGAGTACGTTTTTTAATAATGCGTGACATACAGCGTGCGAAAAGGAAACGGACCGAAATCAGTTCGTCAAGTGTTCGCATGAGGTTTGTGTGCGTCAAAAAATTTCGCTGGTTCCGCTGGTGTGTAACCGTTTCCACGAAAATGGTTATTATAAACAAAACAGTTTCATCTTCAGCATGTCCTACGGTAGCCAAGTATTGGTAGTTAAGCGGAAGTTTCAGAAGACAATTTACTGCTATCACAGTAACAATTTAGTAAGTATGGCTATACTGTTACGTAATTTTTTTTGTGGAACATACTTACTGCTATCACAGTTTATTGTTATGACAGCTACTGCTATAATAAGGCTACCAACAGTCCCGGGTTCTGCGGGACAGTCCCGGAAAAGCAACTGTCGTCTTGCATTAAAATTTTTGTTAAAACAGTCCCGGAATGACGCTAATGCGTCCCGGAAATCCCGCATTACGTAAATTAGAAATAATAAAGAATTTAATTGACAAGTAAAGGTCTCGAGGTCGGGCCTATTGATTTTAATGAATTTTGAATATGTTGTAGAACGGTGTTTCTATGGTAGCAATTTGTTTTGAGGTCCCTAGAACCCGAAAATGACATTCACTAAAATTTATATATATATATATATATATATATATATATATATATATATATATATATATATATATATATATATATATATACATGCATATATATACACATATATATAGATATATATATATATATATATATATATATATATATATATATATATATATATATATATATATATATATATATATATATATATATATATGTGGTGCCATGCACAACACATAAAATTTGCAAATTTCAACAAAATCTATCACCGTGAGATCAACGCAACATAACTACACACAGGATGTGAAAATGCAGAAAACAGCATAATCCACGAGCCAACTACCGGATGTTCCCTAGACATATTAAAATAAAATATATTTTCTATTTCATACAATGTATTTGAATATAAAAATAAATTCTATCTTTGTTAAATAAGTTTTGCTAACTAAACATAAAAATTATTATAAATTCGATGTAAATTCATTATTTTCAGTTTTGGCCATTTTAATAAATTTTGATAGTCTTTTCGTCGTTATGTTCAGATCTTTTTATTTAATTATTTTAATTGTTGTAATAATAATTTTACTTTAATAAAATTAATTTAATTTGAACTTCGTTTTATTAATCAATACCAAATCACATCAAACAAGACAATTATAAGTTAACGAAGAATAAATAAATAAAATCTTTGAAGTAAATACAACTTAATAAAAATAAATAAAATTTAAATAAAGTGAACAAGTAAATCAATAAAGACTTTAATTCAAGCCAAAGCTCCGTTTCTTTCGTTTTCGATAAAACAAAGTGGCGATCCTCAACATTCCAAACGGGATCTCCGGTGTCGTCCGGGTTTAATAAGTTTCATTAAAGTTTCGGTCACGACAAATCTGGCGATCCTGCCAGGATAGTTATCCTTCGGTCGACAAAAAGGACAATAAGTGAAAAACGGGACATTGTGAATACAGACTGTGAATTTACTGTGCACTACCAGCTTGTGGAACCAGCCCAGGTCAAGACGGTGTACAAAAGGAAAATAACGAGCAACCAAACATTGTGCGCTACCAGCTTGGAATCGAACCAGGTCACGACGGTGTACAACAATTGGAAAAACAACAAGAAAATCCGACTACAGAGACAGGTCAAGACGCTGCAACAAAATAGCCGAGCTTGTACAAAGGTAGGTGGATTGTTGATTTTTCTCTCTGCTTTTAAGTTATTTTTCCAATCATGAATCCTGATTCACAAAATCCATCCCGATCACAATCTCCAGAAGTCTCCGAAGATAACGATGTTCCAATGGAACACATTCCTATTTCATTCCTTGCGCAAATGGTAACCCCATTCAACGGAAACCCTTCCGAACTACATAATTTCATACAAAACGCCGAAAATGCCCTCAACCTAGCAAATGATTCACAACAAAGAGCGCTAACGGCACTTATATTTTCAAAAGTCTCTTCAGACGTTAAAAATAAATTAAATGCTACAAATATTTTATCATTCTATGATTTAAAAATAAAATTAAAACAAATTTATCAAATAACAGAAAGTCTCACATATTTGCAAGAACAATTAGAAACGTGTAGGCAAAAACCAAATGAATCTATAAAAGAATTTTACTTAAGAATTGAAAGTTTAAATTCAAAAATTATTCAAAAGGTAAAAGAAAATAATATTTCAGAATCATTATTATTAGGAAAGCTAGCACTCATCGAAGAGATGGCATTACGACGGTTTACACACCATTGTAAACCCGAAATATCAAATATTTTACGCCATAAAACTTATTCTTCGATGAATGAAGCTTTATGCATAGCAAGCGAAGAAGAAGCATTTCTAAACGTTCAAAATCAATTTAAAAATCTTAACGTTAGTAATTCTCAACCTCGTAAATACTGTAAAATATGTAAACGTTCAAATCATAATACAAAGGATTGTAGGAGTAAATCAAATTACCCATCGTATAACAATCCTCCAAATCGATCGGATAATAATCGATCAGTAATTAAACAATGCACATATTGCAATTTTAAGGGTCATACTATTGAAGAGTGTAGAAAAAAACAATATAACGAGAGATTAAACAACCCTAATCCAAAAGTAGCACATGCAAATGATCATTTAAATTTAAAAACGCTCGGGTTGACAGAAGCCGCAACAACGAGCAAACAAGTAGAATCGGCTTCACAAAAATTCCAAATGGCTTAATTGATAAAAAATTAATTTTTAATTCCCCACATTCAAAAACTAACGAATTTATCTTTTTGATCGATACTGGTGCAAGTGTCAGTCTGATAAAATTGGATAACATAAATCCAAATTATAATACTGAAATAGATACAAGTATTAAACCAAATATTAGCGGTATAACAGACGGCGTAATACAACCTTACGGACTTGTTTCAATCTTTTTAACTAAAAATAATTTCAACTTTCATCATTATTTTCATTTAGTAGATAGCGATAAAGTTCCATTTCATGGAATAATTGGTTCTGATTTTTTGGCAAAATATAACGCAGTTATTGATTATAAAAATAATTTAATTTCTCTCGATCCAATACTTAATGTTTTCCAAATTAATATTGATCCTGTACGAAAACAAGAAATTATTAAAATTTTAAGAACAGACGGACTTACAGAAATTGAAAAACAAAAATTAGAAAACACTATTTTACAATTTCATACTATTGTGAAATTAGATGACGACCCACCAGGTTGTACACAAAAAATCGAGCACGAAATTAAATTAATTGACAATGTACCAATTAAAAATAAAATTTACCCTCTTCCAAAAAAATTAAGGGACGAAGCACAACGACAAGTAGATGAATTATTAAAAAATGGTATTATTCGTAAAAGTAAAAGTCCTTATAATTCACCCGTCTGGATAGTCGATAAAAAATTAGATTCTTCAGGTATCCAAAAGTATCGAATGGTTATTGATTATAGGAAGTTAAATGAAAAAACCATCCCCAATAGCTACCCTATTCCACGTATCGATGATATTTTAACAAACTTAGGCGGAAACAAATATTTCAGTGCACTTGATTTGGCAAGTGGTTTCCACCAAATTCCTGTAAAAGAAGAAGACATTCCCAAGACAGGTTTCACTGTAGGAAACGGCCATTTCGAATTCCTAAAAATGCCATTCGGATTAATCAACAGTCCTGCTACTTTTCAAACCATTATGAATGAAATATTTCATAAACAAATCTTAGAAAATAAATGCATGTGTTACCTGGATGATGTAATTGTATTAGGTAAAAATTTAGATGAACACATACAATATCTCTCTGAAATATTTAGTATATTAAAAGAAAACAATCTAAAAATTAATATGGATAAATGCGAATTCCTTAAACAGGAATTAAAATACCTAGGCCATGTAATTTCCTTAGAAGGAATCAAGCCGCAGGTTGAAAAAATAGATAAAATATTAAAATTAAACGAACCAAAAAACATTAAACAATTACAAAGCTTTTTAGGTATCACCGGGTACTATAGAAAATTTATTAAAAATTATGGACAAATAGCCAAACCATTAACTAATTTATTAAAGAAGGATCAAAAGTTCAATTTTGATAATAATTGCAAACAAGCATTCGAAACTTTAAAAAATAAAATAACTTCAACACCAATCTTAAAATATCCTGATGAAAATAAAATGTTTTCAGTTACTACGGACGCATCGAACGATTGCGTAGGAGGCGTCCTTACACAGGAATATGACGGGATTGATATGCCAATTGCATATTACTCCAGTACATTAAATCAGGCTGAGAGGAACTACCCTGTAATTGAACGCGAGTGTCTTGCGATTATTAAAACAATTAAAAATTTTCACCATTTCTTATACGGTCGTGAATTTTTAATAAAGACTGATCATCGTCCTTTGGTATGGCTAAATTCCGTAAAGGATCCGACGAGTAGATTGGTACGCTGGAGGCTAAAGTTACTTAATTATCAATATAAAATTCAATACATCCCAGGCAAAACCAACTACACCGCGGATACTTTAAGTCGTCCAATATTAGTAGCTATGCTAAATAAAGAAAAATCATTTGAAAATTTCCAAAGATTTAATAAAACATGTAACCCCAATATAAAAATTAATCGAGGTAATGACATAAATAATATTAAATCACTAATAATACCTATTACAAAAGATCTTCAAATAAAAGAAGAATTAAAAACATTTATTCTAAATAATTTTAATAAAAATGATATTACAAATGCTAATATAGGTCAAATAATACGAAAAGATAAAAATAATCAAAGCATAATTTTATTAATATTAAAACATAAAATAAAAGATAAATTAAATCTTAAAATATTATATCAAGCGTTAGAAGAAATATCTTTAACATCCGAAAATAATACAATTATTAATTTAAAATATATCGATAAAACAATAAGTGAAAAATACGTAAATAACTTACTATCGTATCATTTCAACGACGACATCGAAATAATCGATATAAATAATATTGGTTTTTCTTCACTATTAACTGAAGAGGAAATCCAAGAAGCATTAGAAAAAGAATTAGGTGTAAGCAGTAATACAATTGAAGAAGATTTAACAGAAGAAGAAATACAAGAAATATTAGAAAAAGAATTGAACGAAATTCAACAAGAAGGTATGGACAACGAAACTAACAATCAAGAAGAAAATGAAGGACCAATACCAAGCACTTCAGGTATGAATAACGCAATTGAAACGATACCAATAGATGAAGAAACAAGTGACGAAGAAATTGTTAATGAAGAAACTATAAATGAAGAAACAACTAACGAAGAAATAGATAATCAAGAAACAAATAATGAAGAAACAGTGGAAACTATCATCGTCAGAACAGAAGCGGAAAAACAACAGTTACTACGCGAATACCATGATTCACCATTAAGAGGTCACCCAGGCATTGCCCGCACATACAGCGAACTTCGACAAAAATACTTTTGGAAAGGTATGAAAACATACGTCGAAAAATACATCAAGAATTGTCCCATATGTCAAAAAACAAAAACAACTCGTATTGGAAAAGCACCAATGGTAATCACCACAACAGCAAAGAACTTCAATGACGAAATTTCAATGGATTTTATAGGCCCACTTCCGGTAACAAGAAATCAAAATAAGTTCATCCTTACGATCCAGGATAATCTGACAAAGCACCTTCAAGTTTATCCACTTCAGGATAGAAAAGCGGAAACAACAGCAATCTATTTCCTGAAATATGCAAGCACATTTGGTTTTCCGAAGTCCATTCTAACGGATCAAGATCCTGTTTTTACCAGCTCCGTCATCAAAGAAGTCAATAAATTATTCAACATCAAGCAGAAGACCACATCTCCATATCATCCTCAAACAAATGGTTCGCTAGAAAGAACACATTCGTACATTGAAAATTATTTAAGATCATATATCAACACTGAAATGAACGACTGGGATGAAATGCTGTATTTAGCCACATTTTCATTCAACACCCACAAAAATCGCTCCACTGACGAAACACCATACAAACTTGTATTTGGAATCGATCCGAATATTCCAACATCGTTTGAAAGAAACACAAATGCAAAAACATATCAAGAATTATCACAAGAAGTGCAAGAAAAAATCAAGAAATTACGATTAGCTGCAAGAGAAAATTTAAAACAAAGCAAAATCAAAAATAAAGCTCAATACGACAAGCAAACAAAAGTAAGAAATTTCCAAGTAGGAGAATACGTCCTAGTAAAAGAAGGCCAATCCGCTCCAGGGAAATTATCCTGTCGCTACAAAGGTCCATTTAAAATCATATCTGTCCATCCTGATACCCACACAGTTAAAGTTAGATATAGAAATACAAATAAAACATTCCACGAAAATAACCTGAAACCTTACGTTTCAGATGGCGAAGTTATCAACGTTGTTACCAATACTACTGCTTATACACCAAACGACGGCAGAAATACAGGTGGAACAAATTAACACCTCGCCGGGAATTTTATTCAAGAAACTAGGGGACGCGAAAATATGTAACCAAAAATTCACACTAATGCACTACATCAATACAACTACATTCGAAGAAAATTTAGAAAAGGCTCAAGAATACTACCACAAATCATACATTTTCTGCAAAATGATTCCAAGTAATCACTCCAACGCCGGGACTTGTAAATTACAACAAAAATTATTAGTACAGCAAATGGAAGAAATAAAAACTTTAATCAAAACTATTCAAGCTCATCACGTACGTAGACGAAGAGGACTTTTAAATGTAGGTTCTAAAATATTAAAATGGCTTATCGGATCACCGGATTCTGATGACGCAACATTCTATACAAATTCGATAAATTCTATTATTAGTGATAGGAAAACAACACATCTATTAATGAAAGATCAAATAAAAATTCTATCAGAAACAATGAATACTTTAAATAAAACGTTAAATACTATTCAAGACGCGGAACAAGAATTAAATATTAATATTAAAACCTTTAATCAATACATATCTAATTCTTCTAGCATAATTAATCGCAATTCACTTGAAATCGAGCTTTTAGACCATTTATTGCTAATAAAACAAATAAATGATTTAAATCTAAAACAATTACAATCTTATAGTATGACACTAACATTAATAAGACACGGGATAATTGATTACAACATAATTACTCCTACAAATCTTATGAATGAATTAAGTCAAATTTCTTCTCTTGAATTACCAATTAAAGTTAGCACAGAGACTATTGAAAATTATTATAAATTAATGGAAGTCAAAGCTTTTATGACTGATAACATTTTAGTAATTTTATTAAAAGTTCCAATAGCGCAAATTACTGAATACAGTTTATATCAAGCATTTCCACTTCCAACACCATTACAAAATTCCTCACAAGTATCCTATATTACCATAGATTTTCCCTACATAATATCCAGCAGAGGAAAGTCACAATTCGCTACTTTAAAACAGCTCGACCCGTGTACACTAGTCAATGATGTGTACATCTGTAAAAATATCGACACACTACAAAGAAGAACCGACAACATTTGCGAGTTAGAAATGTTCGATCTTCAAGAAGCATCCATTCCCAGGTCATGCAAGAAAACCACCATATACGCACAGTCCGAAGTCTGGAAACAAATATCCCAAAATCAATGGTTGTTCATCTTATCAAAACCGACAAAGGGAACCGTACTTTGCACACAGTATCCAGATGAAGAAAGAAGCCTACATGGAATTGGACTTCTCAAAATTCCAAACAACTGCCGCTTCATGACACACAACGTCGTACTACAGCCCGAAATGTCAATCAAAAACCTATCCGTCTACATACACATTCCAGCAGTCGACATCCTGGAAGATGATTGCCGCAAATATTTACATAAAGAAGAGGCCCTAAAACCACAATACTTAAAGCCCATAAAATTAACAAATCTGGACCTCAACGAAGTCAAATACACTCAACATCAATTGGAGAAGATGGACGAAAATCTTCAAAGCCAGTTAAACAAACCATTTATAATCAAGTACGAAAACGTCATTTACAACTGGTTATGTTACATTGGTACGGGAATCATAGCTGTACTACTACTTTACTACCTTTATAAATATGGAATATTCAAAGTAATAGCGACGTTACTAGCAAGATTATTCAAATGCCTATGCCCATGCACCAAATCGGGAGGCAACACATTTAATTTTTACAATTGTCTATTCGGGGAGAACCGGAGGAATCAAGTCCAGTCGTACAATCACGAAGTGGTCTTCGAGCCCAGCAGCCAAACAATACTTTTGAAGGACCGAAGAATCCAAACTTCAGCATCATGTGTATCTGGACGCCGTCCCATTCGCCCAGTCAAATTCTAAGGTCCCGCAGGAACCTTTCTAATGGGGGAGGAGTGTGGTGCCATGCACAACACATAAAATTTGCAAATTTCAACAAAATCTATCACCGTGAGATCAACGCAACATAACTACACACAGGATGTGAAAATGCAGAAAACAGCATAATCCACGAGCCAACTACCGGATGTTCCCTAGACATATTAAAATAAAATATATTTTCTATTTCATACAATGTATTTGAATATAAAAATAAATTCTATCTTTGTTAAATAAGTTTTGCTAACTAAACATAAAAATTATTATAAATTCGATGTAAATTCATTATTTTCAGTTTTGGCCATTTTAATAAATTTTGATAGTCTTTTCGTCGTTATGTTCAGATCTTTTTATTTAATTATTTTAATTGTTGTAATAATAATTTTACTTTAATAAAATTAATTTAATTTGAACTTCGTTTTATTAATCAATACCAAATCACATCAAACAAGACAATTATAAGTTAACGAAGAATAAATAAATAAAATCTTTGAAGTAAATACAACTTAATAAAAATAAATAAAATTTAAATAAAGTGAACAAGTAAATCAATAAAGACTTTAATTCAAGCCAAAGCTCCGTTTCTTTCGTTTTCGATAAAACAAAGTGGCGATCCTCAACATTCCAAACGGGATCTCCGGTGTCGTCCGGGTTTAATAAGTTTCATTAAAGTTTCGGTCACGACATATATATATATATATATATATATATATATATATATATATATATATATATATATATATATATATATATATATATATATATATATGTATGTATGTACATATGTATTTACGTATTTATGTATTTATGTATCAACACGATAAGTTTCGAATGAAAGCTTCTACTTTTATGAAATTTGGTGAAAACATTGGAAGCCCAAAAATCTTGGATGAGTTCGTCAGCCAAAATTTAAGTTTTTGGTAAAAATTTGCTACAATTTAAAAGCTTTTGCGTTATTTTTTTACACCATTGGAAAAACGAGAAAAGGTCACATAAAAATGGTTTCTGAACTATTATTCTACATAAATTAGTTTTTGAAAAAAATAGAAAATAAGTCGAATTTCACAGAATAGTTCGTTCACATCTGTATTATATTGTATGTATATGTACATATACTGTACAATGTACCTACAGTAAATAGGCATGATTTCAAAGTTTAACATTGTATTATTTTTTGTTTTTTTTCTTACGAATGCTCATTCTAATATATTTAAAATTTACGCGAACCTGATCACTTTATCATAGTAATCAAAATTTTGTGGAAAATATATCTGGTTTTTGAAAAAGAACAAAAATATATATTTTGCCTTGTTCTTATTTTGAAATTCTTACATTTTTATTAGTCAATTCTATCTCATTTGCGGTACAAGAACGTTGCGGTTTTTTGTCGATAGATGGGCTAAATACTAGAGTGATTAATAGACGTGAGACAAGGCCGACTAGGCCAAGCAGACATTTTTCAGAAGTAATGTTAAAATAATTGTAAATAATAAACAAATATTTTACTTTGCAAAATACCACTTTTATTTTTGAAACTGTGACAATATTGTTTCGAACCGTTAGTTCATTTTCAAACAGAATAAAGTAACGCTCAAATCTATGAATATTATAAAGAGTGCGAGCAGGCACGAGCTTTTGAAGTTATTCTGTTTGAAAATGAACTAACGGTTAGAAACAATATTGTCACAGTTTCAAAAATAAAAGTGGTATTTTACAAAGTAAAATATTTGTTTATTATTTACAAATATGGAATACCATAAAGTAACGCTTAAATCTATTTATATTGTTAAAATAATTATTACATATTTGAGTAATACTGGGTTTAGACTTACACATTACGTTCCTTACATAACGTTAGCTTTTTAATGCGCCTTGAATTTAAAAAAAATTATGTTTATATTTGTATATTATGTTAGGTGCGTTACGAGCGTTAATATGTCTTATTTCAAGTGCACTCCTGTGGTAAAAATCTGAAGCATATTTAAATTGACAAAAGCAAATAATGTAATAAATAATAAAATTGTTAAATAAAATATTTCTGGTCACTTGAGGTATTATTTTTTTCTTTTTATTAATAATTGTTATTTTATTTAAATATTACTTTACGATGGAATTATTAAATAATTCATCATTAATAAGTCCTGTTATACAGTCTATTTATGCAATATTTTTGTGTTTTGATAAAATGAAAGATAAGAGGAAGCAATTAAAAAGGCTTATTTATATATAAATAAAAATTACGTTCAAAACGTAAAATTATTTTGTTAAAAACAATGTTGAGGAAAAATACAGAAAGAAGTTGCTGGATACGAGAGGAATTAAAGAAAAGTAGAAAATTTTTTTTTTGGGAGAAAGTAGTTCCGACATACGATAATAACCGTTTTCAAAAAAAGTTTAGATTAAGTAAAAAAACCTGCAACTATTTAGTGGCAATTTTGAAACCGCTTATCCAGAAAAATAACACCAGGATGCGCGACGCAGTAGTGGTGGAAAAAAGAATAGCTTGTGCGTTAGCTATTTTAAACGGAAACGTAGATTTTTGGACTGCTGGAGATATATTTGGTATAAGCAAATCAAGAGGGATTTGCAAAGCAACTTTTTGTAAAATGGCAGTTTCCAGGTTGTATTGGCGAAATGGATGGAACCCATATTCCTATTCTAGCACCAACATAAAATGCTGCTGAATATTATAATTACAAATCATTTTATTCAATAGCCGTACTTGCTGTTAGTCATGATTACAGATTTTTGTAAGTATTACCAAGACAATTATCATTTTTTTTTTCAGTTATAAATTTTTTCCCTCAACACCTACATGAATTTGTTTTTTTTTTTCAGGTATGCTAATGTCGGAAGACAGGTAGCATGCATGATGCAGCTATTTAAAAAAAATAGTCCGTTATATCAGTTAATGAATGAAATCGCTGTTCCAGAAAGACACATTATTGCAGATGGAGCATTTCTGTTACTACCATCGATAATGAAACCGTACGCCGGAAATAGATTAAATTTAAAAGAATTAAATTATAATTACCGATTAAGTCGTGCGCGCATGGTTGTTGAGAATGCACTTGATAGGTTGAAGAGTCGATAGAGGATATTAATGAAAAGCGAGCAGATTTTTCTTTGGATAACATGAAAATTACTATACAAAACTTGTTTGATATTGCACAATTTATGTGAAATGAATAACGATATGTATATTGAAGGATGGACAGAAGATAGCTGCAGATTTGAAACAGAATTGGAAAAAGAAAAATCTGTGACAATGCCGTTTCATTTGAAACAGTTAAAAGGAAAAGAATTCTTCTTACAAATTTGTTATTTGAAGATGAAATCTCAATTAATAATTGTTAAATTTATTTCAGTTTTAATGTAGTAAATGTAACATTTAATAAAAAAAAAATAATAAAAATTCTTTTAATAAAATTTGCTGTTTTATTACCGAATTCAAACTGTTGATCGGTAATATAGGTATGCAATAAATAAAAAAAATTGTGAATTATTGATTAATATTTTTATTTAGTTGCTGTTCCGCCAATTTTGTGAATCCATTAAGAAATTTAGTAAGTGATGATCGTAGCTCTTCATCTTTTTCTTCCTGTATCATTTGCTTCTGTTCTATGGCTTCCCATTTTTCATAACAAATCATTATATTGAGCCGTACTGTGGGCTGGATTATACATAATAATAAAGTTTTTCCCCTTAAGGACCCAAAAAAAAAATAAAAATATATAAAATATTCGCTAGACCGGTTTCGACTGCTTTTGTAGTCCTCTTTAGTAGCATAAAGAATAAATAACCATAAATATAAAAATCAGAAATATAATAAAACTAGAAAATATAAACATAGTAAATTTTCAATATAACAGAATATATATATTCTATAATATAGAATATAATAGTGAGAATATAATATAATATAGAATATAAAAGTGCTGAACTTAAATCAGGTCTTGTGTTCATCATAGCATACATTAAACATCCGATTAATTCCCTGTATGGTATGTTTCCAGTTTCTTGTTTATTTACTTCACATTCATCCATTGTATATATTTTTGGTTTGACTTCCAATGGTGTACTTATTCCTTTACATTCCGTCATATTAAACTGTTTTAAAATACCTATTCTTTAAATATGCTGTTTGATTTAAATACATTCCTTCTAGTCTTCTTTCAATTATTACTCCAAGAAAACATTTAACCTCACCCATTACTTTGATTCTGAATTCTTTCTTTAATAGGGCACAAACTGAATTTAATTCTTCTTGATTGTCGCTAGCTAGAATGATATCGTCTACATATATTAATAAAAATACCATAAAACACTAGAAGCCAACTAACATAAAAAAAGTGAAATTCACTTGGAGTCCTTTGTAACCCAGTCACAGCTTAAGGCATTAGTCCGTCAGTAGTCGTCGTCGAGTCAACATACCATTGTATTAACAATATACCCATTGTTAGTTGAACACGTTGAACAGCTCTCTCTGGTAATACGTGTGTTGTGGTTGTATGCGTGTATACACATACTACTACAAAAAACCAAACTAATACACTGCAAACAGTGTGTATGTACACAAACAGAGTACGTCACAAACTCATTACAAGTGGAACAGAGGCAAAGCCAATCTAGTTTGTCCCCTTGAAAAATACTGTTACTTTTTTCGTTTTTACGTACAAGCATCTGTCTGCAAGTGATTGTTTAAATCCAATTGCTTTGACAACATTATTAAAGCGCGGGCATTCCAAGTTCGTGGAGCTTGTTTTAACTCATAAAGTGATTTGTTTAATCTACATACTAGATTTAGGTCAGCAACATTTCCTTTTGGTTGATGCATATAAATTTCTTCCTCGAGCTGTCCATGTAAAAATGCATTTTTAACATCAAGTTGACAGGTGACAAGATCGTGATAATTTATAAATGATAAGAATGTTCGTACGGTTGTTGAATATGCTACTGGAGCATATATTTCTTCATAATCCAAACCTTTACTTTGTGCACATCCTTTGATAACTAGACTTGCTTTGTATTTCATGATATTTCCATGTTCATCTCTTTTCAGTTTAAATACCCATCCATTATTTAACATTTTCTTTCCAGGTAGTGGTTTTACTAAATTCCACGTAGGATTTTCTTTTATAGCATTTAATCCTTCCTCTACCGCATCATACCATTTCTTTTTATCTTGCTTTTCTTCAATGTCTTCGAAATCTACAGGAACATCATCATCAACTATTGAATCCGCATTCAGTGCAAACACAGAGTAATCTTCTAAATATTTTGGCGTAATCTGGTTCTTTTACTTCTTCTCAATTCACCATCATCAACTTGTTCATTGTTAGATTCATTAGACTCATCATTTTCAATCTCTTCAACAATTTCTCCGCCATCTGCCACACCATCTTCATCTTCAGCAATTTCTCCGCCTTCACTCACACCGTTTTCTTCGTTACCTTCATTTTCATTTTTTTCTTGTTCTATTGTCACCCACTCATTCCCTGTAGCTTTTTCTTCATCACGTGTAAATCTTGTTTCATCAAGGATGACATCTCTTCCTTTGTACATTCTGTTTTCTTCCGGACACCATAGACGGTATCCATTATTACAACAACCAACCATTAAACATTTTTTGGTTCTGCTTTCAAATTTTCTTCTTACCAATTCATGGGGAATATGTAAATATATTACACAGCCAAAAATTTTTAATTTCTTGAAATTAGGTTTTTCCTAATACCACATTTCAGCTGAAGCTTTATTTTTAATTGCAACAGTTGGTGACCTATTTATTATGTATACAGCAGCCAGAACTGTTTCGGAAAAGAAAAATTGTTGCGACTTTGAGCCAAGCAACATTGTACGTGCTTTTTGAACCATGGTTCTATTCATACGCTCGGCAACTCCATTTTGTTCTGGAGTATAATGTATAGTAAATTCAGTTACGATTCTTTTTTCTTCAAAAAATCTTTGCCATTGCTTTTTGTGTGGACATTTTGTTTACACGTTTTTTCATGTGAAATTATAAACAAGTACTAACGGTCAAAATAAATTGTTTGTCAGTGAAATGAAAAATGATTTAAGTAATTTACATTTTTTTATAATTTTCTACAATTTTTTACGGTTTTTTACAATTTTTTACATATTTTACAATTTTTTACATAATAATGTAAAAAACTGGTTTTTTACATAACATGGCACAACTCTGTCTGTAAGGCTAAAACTATTTTTAGAAATAAGTCGTAACATGGTAAGCACGATAACACAATCTGGTAGGCATCAGCCCTGCACGTCATCAGTCTTTGTATTTTTTAAAGTGTAAATAAAACTTAAAAAAAAAACTTGTCCCTGTAAGCTTGAAATTTTATTACAATTTAGTTTATACATAGTAAAGTACAAAAAAAAATTGACAGACGATTTCGGTGAGCACAAGTAGCTGCCAGGTGAATCGAAAGTGGTGCAATATATGAGTTAAAATAAACTTGGTTCTGTAAAGTTGAAATTCATATATCGTCCCTCCAATGTTACAGTGGGATATCTTCAAAAACGGCCTTATGAGTTGTTGACACTGTCGTATCCCATTCTTCCAGTACTTTAAAATACTATACTGAAGAATGTTGTCCGTTTCATATTAAAAAAGTTATACCAGAAAAACCAGTGCTCAACGACGTACTATTTTCCATATTTCTAAGTCGAACACTGAGATATTGACCATATCTCAATGTTCGATTGGAGAAAATGATATTACATATTTTTATTTGGTATTACGTTGAGATATTTTTACGATGTTATTGAGTAATACAACAAACTTTTTTGAACTTTGTAGAACATAAATAAAGAATATTTCATTAAAATTGGTAATTTAACAAATTTTATTTTAGTATTAGGTAATATTTTTAAGAAACAAACCAAACGATAATCTAAAAATCGTTTATAAACAAACGATAATTTCAAACCATGCAAAAATGGTTTCTCGTGGTAAGAAGATATTAAATTTAGCCCTAGTTCAGCCAAATCAGTCTACTAAGCGTATACCATAATTTTTATGAAAATTTAATATCAACAAGTAAATCCAGGAATGAGTTGTAAGATGATAATAATGATAGTGATTAATAATTTAGTGTTAGTAACTAATAATTTACATTTTTAATTAGAATCATTATTTTTTTATTTATTTAAACTTCTGTATCGAAATTGTTAATATAAGTTAGTAGAACCTTGGGATATTTTCTTATAAATTAATATTTTTTGTAAATTTTTAAAATGTAACACTGGAATATTTACAACAAAATTACAATAAAATTGCTATAATTATTCAAAGGTTCGAATTTATGTTCCTAAAACTAGTAACGACAGTAGAAAACATAATTTTGGTCTTTATAAAAGTGTTAAAATCGTTAAAAAGTAATTTAAGTAGAAGTTGTTATAAATTAAAGAAACTCGAAAACTTTAATCCTGTTTTTCTCAGTAGTACTATTTTGACAATATCCCATTGTTGAATTGGAGGGACGATATGTTCGAGTAAGCGATTTAGAAAACAGACAGTTCTGCCTAGCATAAGTCGTTGACAGGCGACAGGAAGCTCTATAAAAGCCTTGTATTTTTTAAAGTGTAAATAAAATTTTTAAGCAGTAGGCTTCAAATTTTACTACACTTTAGTTCATTTATAGTAAAGTAGAGAAAAACAATTGACAAGCAATTTTGGTGAGTACTAGCACCTGACAGGCGAATCGAAAGTTGTGCAGTATATGAGTTACAATAATGCCCTATTTACACGTGTTTAGTAGCTAAAGCAGGTTACTTAATAAAGTTACTAAATTTAGTAACTTTTGTCATGTAGACAGTTGTATTTAGTGCAAGTGCAAGTAAGAAATTTAGTAATCTGTTTAGTCAAGTAAATAGAAGCCTGTTCTATTTACTTGTGCAAGTAGCTTACCCCCACTTTATTTTTTTGAACTTGCTGTTATTTGTACCAGTGTAAACACATTAGTTTAGCAAAGTGTTTAGTAGATTTCGAATATACAAATATAGGCGCGTAAATATTTGTTTATTGCAAATATTTTTTTGGGAATTTTTGTACTTATTGTATTATATAAATTATAAATATCAAAAAAAGTCACTGAAGGTAACTTGATAAAAAAATTGAAACTTGTCTGACAACCACTCTTCATCTAATAATAACAAAAAAAAAAATATATATATAACATTTTTTTCATTTTTATGGGATATATTTGGGACAAATCATATATAAATATAATAAAAGGTCGAATTAACAAGTCAGTTCAAACATAAATGTCACATTTTTTTCTGATTAAGTCGCTTATTAATATATTTGATATATTTTTGTAGTGCACAACGAATTTATTGACAACTATGTACCATTTTTAATTTAGTTTTACTAGGTTATGTATTACTACTTCAACTAATACTAAATCAATTTACTAAATTGTGTGTAGACAGCTAGTAAACAAAAAAATTATTCAATTTAGCTACTTGCTTTAGTCACCTGCTTTAGTTACTAAACCCGTGTAAATTCGGCCTAAACTTGGTTCCGTAAAGTTGAAATTCATATATATGTTCGAGTTAACTGATTTAGAAAAGTAGGTACAATGACAGGTGGTTCTGGCTAACATAAGTCGTTGACAGGCGAGAGAAAAGATGCTCTAAAAAGCCTTGTATTTTTTAAAGTGCAAATAAAATTTTTAGAAAAAACTTATCGCTTTTTACTACACTTTATTTCATTATATATTTACAACTTTAAATTTTACTACACTTTATTTCATTCATAGTAAAGTCGAGAAATACAACAGACAGGCGATTTTGAAAAACTTAAAAAAAATGAAAGCTACTTAATTTGTTTAACGTAGTTGCTTTGAGGTAGTCAGGTACAAAAATAGTCAGCGAGATAGTCACCAAAAAAATTTCCTTTTTTCAAAAATTAAGTAATGTATTAATATTCTTCGGTTATTATATTTGTATACCACTTATTTTTTTTAATTTCCGCGCGCTTATGTTGCAGCAATATAAGAGGATTGTTGAAAAAGCGTCGTAAAAACGTTGTAATATTTTTAAATTATATTTCAAAAACGGCGTAGTGAATAATTTTTATTTCTTATTAAATATGATTTTTTAACTTTGTATTTTATAATATATTAAATTTTTATCAAATTCCTTTGACACGTTTTCATTTTTTTTTTCGGTAAGGGTTCGTATTAGGTAGCGGTTACACTGGATACGAATTCATCCGAAAATTCATTCGTGCGAACTTATCCGAGTTAATACGAATTAAACAAATACATACATTTAGATATTCGTGGTTACACTGCTTACGACTCTTTCATACGAGCTCGTACGACTTTTTGATACGACCAAAATATTTTGTATTTTGATGCGAATTCGTACGAGAAAAATGCAATGGACATAGAAAAAATAATTATTTTTGTTGAACAAAGGCGGCCTTCAAGGGATCAAAAGCATAAATATTATCATAATAGAAAGTTAAACAAAAAATTGTGGAATAAGGTGGCAGCGGAAATGTTTAGATAATTTTTTAGGCCGCTATTACACTGTCATAGATATATGTCAAAGTTTTATTTAATCAAAGAAATATTATAGTGTAATAAGTCAACTTTTATAATATAAATTTCTGTAACCATAGTTAAAGATACTTCTTAATATTTGATCATAGATTTGATCCAAGATCTTTGACATATATCTATGACAATGTAATAGCGGCCTTAATTAAATATATTACAATATAATAAAGCTAACCTAACCTAACAAAAACATTTTAATTATATGTAATGAAAAATTAATTAACTAAATATTAAAGCTGAAATTCAGTAGATTTTAAAATATAATTGAATGTGACTTGCGACATGTTCAAATATTCTAAAAATTTCTGTTTGTCTTGAAAAATTTCCTCAAAGTAATTCCAGAACTCGTCTTTTTGCGCTCTACATGAATAATAAATAATTGTTTACACAGAATTGTTTGTTTTCTATAATTATAAATTTTGAAAACGGTGATTCTAATAAATAAGATTTGGTAACTGGATCCATTGTTTGATATCATGCAACATGTACTAACGGTTTTCAATTTAAATTTAAATACGAATTCGTATTACGATTCCGTATCCAATGTAATCACACAGTCGTACGAATGAATTTTGTACAGGCTCTAACGAATCAATTTTCGTACGAATTCGTATGGTATTCGCAGCCTTATTGGAATTAAGTTAAATAAATATCTAGAGAAATTTCGTTAAATCCGTTGAAAAAATCGTTTTTTTGACAAATTACCTTAGCTATGAATTAATTTATCAAATTACAAATAGGTATATATACGTTATAATTGCATTTTATAATATTTTTTCCTTTCATTGTTATTATTTTAATTAAATGTGATGGAAGTTTCAATAGGAACAGGTTTACTTTAAAATATAAAATATCAAATTTTGGTTTGGGCCAAATTTTCTCTAAATCGCTTACTCAAACATATACAGGATGTTAGTGAATTAGTGCGAAAGAATCTAATGGGTGATTACCGAGGCTTTTTTTATATAAAAACAGTTTATGTCAACAATTTATAGAACATTTAAAAAAATATTTTCGAATTGGAAAAAATCATATTAGCGTGCCTTTTTTTCTTCAAAAATATGTCATCACATAGCTGTACGGACGCCACTGGTTTGAGTGAAAATATTTTATCTACTTCAGAATATGGGCATTTTTTCTGTCGTAGCGTGTCCCAAATTTTGTGTAAATATCTCAAGACTTTGAAATATTTAAAAAAAAAAATACTTAAAAAAGACGAGAAACTAAACACTCTGTATCTTGGAAACTAAGCGTTTTCGGACATCAGTTTATATGAATTTTTTACGTAAAAAAACCTCAGCAATCACCCTTTAAAATGTTTCACACTTATTCCCTAACAACCTGTATATGAATTTCAGTCTTACAGAACCAATTTTATTTTAACTCATACTGCACAACTTTCGATTCACCTGTAAGGTGCTGGTAGCCACCAAAATCGCCTGTTATTTGTTTTTCTCTACTTTACTATGAACAGGAGCGTATTTGTCATAAGGCGGACTAGGCGCGCGCCTAGGGCGGGAAATATTAGGGGCGAGAAATTTTGGGGAAAAATTGTAATTTCTGGTATTAATTAGTAATTTTTTTGTTTTTTATTTTGCTCGTCACTCTTATTCTTTGATAGAAATAAGAAAAAAAGTGAGAAAGCTTTCAAGAAATTTTTATAAAATTTTTGTTTTACGAAAAAGCAAGCGCGGCATTTTTTACAATGCGTAGGTCGGCACTTAGGGTAAATACGTCCCTGACTATGAGTGAATTAAGGTTTAGTAAAATTTAAAGCTTACGGCGATAAGTTTTTCCTAAAAATTTTATTTACACTTAATAAATACAAGGCGCTTATAGAGCATCTTTCCTCTCGCCTGTCAACGACTTATGCTAGCCAGAACTGTTTGTCATTGTACCCACTTTTTCTAAATCGCTTACTCGAACATATATGAATTTCAATTTTACAGAACCCAGTTTATTTTAACTCATATATTGCACAACTTTCAATTCACCTGGCAGGTACTTGTGCTCACCGAATTCGTCAATTTTCTGTACTTTACTATGTATGAACTAAATTGTAATAATATTTCAAGCTTACAGGGACAAGTTTTTTTTTTAATGTTATTTACACTTTAAAAAGTACAAAGACTGATGACCTGCAGGGTTGATGCCTGTCAGATTGTGATTATCGTACTTAGCATGTTACGAATTATCTCTAAAAAAAATTTAGCCTTACAGAAAGACCGTTAACCGAAGAGTTCAGTAGCTCTCAGTCTAGCAGTTTCTTTAGTTGACCACATAAGATCTTTGGCATTCATTATTGAAGTTCAACTGATACAATTTGTGTAACCGTACGGCTTCTGCAATAATTTTCTTTCCGTTAATTATCATGCCTTTTCCGTTTTCAGAAACAACTTTAAAACCATTTAATTCCAGTTTTCTCACTGACAACAGATTTACTTCTAAATCAGAAACCAAGAGAACATCTCTAATTATAATTTTATTTGTTTTTCCTTCTACAGTTGCTGTCACTTTTATATCTCCAATTTTATTTACTTTTAACGATTGACCCGATTTTGTGACTTTCATTAGTATCGACTTATTTAGGGTTCTTATATTTTGCAAAAATTCTTCATTATTCGACAAATGTTCAGAAGCCCCTGAATCCAAATACCACACTTCCCTGTTCAAACCATCATCCACTGCCTTAAAACTATATTCATTTGGAGCCGCTGCACGATCACTGCCAGCACTGTCAGAAACACAGTAGGCACGTTTCATGTTTCCTTCTCGATTTTTCTTATACTTCCTACATTATGCACGTTTATGTCCTTTTATACCTCAATAATTGCAACGATACATAAATGCTACAGTTTCACGTTTGTTAGATTTTTCATATCTGTTCTTAACGAATGATATTGCAAATGCTGTTGATGGTAGTTGTTCTTTATTCCTTTTATTTTGACCCATTCTTTTTGTTTCTTCTTCCAGAAGTCTGTTTTTTACAGAACTCAAATTCAATAATTTTGAGGATAGAGTTTCTAGTGCAGTGACTACTACTTCATATTCCGTAGGCATTGTCAGTAGAAGATGACACACTACATCCATTTCTTTCAATGTAGCTCCAGTTGATTTTAAATCTCTTATAAGATTATCAAACTTTAATTGATGTGAACTCATTGATTCCACAGAGGGATTAAACTTCATTGTTAGTAGCATTTTCCCGATCAGCAGTTGGCTCGCTATATCCTTCTTTTCAAACGTTTCCTGAAGTGAATTCCATATTTCATATGATGCGTTTTTATCTTTTACATATTTCAAATAGCTATCTGCTATTCGTTGTACAATTAATGATATACATTTCTTATCTCTCTTCTTTAAGTTTAAAATTCTGACTTGCTTCATCTCAACAGTCTCTTCTTCAAGGGCTTCCACACTTTCTAATTCCACCAAAGGTGTTTTCACAAATTTCAGGAGATCGAACTCATCCAGTAATGTTTCCATGTGGAATTTCCAATTATAAAAATTTTTCCCTTCCAACAAAGGTATTATATATTTACCTTCTTACGCAATGTTTATTTTATTCTTTAAAACTTTTCCTTTTTTTAAAAAAAGAGTGCACCTAGGCTCATAACCTCTTGTATGTAGCAGAGTAAATAAATATTTCTTTTCTTCACTTCAGTATTTTTATTTATTTTAATTTAATACACACAAGGAAAAATAATTCTTACTCAGAAAAAAAATCATATTTTTTTTCTACTGTTTTTAGCGAATTTCGAAAACTCGAAATTCAGCTATTACAGTAGGTCTCATGACGCAATTTGAGCCCGGGGCTATGGCAGAAATATGTATTGAGGTCCCAGGAATACGAAAATGATATTCACTAAAATTTATATAAATATAAAAATATAATATATATATATATATATATATATATATATATATATATATATATATATATATATATATATATATGTATATATATATATATATATATATATATATATATATATATATATATATAAATATACTGAGAATTCGATTAAGAGAAAGAAAAAAAATATATAAAATATAAAAATATATATATATATATATATATATATATATATATATATATATATATATATATATATACAGGCTGTAATTTTAATAACTCTTATACCTCTTGGTGAATTTGAAGAAAATTTTACGATGATTTAGAACGGAATTTGTTGGAAAAAATATAGCTATGTTACATAAATAATTATGTTTAGACTCTGAACTGAAATAAATACGTTATTACTTGGATTGAGAGAAAAAAAATTGCGTATGCATTGGTCACACAGATATTAAAAAAAAAAAATAAATAAAATAAAATAAATTGTTGTAAACAACTTATCACAATAAGCCATTATATTATATATGCAGGTGAAATTTTATTAGCTCTTACACCTTTTGGTGAATTTTGATAAAATTTTACCCGATGATTTAGAAGATATTTATTCTAGTATGACAATCAAAGTTGGTATACTATGTTTATGAGACAGCACGATAGTGCCGAAGGGAAAAATTAATGATAATCTCAGATGATACACGTTTCTAAAAGAATTCATTCATTTTAATAATGATTTTTTTTTATTTTTTATATCTATAGAAATTGCATAATAAGTGAATTATTAGCTTTAAGTTTTTAAAAAATTACTGTGTTTGCAATTATTATTAACAGACAATATCTGGACTTATTTTCTAAGTGTTCAGTTAAAATTTACTGCAGTAATTAAATGCTACAAATGGAGGAAAAATGGAAAATATATACATTAAATTTTAAAGAGCACGAAGTGTCGGTGTTTCCCGTCAAATAGCTACACAAACAATATTTATTTACTATATAAATTTTTCTATGAAATATGCAACAGTATTTCCATAGAAACGCTATAAATTTATGAGGTCCATAAAAATTATCGCTATTTGTGTTACAATCACGAAGTTTAAGAATTGAGAAATGGTTAATTTCTAAAAACATTATATTTTCTCTTTTGATGTTTTTTTCTCTTTAAAAATAACGGACTACAATTAATTTTTATTAGTGTAAATAATTTTATTTTGTATTAATTTTAAAAAATTTACCTACTCAAAATTTCCTGATTATAAATTTATTTTATATTTTTAAGGTAATATTTGTTATTATCATTTAAAATTCTATTATTGTAAATAATTTTAGAAACTATTAAGATTATTTGGTAAGAAAGTTTAATTTTCAATCCATTGTACGACACACGTACAAACAGTCTTTGTCAGTCTTTGAAACAGTCTTCATATTTTATTGACATTTCAAAAGGTTCGCCAATCATTAAAATTTTCTGTGGTTTTCAGAATCTTCTTTTCATTTTACGAGAATAAATTTGCAGCCAAAAATAAAAGGCTTCATCAATTTCATTATTCTCACTAATATTATAGTTTAACAAACTATTTTTCTCAATTTTTTTAATAGAAAATTCAAAAAAAAAAAAATATTTACGCCAATTAAATATTGACACTTAACTTTCTATTTACAAATATAGTTGTCAATTGTCACTACAAAGATACGTATTAGGCGTATTATTGTTACTATAAATATTTATAAGATTTATTCATGGCATTCTATGTCATAACATAGAAATATAAATTTCACCTATATTATCCGAATTTTATTTGTTATTTAATATATTTTTATTCTTTAATTATTTTAAATCGATCGTGCAAAAAATATTATACAATACACGATGCGTTAAGTGCATTTACTGATCTCGAAAATTGCAAAAACTCGACCCTACGGGTCTCGTTTTCGCAACATTTTCTCGATCAGTAAAAGCAACTTACCGAGCTTATATTGTAAAATACTATTTATTAGTAAAACATACTTACTTAAAAGATTGCGAGCCTTCAGTTTATATAATCCTTACTAATATTATAAATATAAATATTAATATTATACATATAATATAAAGTGAGTTTGTTTGTTTGTTTGTTTGTTAGACTGGCTTTCACGCCTCAAAAGCTTAACCAATCAACTTAAAATTTTGCACAGACGTTGCTTGCGGGCCAGAGATGGCTATAGGCTACTTTTTATCTCGGAAAAATATTTCATTCCCGAGGGAAAATGCATTAAGTTACAACAGCTGACTATTAAAAAACGGATAAATGATTTCAAATTTTGTATATTGCTAATAGAACGAATGAGAAAGGACACAAACTATTTTATACCCCGGAAAATTTCCCGTGGGAAATTTCAATCCTTTGGAAAAATATTTTTTAAATGAAACAAAAAATGATGATAGACAAATATGACGATATACAGCGATAAATATAGGTTATTTTTTCTCCTGATAAAATATCTCATTCCCGAGGGAAAATTTATTTAAAACGAAAAAATGAAATAACAACTGACTATTAAGAAAAAAGCATGATTGATTTCAAACTTTGCATATCCCGGGAAAATATCTAACTCCCGTGGAAAGTCTTATTCACGTGGGAAAATATATATTTAAAACAGTATAAAAAAGAATCATTGATTTCATTTGAACTTGGCATGTTGTTAAAGGAATGTTATAGTCTGTTTTTTACCCGGGGAAAATATTGTATTTCTGTGGGAAAATTCCAAAGAAAGAGTAACAGTACCTACTCGACGCGCAATAGCGACGCGACGTGATGAAAGTACACTTTATATGTTTTAACTAGATGCCATAATTTCAAATTCCACGCGGGCGAAGCCGCGGTTAAACGCTAGCTTTCTATAAAACTGGAATAATCTATTTATCTGAGCGTAATAAAAAGTATGGAATTTGGGCTCACATTTACCTACAGTAAAAAATTTGAATTAGCTTGAAAAAAAAATCTTTACAAACATTCATTTCCCTGCGTCGCCACTGTTACAAACTAAAATTCAAATAAATAATAAATATCAAACGATATTTTGATTCTAAATTACGGAAAATAGTGGCGGGCGTTGGTAATCTCAACTAACAAAAATATGTTTTAAGTACTAAATAATTTTCTGTACTTTTATTTCAAAACTGTATACACAAAATATGCATTGATACATATTAAAACTTTAATACAATCAAATTGAAAATAAAAGCGAAATATTGATCGTTAGTTTTTAGCGAATTTTCAGAATGGAATTCAGCTAGTACAGCCACTGTCATGACGCGACTTGAGTCCGAGACTATGGCAGAAATTTGTTTTGAGGTCCCTAGAAACCGAAAATAATATTCACTAAAATTTATATATATATATATATATATATATATATATATATATATATATATATATATATATATATATATGTATGTATATATATATATATATATATATATATATATATATATATATATATATATATATATATATATATATATATATATAAATCCGCACGATAACTCTCGAACGAAATGTCCTAGGCTTACGAAATTTGGTGAAAATGTCGGAAATGCCAAACCGTAGGACAAGTTCGTTAGCCAGATACGTCGGATGCCAGGAACATGCTTTTTGTTCGTGCAAAAAATTAGTTTTTTGCCAAAATTTCCACTTAATCAACAATTTTTGCGAAATTTGTTTACACTATTTAAAAGAGGAGAGAAAATTACATAAAAAAGGTCTTTAAACTATTGTTTTATGTCAACTAGATTCCGGGCAAAACTAGTTTTTATAAACGGAAATTCGCTATGTTATGCAGGATGCTACGACAAGGGTATTTTTATACATAAGAACAACAGTCTTTTTTTATCATTTTTAATACCTACTTATTTTTAAATGAAAAATAAATAGATATCACTAGAAATTGAATTTCAAAGGTTTCTTTTATACATTACTTTTAACAAAATTTTTTAGAATTTCTCAAAATATCACACGAATAAAAATAAGGTCCAAGATTGTTATATTGTCCCGCACTGACTAGTGAAAAAGTTGACCGCCTTATAACTAAAATTTTTTCTACTTTATACATTATATTAAATTTTATTTTTGTACAATAAAAATTAGATCGATTTTAGCGTAACCTGACAATATAACGTGTTGTCTTAACAACAAGATGACAAATTTAGTTCGCACCCGGCCTACCATTCAGATAGATGTCCTATGCGAAAGCGATACGAATATTTATTTTTGCGTTTCTGTGTGCTATAGGTGAGTACTTAAAATTGTCTAAAATTGTTGTTTACACACATACATAGACTTTCCAAAATATTTTCTAAATCTTTGGAAATTTAAACACAGCTGAACATGAAAAATATTGCCATGTATGTAGACACAAAACAAACATTACTTTACATCTAAATTATATTTGATCTCTGTTGCTGAGAAGAATGAGTTTTTCCATTATAGTCAACTAATTAGTCAGGTCTAGAATGTGTAGATTAGGGTCGTGTAAGATGGTGCACTTAACATTTAGGTGCCCATAAAAAAATAAAAAAATACCAAAAAAGTTGAATATCGAAATTTTGTTGCAAACCAATATTTTTTGTGAACAATTACAGATACCCTAACCCTAACACTTCAAAACACAATTGAAAATAGTTACAAACTTCCTTGCTGTTTCGAGAAAACAGGAGTGCGCACTCTTACTCACCGCGACATCTTACACGATCCTACCCTATTTTTTTTATTACTAAACTGATTCTTTTATGAGAGTGAGTCCTACTTTGTTGTCTTTTAACTTGCCATTAATATACAACAAATTTAGGAAAAGAAGAAAATAAAAATAATTTGAAATTTCCCTTAAAATAACTAAGAATCAGATATGCACATTCATTTAAAGTGAAAAATGGTATTTGATATCTTTTTGACATTTATAAACCTTTTCTAATTTATGATAAATTATGGCTTCCAAGAAATGGTGGAAGTGTCATATGGAATTTATAGAATTTTACGATTTTTGTACAATGAGTGAAATCGTTACATATGTAAATAATAAAATTTAAATGAAATGTAATACTCAATCTTGGCATAGTAACAATTTAATGATAACAAACTTACCATACAGCCATAATATAATACGGTGTCCAACAGATAAAGAAGACCAACACAATAATTATGGTCATCTTCAATGTACGTATTTTGGCTCGTCCTAGAAATTCTAGACTTGGCTGTAGACCTGCGAAGACAAAAAATTACAAACAAATAAATTTCCCACCGGTCAATTGTATAGGCAAAATTTTCTTTTACCATTTGTTTGATTATCTTGTAACTGTCGAAATATTTCCATCAATATAGACGAATATGTGAAAATGATAACGCAAAGTGGGAATCCGTACGTCATGATCATCACGAAAAAATTATACGTCATTTCGTGCGTATAGCTAGGGAAAGAACCGTACGTAATACATTGATAGTACCATGTCACATTCGGATGCCTTTCCAGATGAAATATTTTCATCTAAAGTTAAAACAAAGACAATTCTGTTATTCTGATATTTGTATTTAGTAAAGATTGACAAAGCATTATATTTTTGTATCATAAAATCAAATTGAAATATTAGTGGATATTCAGGGTAACTTAGTTTGCGAATTTGAAGCTTATTCATTAATTTATCAAAAATTATTTTAACTTTTATTTATTTAAGCAGAAACTTGACAGGTGGCTTATAAATTACAATACATGCATATAAGTCAGCTCTACATAATAATCATTAGGAATACAGGACAAAACGTACCACGAGTATTATGGGCGCAAGCTAAAAAGAACATTTCTATCTACATCTGCATTTATCTTTGTCTATCATATTAACAAACAGAAGTTTACTCACTCACTCTTATAAAAACATAATTACTTGGTTTGGTTGGTAACTATGGAAAGAATACAATTTCTGTTCCCCTCACCACAGTTTCTGGAGGTCTTTTGAGCTTGCGACTATAATACCTGCGAAGGGTCTGCTAATTACTTCAACATATTTTGAATGCAACAAACAACTCACATTATATACAAACCGTCAACACATTATATATTTTATATATATATATATATATATATATATATATATATATATATATATATATATATATATATATATATATATATATATATATATATATATATATATATATATATATATATATATATATATATATATATATATATATATATATATATATATATATTATGTATATATATATTATATATATATATATATATATATATATATATATATATTTAAATTATATATTATATATATATAGAAAGAATTAGTTTTCTGCCAAAATTTCCACTTATTCAAAAGATTTTCCGACATTTTTTTACACCATTAGAAAGAGGAAGAAAAATTACATAAAAAAGGTTGTACACTAGTTTCCGAGAAAAACGAATTTTTATAAACGGAAATTCACTATGTTATGCAGGATGCTGCGACAGGGGTATTTTTGGCTTTACAATACACAGTCTTATTTATTCTTCATATATGTGCATTATACAGTATATACAAGGTAGCATACCTGGTACAGTAATTAAAAAATTAATTAAAAAATCAAAAAACCCGACTGCGTAGTAAGAAAACTAAAAAGGTGGAAACAAGATGAAAATAGCCAGAAAAAGAAAAATGAATAAAAAAGTAAAGCAGTCGTAGGCATCAAACATTTCTGTTTAACTTGATACAATATGTATGCCTCTGACTGCTTTACTTTTTTATTCATTTTTCTTTTTCTCTATATTTTCATCTTGTTTCCACGGTTTTAGTTTTCTTACTACGCAGTCGGGTTTTTTGATTTTTTAATGAATTTTTTTATTTAGGACTTTTTAGCGTTGTTTAGTTATATAGAAGGAAAAATATATAGGTACGCATACGAGATTACAGTGGCTGGCAGCATAAATTACCAAGAATTTGATATTGAAATTTGTCATTGAAGGTTGATAATGATTTTGTACACTTACTATGTCGTCATTGACTCCATGCAGACAAATTCATCGACAAAAACTAGTTTTCATTTAAATTTTCAACCCTTGTTCTACCACTTTAGGGGATGAACTTTTAAAAATCTGTGCTTGGTACTCACTTAGTTTATTAAAGAATCCCTGTGTAGAATTTCACATTTCTAGACCCTTGTTTTGTATATAAATTTTCATCCCCTATTTTATATCTTTATGGAAAAAATTACAAAAATTTTTCTTAGAGCTCACCTCTGCTACATAACGAAATCGAGTACAAAATTTCACGTTTCTGGGCCCAGTAGATTTTTTAAATTAATTTTGACCGCCTATTTTACCCCGTTAGGGGATGAATTTCCAAAACCCCTTCTTGGTGCTCGCCTACATTATATAAAGAACCTCTCTGTAAAATTTCACGTTTCTAGACACAACGGTTTTCTATATAAATTTTCATTCCCTATTTTAACCCTTTATAGGGAATGAAATTCTAAAAATCCACTCTGGGTGCCTGCTTGCGTTACTAACGCAACCTTTGTACAAAATTTTACGTTTCTAAACCCAGCGGCTTCTTATATAAATTTTCATCTCCTGTTTTACACCCTTAGTAGTTAAATTTTTACAAAAATTCTCCCCCTTGATACTCATCTACATTACTAAGGGACCCCTGTGGCCCTGTGCAAAATTTTATCTTTCATAAATTTTCATCCCCTACTTTATACCCTTAGGGGATGAATTTCCAAAAATCTTTTCTTGGTCCTCTCCTACATAAAGGACTTGTCTGCATAAAGGACTTGCCTGCATAAAGGACTTGTCTGCATAAAGGACTTGCCTGCATAAAGGACTTGTCTGCATAAAGGACTTGTCTGCATTCCCTTAGGGGATGAATTTCCAAAAATCTTTTCTTGTTACATAAAGAACTTTTCTGCAAAATTTCACGTTTCTAGACCAATTGGTTAGTTATATAAATTTTTCATCCCCTATTTAGGGGATGAATTTTGAAACTTCCTGTAGCTTATAGCACTCCTCAGATTAAGACGAATCCAGCGATACCTTCTTTACCAAAATGCGTCGAGCCGTTTAGGCTGCAGGCTGCGCCACAGAAACAGACATACTCAGAGGATACATATATATATATATATATATATATATATATATATATATATATATATATATATATATGTATATATATATATATATATATATATATATATATATATATATATATATATATACGTCCTAAACACGTTATCCTCCTTCTGATGCAGTCGGGTAAAAACATTTAGTATTGATAGTAATTATTTATTAATGTTTGAGCGAATGAGCGCACTTACTACGATCGTGCGCTCAACTTCGCTCTCGTGGGCAATCGATAATTTCCCGCACTTATTGCATAATATACTGTTCTTTTAATGGAAATTTAAAAAAAAACTGGGTGGGCCAATCTTGCCCCAATACTTGGGCCAAAGTTACCCCAGCTTACAAAATCACATTTTACAAATAAACAAGGTAAGTATCAGAAAAAACAAACTTAAAATATTTTGAATATATATTAAATGAAAGCTGTTATACACTTGCCAATCAAAAATCGTAAGTAGTTCTGGATGTGTAAGCAAAAGTTGGTTTGCATCAAAACATTCACAAGAAGTAACGGTGAAGTTGGAGCAGCACTGAGCAGTGGCAAAAGTTGGAATTAAATCAATCTTAGCATTCGACATAGTCAGTGCTGCTACCTGTCATTTACCATAAGAACCAAGTTGATAGCTGTATTTGCTAACTAATAGTAAATCAAACTGTCTTTTTCCAAGACTTGGGCCAATCTTACCCTTAAGGGCCAATCTTACCCCAAGGTACGGTAACTTATATTCTTATGTAATGTGCTGACTAAATGCTTAAAAACAACCAATAAGTAATTTTATCGATAAATTATCACAAATTAATGTTTAAATTTCTTACTTTCTCTTGTTTTTTATTAACATTATGCACTTGATTGGCACTTTTGTAAAAACTGCATAAAAAAAGTCGCACAAAATAAATCTCACTAAAAAAAGCATAAAAAAGGTTCTATTGTATTATTTCTGATATATCATACCTGCTAAATTATACTATTAGTTATCAAAACCTTCGATTGAAAACAAATCTTAAAGATTTCAACAAAGAATTACATATCTCGGAGAGGGGCATCAGAGAATGTTTTTCTTGTAACCTGTGTTTTATGACAAGGGAAATCAAGTGGTACATTATGTCACAATATTGTTATAAAATGAGACTCTTCACAGGTAAATATCGACCCAAGTAGTACGTTAAGGTGCGAAAAATCAAATGGTACGTTTTGTTGCTGATATCTTTTATCGGCACGCCAATCATTAGTGTCACATCATAATTTTAAGAGACGTAATTTGGAAACAAAAATATTGCTAATAAATATAATCAAAAAGTATAGAAATATTTAATATTTAATTTTTCTACAGCTATTAATCTACAACTTTAATTTTTTCTAAAATCAAAAGAATGACATTAGAAACATACTTGAGGTGCACTGCAAACGGCTGATGCAATCCACGCGACAATAACCATCATTTTGCCTCGCTGATCGATTCTAGAGAATTGTAATGGCTTAAGAACGGCAAAGTATCTGTAAAATATAATTTCTTTTAAATTAACTTTGTTATGTAAACTCTTTTCCATATTAAGGTGGGGTTCTCATGAAACTCGATCAAAAAAAGAAAAAAAATGTTTTATTACGTTTTCTGGAAGCTAATTATGTGTAAAATATGATACTGTGTAAAAATGGTATCTGTGTAAAAATGGTTTTATCTCCCACCGATGGCTACAAATTTTACCTATTTTTTGTTTTTGTTTTTTTGTTTTTGATTAAGTAGTTTTAAGATAAATAGTTTGCTGGTAATAAGATTAGGAACTCTCAAAATTATGCTTTGTATATGCTAGCGCGTATACAAGGAGGGCGGGGGTTCAAGGAATCATGACCCCCCCCCCTCGAGAATTAAAGTATACACTAGATATTATTTAATTTTAAACACCATATCGGTAAATTTACCAGTTGACGTTTTTTTTTGTCATCAACGGTATAGAAGAAGTTCAATTTATTTTTTTTTTTGTTAATTTTGTCTCAGAAATTTTTTTTCGTCCGCGTGACCCCCCCCCCCTCCAAGAAGCTCGGCTGTATACACCCCTGTGTATATGCAGATATATTGCATATTTTTGATAATAATTAAGTCAATGGAGTGGAGTGAAATCAAAAAAAATGTTCACATTGTCGGTACAAGTCACAACATCGCTCCCATAAAATAACATCTGACAAGGAAAGGTTTTGAAGTGATAATTCCCGATTTTTATGAAACTTGGTAGGTGTATAGAATAGGCAAAAATAAGGGACCTGTATTTTTTTTATCAGCCAACTTCTACTTTTATGGGGTGAAACCAGCCCCTAAAGTTGGGTTTTTGAATAAAAAATAAATATCATTTTTTTTTTTTTTATTTCAAATCTACATCATATATAATATTGATAATCGATACGAAAAATTTTTTAAAAATGATGTATAATAAATAAATTAATTAAAACTTGAAAAATTTTAAAAAATATAATTTGGTTAAAAACAGCACTAGAAAAGATCGCGATGTCTGTAACGTATTTTAAATGAAATTTTTTGTCAGTCTGCCGCCTGTATGAAGTTAGCCACTCATTTTTCGAATTTCAACATTTTCAAAGTTGTTCCAGGTTGTTCTATGTTTGTTCTACATTGTTCCAGAACAGCAAATCCAAAAACCAAAAAATATGGCAAAAAATCGAAAAAAACCCTTTTTTGGACTGGCCCCCCATTTACTGAAAAAGTAACTTATTATTGTTGTTCCAGGTTGTTCTAATTGTTGAACGTGAATATCCGTTCCACGGGGATTCAGTTTACGCGGATAAAAATCGCGTAAATTGAATCCGTCATTATAAAAGAAAAAATACTGGAAATAAAAGCTACTAACAATTTCACAGAATTTTATAATATAAATTGATAACGAATATGTCGAAAATTAAATACTATTTTAAAAATATCGTTCGACTTCGAAAGTTAACGAAAAGTTGTTTTTAGAAAAATTGTGCTGTTACTGACCAGATCAATGGGACTAACAGAGCCTAAATTAACTAGTTATAACCAATTTATGACAAGTTACGCGGTATCGATAATTTTCGATAACGAAAAGTAGATTTTGACAGTCGCAATACGTTCGAAATACCCACAACTTGCTTCGCTTAAGCCTTCAAAAATTTCACTATTTTTGAGCTTCGATGCACCGTTTACGAGATATTTACGATCAACGTTTTCGTTTTCGAAAAGTATTGAAAACGTACTTTTTTTGAAAATATTTTCTTGGCGACAAAATCAATTTTACTAATGGGTCTGAATTAATCAATTATAATCAGTTTATGATGAGTAACTCGGTATCGATAATTTTCGATAGCAAAAAGTAGGTTTTGATTGTCCCAATTTGTTCAGAATATCCACAACTTGCTTCGCTTAAGCCTTCTAAAATTTCGTTATTTTCGAGCTACGATGCACTGTTTACAAGATATTTACAATCAAAAGTTTACGTTTTCGAAAAGTATCGAAAACTAATTTTTTGGAAATATTCTATTGCTGACCAGATCAATGGGAGTAATGGAGCATAAATTAAGCCATTATAATCAATTTATAATAATTTGTCAGTAAAAGTAATTAAACATATTTAACTGAAAATATTATGTTACTCTTCTATCCGTCTTACCTAGCTTGTGTAATTATATAGTAACTTTACGAGGAAAGGTTCCCAGGTGTCCGCCTCCGATTTCAATGCCGCTGAAATATGTTATTCTACCTCGAAATCTAAGGGACACGTATTTTTTTTTTTTATCGGCGGAAAAACGGTTTGAAGGGGTGAAGTCACCCTTCAAAAATTGGGGTAAAAATTTAATTTTTAAAATATCTCGAAAACAGTAAGAGATAGAGCAAAAGTTTAAATTGGCGATATTGCTCTTTTTTAAAGAGCTATCTATTGATATGCAATCTGTTCACTTTACATCAATAGGGGTGGTTGGGGGTTAAAGTTTGGAGGTTAATTTTGCAAAAAGGGGGTGAAAATTAAACAATATAAAAATTTTGTTTACAGATTTGAAATCTACGTCAAAAAATTTAATTGACCTGTTTTCGCTCAATGTCTTAATATTAAGTCTAGGGGCAGTTAACTAGAGGGTGGCTGTGTCGAATAGTCGTACTACCTGGATAGATCAAGAAGTTCTTCTTGATGGAAAATAGTTTAAGACAATTAGAATAACGTAGAAATGAAATTTTCGATTTCAAAATTCAGTTTGAGCAACACTAGAGAGGGGGTGAGTCACCCTTTTAAATTACATACCAGTTTACTAACACTCATTTTTACTATTAACACACTGACAATGGATAATACTGTCACAATAAGTGGTTCTGAAGTTGGACTATCGTATGTAAGGTTTTTATTAGATTTCCATTCATATTGAAAATATCGTTATTTTCGGTATCGATAATTTTCGATAACGAAAACTATAACATCCATTAAAAAGCAAACCTTATAAAAACCTCACATACGATAGTCTAACTTCAAAACCACTTATTGTGACATTATTACCCACTGTCAGTGTGTTAATATTAAAAGTGAGTGTATGTAAACTAGTATGTAATTTAAGAGGGTGACTCACCCCCTCTCTAGTGTTGCTCAAACTGAATTTTGAAATCGAAAATTTCATTTCTACGTTATTCTAATTGTCTTAAACTATTTTCCATCAAGAAGACTCCCTCTCCAGTGTTGCTCAAAACTAAATTTTGAAACCGAAAATTTCATTTTTACGTTATTCTAATTGTCCTAAACTATTTTCCATCAAGAATAACTTCTTGAACTACCCAAGTAGTACGATTATTTGACACAGTCACCCCTTAGTTAACTACCCCTAGACTTAATATTAAGACATTGAGCGGAAACAAGTCAGTTAGATTTTTTGACGTAGATTTCAAATCTGTAAACAAAATTTTTATATTGTTTAATTTTCACCTCCTTTTTGCAAAATTAACCCCCAAATTCTAACCCCTAACCACCCCTGTTGATGTAAATTGAACAAATTGCATATCAATAGATTGCTCTTTAAAAAAGAACAATATCGCCAATTTAAACTTTTGCTCTATCTCTTACTGTTTTCGAGATATTTTAAAAATTAAATTTTTACCCCTTTTTTTGAAGGGCGATTTCACCCCTTCAAACCGTTTTTCCGCCGATAAAAAAAAATACGTGTCTCTTAGGTTTCGACGTAGAATAACATAGTTCAGCGGCATTCAAATCGGAGGCGGACACCTGGGAACCTTTCCTTGTTAGTTTAAAGATTATTTAATTACATTTAGTAAATATTCTTTATTAAGCAGTGGTGTTGATAGTTTAAATCCAAAATAATACGCTAAATAGTAAATTAAAATAAATTCCCACTTTTCGGGAATTTTCCCGGGAATTTACCCCGTTTTTACCCACTTTCGGAATTTTCCTGGGAAAATTCAGGTTAGAATCCCATTGCTATTCACTTTATACATATCAAAGTGAACTATATGTAGTTGATTATACGTAAAAAGATGGCAGAAGATGTATGTAATGTATCTCATGTACGTTACATACGTGTTCTTTTTTAGGTGTCCGTGCGGACTTTTTAAAGGTGTTAATATATTCTGTCCGTTTTTTTATAGATGTCAACAAATTATAAAACAAAAACATTAATAAATCAAAATTTTTGGGTTATATTTTCTTAAGAACATATTCATTGGATTAAAAGAACTTGGTTTCATGCTTATTAAGAAAAAGAAATGGGTGTTTAATTTATTTATTAATTTTTAGAAGCTAGTTTAATGATACACCTAAAAATAATGTTCCGGTATAGGGGCTTTTACGTTATCATGCGAAATATTATTTGTAATAAAAAAAAAACATTTCAAATGATGAGAACAAATATTTTTAAATAATGTGACAGCAAACGTTTTGCCTTTTTTGTGTATATTGAATAAACTACCTGTTGACGATTTGGATAAAACAGCTGATGATATCTTGGATTCTTTAAAAGAAATCAGATAAGTGAAATTTTACAAGAAATTAATGTCGTTAAAAACAATTTTGGAAGTTCCAATAAAAATCATAATTTCCATAGTAACAAAATTAAGAAAGGAAATTATAAGGAATTGAAAATTTTTTTTCAATTCAAGGTATCATCAGAGGATTTGCTCATACCATTTAAAGTATGGAATGCATGCAAGAAGGAGCATTAAGCCATGCTACTGGCAAACACTGACTGGAGACATTTAACCCTTTGTACTCGATAGGCGCCGCCACGGCGATACAATAAATACCCATCCTATTCTTTACTTCAAATATCACACTAAGGAAAATTATAAAATTTAATATTAAAATATAATGTTTGTAATATGCAAATAAAAATAAAATATGTAAGTAAACTACTTTTGTTTAAAATACTTATCTTTGATGTATTACAATTTTTTATTAAAACTACTGTCGAGTAGCTGAGTACCCATATTAAAAAATGGTTCGAGTGCAAAGGGTTATGGAGTTTTTTTACTGTGTCAAAATGATCAATCGTGTTGTTAAATCATGTTATAAATGTTAGAAAAACAGTTTTATTGGACACGATGTGGCACAGTTAAAGCCCATAACTTTAACTGTGGCACATCGTTTCCAATAAATCCGTTGATAGATTTTCAAGTTGGGTTGAAGCTATTCCTTTAAAGAATAGTTACGCTTCAACTATAATTACTTATTCTTCACAAATTTTATACGGAAATCCATTAAGGTTACCATACCAATTAATATTATATTGTAACTCAAATGATAATAAATTGAGCCAATATGATTTTGCGAATGATTTATCAAATAGCATTCAAAATACAAAATATTTCTTTACGAAATTTTATAAAAACAAAAGTTTCGTAGATGCGAATCTATCGTCTGCCAAATTTGTATATGTTAGGGACGATAGAGTTAAATTTTCACTGCCTCCTAATTACTTGGGACCCTTTGAAGAAATTGAAAGGAGAGATAAATATTTTAAGCTTAAAATAAATAACATATTGGATAGTGTATCGATCGATCGATTAAAAACGGCATATGTGATTTAATTTTATGTAATATTTAATTACATACAAGCTTGTAAATATTTATCTGTACATATAAAATAAGTCTGTAAATATTTTGGTGTACATATTTTGTTGGGATTGTTTTCTGCCGTTGTTTTGTTTTATTATAGGTTCGAATATCTACAGTCTGGAATGGTTTCTGTAAAAAGAGGAAACATCCGAATCATGGGGTATATAGATATGCATATCTATATCTTAATTTTCTATATATGTACATATTTTTTCATATTCAATTCAATATTTAAATGAATTGTAATTATTTAGCATTGTATTTTCTGGAGTTTTTATGTATTCAGGATCCAGTTAAAGTTGTTTCCTAGAAACTTTTCTCCTCAAAACGAATTTCTTTTTTTGATTGTTGCTCGGAAATTTTTTTTTTTTTTGTGATGGGGGCGTATTTACCGGCACATGATTGCCGTGAAAATGTAAATTTCCTAATTTTGGAAATTCATACAGGTTGCCGTGTAAAATATGAAAATTAAAGATTATAACTATTGATTGAGTTTTCCTAGCAACTAAAATAATAAAATAAAAGGAGTCTAATGCTGGCATTCGAAGCAAATAGTTTTTTTTTTTTATTTGATAACGATATCTGGAGTCATTATCGTTACAGAGGATAGAATCTTGGATACTTAGGCCCGATTTACATTAACGCTCCGCCCTCGGTACGATATCACTACGCTCCATACGATAAAATATTCTTACACAATAAACAATGAGTGTATTTACATCATCGTTCTGATATCGGTCCGATATTAGTCACGATTCGCTCCCGCTTCAATGCCACTCCAATATCAATACCACTCAGGTAATATTTTATCGGAGCGATATCAGACTTGTTATGGCTTGTACCTATAGTATAAACACTATTTTGATTCCACTCCACTCCGCTTGCATTCAGTTTTTATGAAAAGATATTTGTATTGAACTGAGACCGAACTGGGAGCGTACCCAGAGCGGCATTATAATGGGAATAGAGAACGAATAGGTACCAGCATGATATCAGCACTGTAATGTAAACACAACAAGATTATATCGGAGCGAGAGTGGAGCGGGAACATACTGAGAGCGGAGCATTAATGTAAATCGGGCGTTACTCTACACAAAAATTCAGTTCTGGCAAGCCTATTCGGGCGGGTTGAGTCATCCTTAACGTTTAAAGTTGTGGTAAAGATCATAGTTATTTCGACAAATATTAAAATATTGTTTATCGATGGTAATATGATCAGAGTTGTGCCATGTGATGTAAAAAAACAGTTTTTTACATTATTATGTAAAAAATTGTAAAATATGTAAAAATCTGTAAAAAACCGTAAAAAATTGTAGAAAATTGTAAAGAATGTAAAATACTTAAATCATTTGTCATTTCACTGACAAGTAATTTATTTTCACCGTTATTACTTGTTTATAAGTTCACATGAAAAAAACGTGTAAACAAAATGTCCACACAAAAATGATTTTCTGCCGGTGGAAGGCCATCCACAACTGACTACGAAGCTTTAAATTTCCAAATTAACAAATTGAGTTTTGACAGATCAGAAAAACTACTATATGTTTACCTCTTTTTAAATTATAATAAGAATAAAATCACTGATGATAGTGATGATAGTGATGATGAAAATGATTGACGCCTTTAATAAAATTCAACTGAATAAATAAAAATCTCTTTAATATTGAATTCTTAAATAAACTATTCTATCAAAACCAACCTTTCTTTTTCCTGTTTGTATCCATTTATGTTTTTAATTTTCAAATTACTTAATTATTAAATTTTACTTTGTAAATATAGCAAATATGGAATACCATCAGTAACGCTTACATCTATTAAATTTAAGAAATTTAGTTTTTTACATTTTTTACAGTTTTTTTTAACAAAACAAGTATGTGTCAATTACAGAGTTTTTCACATGTAAAAAACTGTGTAATTTACCTGAAGTAAATTACACGTACAACTCTGAATATGATTTCATTGCTGAATTTGGAAATTCGTTAAAACGAAATGTAAATAAATGGACTTTGTTATGCCACAATATACTAAAAGTGCATTGTTAAAATTGAGATTAGGCTTAGGGTATCATCTGGAAGTTTAAATGTAAATATACTGAAATTTTAATCGATAGTTACTATTAAAATTAAAAAATTTAAAAATCACTTGCGAAATTACACCTTCTTATATAACTACAGAAGTTTAAACGTAAATAAATTAATTTTGTTATTTTAAATTATTTAGATAAATATGAGTCGGGCCAATAATAATGAGAAGCTTTTCATAAGAACAGTGTAATCTGTTATTCGTAATTAATCTCTCTTCTTTTTATATCACCATGGATACACAATATTTTGTTATTTGTCAAAATAATTATGAAATTTATCACAACTTTAGATTATACTGGCGGTACCTTCGTGAAATGAAAACATTACCAGAACGCTTTTTATCGATAAAAAGTATTTATAACTTTCATATATCAAAATTCCAGAAATGTTACTTTATATAAATTGGGCCTTATTTTTTACACTCTTTAAACGTTAAGGATGACTAAACCCGGACGAATAGGCTTGCCAGAACTTAATTTCTATGTAGAGTAAGTGTCCAAGATTCTATCTTTTCAATTTAACGCGTGTTGAAATGACCATCCCAAATCGGCCAGTAGCTCTTGGTCTATAATCTATTTGAAAATAAAAAGACTCTAATGTAGTTATGTTCAAGCCACATAACCTTTAATACGTCACATAAGCGCTCGGGAACTATCGGAGCGTTATCGGTTCTAAGTTTAAAAATTTATTTTTAATTTAATATAACTTCTTAATTATTACGTTAAAAAAAAAAAATAAAAAGAGTTTTCTTATAAAACTTATATATGATCTTTCTATTTATGACAAAAAAAATTTTCTTCAAAAATCTAGTTGGGGGTTCAAATCATATTTCTTAAGATATCTCAAAAACTGTAAGAGACAAAGGAAAACTTTAAATTGACGAAATGGTACTCTTTAAAAAAACTTATTTACCTGTATAGGTTAAATCAAGGTCAGCTTCATAAGAGGGGCTGGAGGGGTGAAAATGAGGATAAATTTTCTTGTACAGCCTGAGTGGTTCAATGTACCAAATTTATGGCATCATAAATAGAAAGATGTGTGGTTTTTCAGAAATATGTGTGGTATCCAAAAAATATAAGAAAACAAAAATAGGGTAGATTAAATTCCATTATTATTGATTGAAACTTATTTATTTGTTAACTATTTTGGGGGTAGGGCGACATGACAAAGTATAGGCTCTTCTCTTTTTCCAGGCTCATATTAATGAGAACTAACTTTAATATTTATGCCATTCGATAGTACTAATTTAGCACTAATTTTCAACATGACCTTCAATGAAAAATACTTTGTGAGTGGGGCTAGATGACGTCATCACCCTAAAAGGTAGACTCTTTTTTAGGGTCATACAAATAAGCACTGATTTTAATATTTATGCCAATTGATAGCACCATTTTAGCACTAATTTTTCACATAGCAGAAACCGGAGAAACCTATTTATTTCTTAAATATTTTGTAGGTGGGGAAAACCGTGAAGCTGGCCGACTGGCCCCACCCAAAAATTAATACTATTTAATCAATGTTCCTATTGAGCACTAATTTTTTAATCATCACAGTTGATCAGCACTAATTGATCACTAATTTCTTAAATTGTCACTAAAATTAGTGCTGGTCTTGGTGGGGCCAGCTTCATGCGGGTTAAAATTTTAAAATGTTAGTTAATACTGACTACAATAAATATTTCTTGAAAAAATTGTAATATTTGTTTTTGTTGTATAAGGAACAGGATATGAGAATTTCAAAATTAAAAATATTAAGTGAGATCTGTATGTAAACAATATTGTCTCTCCTTTATTAAAGGTGTACAATATCTCTTTTACTTTGTTTTCTTGCTTCACACTGAAGAAGTTAATCAAATTTATATTACGAAAAATTTTAATATATTTTAATATAAGGCTTCATCTAAAATAATATACATACTTTGAGTAAGCTTATTTATTTTTATTTGTTTATTTATGTATTTTCCGTTCTGAGGAGATAATAAAGTTATGGATTATGTTCTTAATTCTTATATTCGAAATTCGAAATAATACAAAATAATAAATACAGGAATTATTCTTTTACTAATACAACAGGTTGGAGAAAGAAAAAAATATATTTCTTAGTATTTTTAAGAAAGAAAGAAATATAATTTTATTTTGTTCAAGTAATAATATAAGCATGTCGTTTAGTATACAGCGTGATTCATATAATAAGCATGCAAAAATGTAGTATTTATTAAGGAAATATAAATAGGAAAAAATATTTTTTTTCCTATTTATATTTTATTTGGTTTCTAAATATTTTACATTAAAATGTATTGCAAAGATACATATTATTTGTATTATACATATTGAAGCGACGCAAAAAGCGGTTGACTTTTCACGCAGATGGAAACTTCATTTTGTGCGCGAAACTTGTGTTAAATGGAACACTTTAATCTTTTTAACGATTTAATTAATAAAAATATTCCGTAAAACAATTACAAAAATATATAACAAACGTAAACCGGAGTTGTCGCACTCGGAAGCGGTATAATTATAATATATAATTAATAAAAAAATGTAATGCGGAGATGTCGCTCTCGCCCGCGGAATTCAATACATTACTTAACTTGACGAAGACCAAATTTGAGCTGATTTAGGCCCGATTTACATTAACGCTCCGCTCTCGGTACGATATCGCTACGCTCCCGATTCGATAAAATATTCTCAATGAATATATTCACATCACCGCTCTGATATCGGTCCGACATCAGTCATGGTTCGCTCCCGCTCCAATGCCACTCCAACATCAATACCACTCAGGTAATATTTTATCCCACTCGACCTAGCCCTCCCACCTTTCAGAATTGAAAAAACAAGTAGCGTATAATTAGGAGCTATTTATGAGCTTTCGTATTCCGTGAATTAAAAATTTTGAGCTTGACACACTGAGAAAGAATTTAATATTTTTAGTGGGGGGGGGGGCTGAGTCGAGTTCGACTCACCCCCCCACCGCTTAAAAATAAAAATTTCAGACGAATTAAGAGCTATTTATGAGCTTTTGAACAAGTATAATTTTTATTTTTGAGTTCACCCGCATAGTCTCCAAACTACCCTTAATTGATGAAATTTGAGAAAGAGCAGATACTTGAAAAATCAAAAATAGATTATGTTTTAAAAATAAAAAGGAGATTATGTGTAAAAATAATGCTCTAAATTCGCGCATTCTAATTATTCAGTCGCAACCCCTTATAAAAACCACCCCGCATCTTCTTGACATAAAAGAAAACTTATAATTAAAGTGAAAAAAATAAACTATATTTATTAAAAGCGATTAAATTTTATTTATGATTTATCAGCTCATAAAATACGTGAATTTCGGTTATTGAGTTGCAACCCCTATACGAAAAAATTATTTTGCACATAAGAGAGAACTATACTTTGAACCAGGATTTTACAATTTCTTTTTTTTTATATTCTATATTCTATAATGTCTATTACCTATAATTTATTAATTTAAATTACTATAATAATAATAAATTGTTATTACTTAGATGTGAAATTTTTAAATTTTTGGTATGATTAGGGTTGTTTTTCTTCTTATAAAAAAAAAAAAAATTGTTTTTAACATTTAAGACTTTATTTAACGACTTGTAACTTGTAAGGACTTGTGTGACTTGTGTAAGTTTGTAGAATGGAAATGATATAGAGCATTTTTGCTATATTTTAATGAAAAATGATTACGTCGAGCGCCCCTCGCGTGGCTGCTCCTACCTTTTAGATTTAAGAAGACAAATAGCACAAAATTATAAGCTATTTAAGAGTTTTTATATTTCCCGAATTAAAAATTTTGAGTTTGACACGTTGAACATGAATTTAATATTTTGCCCACCCCGTGGTGGGGCTGAGTCGATCTCGACTCAGACCCGACCCTCCACAACTTAAGCATAAAAATATCAAATCTGCCTTTATTATATAATTAAGAGCATTTTATGAAGTTCTGAATTAGTACAATTTCAGGTTTTAGGCTCTCCCCGTTAATCTTCAAATGACTCTTAATTGATGGAATTTATGAACAAAGTATGTAAGAGAAACAGAAATTAAATTACAGTCATTTGACAAAAATAAAAATTTAAAATAAACCTTTGAAATACTCATATTATTTGATTAGAAAATTTTTATACCCTGCCCTCGATTCCCTCGGTATAAACGGGAACTAAAATTAAAATAGAGAAAATTAGACCTTTATAAAACTAACCTTCCCCAAAAAACAAATTTTTGAAATCCTAGAAAACAACTACTTGAAAAATATGTGTATTTTAGGTGTTATTTTCCAAAGAAAGGTAATTTCAAGTATCGGAAAGTAGCCACCATTGAAAATATGAAATTCTTGCCTAGTGTGCTGTGAGTAAACAGTTTTGGACAGTTCGGGAGCCTCCTCCCCTCCTCCCGATTTTTCGAGAGACCCCGGGAGAAGGTAGCTCGATCGAGGCGGATCTAGAAGCCTCCGGCGGTGGGTGGAGTAATGTGAACGAAAATTTTTTCTAACCTAACGGAACCGAATCTAACCGAACCTAAGGAAATTTGGTCTAACCAAACTGGACCTAAAGAAATTTTTTCTAACCTAACGGAACCCAACGGAACTTGATCTAACCTAACCTAACCTAACCTAACAAAAAAACTTAAGAATTCAAAATTTTCCTAATTGATGGCGCAGCCACCTTCGAGCCCTGTAAATTTCAAGTTTCACTAATAGAGGACGCTGAACACTAGCGAACTCTGTGCGTAAATTTGAAAAATTGTCAATAAAAGGCACTGAAAATCCTTTGATATTTATACTTTGTACTAATAGATGGTGCTGCTAGTCTGAACACTAGCGAACTTTGTGTGTAATTTTGAAAAATTGTCAATCGGTGGTGCTGAAAATCCTTTGAGAGCTATATTATTTTCTCACTTCTAGATGGCGCTGAACAGTAGCGAACTCTGCCCCTAGATTCAGAATTCCGCTTGAAGCATGTTTAAATTTGTCTGTGTTTAATGCCGACGTCATTACAAAATAATTTGTTAGAGTCTAAAATAATTATATATGCTAGCAGGTTTGAAATGTGTATGATAAAAATACTATGATGCTTTTATTAATAAAAGCCATCAGAAAATAAAAAAATAATCTCAGCGTTCGTATACTTTTGGATGCAACTGTACAAATGATAATTTTCTTAAGGGGATGGCAACGTTAATTCGGCATAAAAAGACCCACTTTTAAGAATTTTTTCAGACGCTACCCGTAATACAAATTTAATTAATCGATCGTAACATTATAATACAACACACGAACAACATTTCTTTAATTTTTTAAAACAAAATATAAGTAATTAAGCAAACGGTAGCAAATCTTAATAACTCATAACTCATAAGTGGATCACCCGAAATAAAAAAAAAAATGAATGATATCATTAGACAACCTCTTTCTTAAGGTATCCCTGGGCGGAATTTTTTTTTTCGATTTTTTAATTTTTGGTGACACCTAGAATTGAAAACACCGATTTTCGTCTAAAAAATTGACCTATTTGTTATTGTAAAATTAATAATTATGAAAAATAAAAAAAAAGCTCCCGAGGATACCTGGTCATTTATGCAAGGACGCTGTATACAAAATTTAAAAACAATCGGTCGCGTAGATTTTGATTTAAACTGTTCACCGGTTTCAAAAATAACAAGTGTCAGGAAATCGCTTTAAAGTTTTGTATACCTGAAAATCCAAATTTAAATATGACAAATTTTTTCATATCTTATATTATACATTGAGTTATATCTTATAGTATCTTATAGTAGTCATTGGTTATAGTATACATTAGTATACTTAAAAAGACCCATTCATGAATAAAATAATTCAGGGATTTCGAGAGCACAAAGGCACGTACCTGCTGGGCAGGGATACGAAAACGTATCGGAGCAACAAACGCTAAAATTTCTATATCTTAGTTAGTTTCACTCCGATTTGTTTCAAATTTTGACACAACAATCTTAAGATGTTGTACAATCATATGAAACAATAAAAAGAATAATGAGAAAAAAATTTTAATACGTTGCCATCCCCTTAATAAGCATCCCTGTAATTAATACATACATGATTACAAAGCAATTTTTATTTGCATGTGCGCGGCGTCAGTATGTCGCGACATTGAAATATGATACTTCCGTTAAATTGAAGAAAATGTCACGTATTTTAAGAATAAAAAGTCGCAGATAAAGTAATATGATATCCCTACGAACATAAAAAATTTTTAATTACCAGTTGCAATTGATATCGTAAAACTAAAATTTTTAAAAATGTCACGTAGGTAATATGATACATGTACACTAGAACCGGTTCTGATTTTCACTTATTTTTACATAATACAGTAGAACCTGTCTTAGCAGTAAAATATATCTTAATGTTTAAAACAATTTAAAAGATTTCGAGCTAAAAGCAACAAGACAGTTTACAACAATGGGATCGTCAACAACAATGAAAAAATATTTTTTGAGAAGAATTGGAAAAATCGCCAAAAACTCACGGGAATTTGTTAGCACTGGAAAAAATTTATGAGTTTTAATACTGTATTTATTTTGCAGCTATACTTAATAAAAAAAAAATTTGGAGAGAAAACAAATCTTTTTTATCTACCCCATTCTTAAAGTCTAAAATAATTATATATGCTAGCAAATTTTGAAATGTGTATGATAAAAATTCTATTACACTTTATTAATAAGGATCATCAGAAAATAAAAAAATAATCTCAGCGTTCGTATACTTATGGACGCAATTGTACAAATGATAATTTTCTTAATAAGCATCCCGTCTCCAAGGTCTCCTTGTAATTCATACATACACGATTACAAAGCAATTTATATTTCCACGTGTATGGCATCGGTAGGTCGAAACCTTCAAATATGACACTTCTGTTAAATCGTAGAAAAGGTCACGTACTTTGGTAATATGATACATGTACAGTAAAATCTGTTCTGATTTCCCCTTTTTTACATAATACAGTAGAACCTGTCTTAGCGGTAAAATATATCTTAATGTTTAAAACAATTTAAAAATTCTCGAGCTAAAAGCAACAATACAATTTCCAACAATGGGACCGCCAACAACAATGAAAAAATATTTATAGAGAATGAATTGAAAAAATCGACAAGAACTCACGGGATTTTGATAGCATTGGAAAAAATTTATGTGTTTTAATAAATTTTAATACAGTATTTATTAACTTAAAACTTATTTATTAAAAAAATCAAAAAAATACATGATAAAAAAATTGAAATTATAAAAAATTCATGTTAAAAAATTTTTAAAAACATGGTAAATATTAAAATTAGATTGTAAAATTTTGTATATATCTAAGTAATCTTGTAAGTTTGTCGACGGCCACGCTCCTGTATCCGGACCACTTTCCCAGCCCAGGAGTACTGATTGAATTGTTTTGCTTTTTTCAATGTTGTGTGAGATCCAGTTCAACAATTCGTCATCTCCTTCTAAACACTTTGGACTGAACTATAATCGTGGAAGGCCATATTCTTCCACAAGCTTCAATATACACTCCAGCAGTTTCGGATGAGCCTACGCTCTCGCTTTCCGCATCCACTTCGTAAGATAATGCGACAACATATCAAATCCATCTAGGCTGTCTTCAACAATTTTCCATTCATAGAATGTAAGTTTGAACACAATATCAAAAATTTCCACAGCTGAGCTCCATTCAACAGCCAATTTTATTTTTTTAGGACGAAAAATTTGGCAATCTCTTGATCCTATGGCTTGGACAATCTCTAAATCAGATAATCGGATGGCTTTATCCAACATCTTATTCAGGAATCGATTTTTGGCTGTGGATTCCTCCATTGTTATAAGTTGCTGAAGTTCTTCGCCCATTGTTATGTTTCTTTTCACTTGGTACTGCTTCGTCGAAAAAATTCAAACTGCTCCGGCTCATCGTCATCATCATAATTATATGCTTCTCCATGTTGGTAGGGGATATTGAAACCGCTCCGGCCAATCAGCATCATCATTATCATACGTATATGCTTCTCCATGTTGGTGGGGATATAATATCAAGTTTTCCAGCTATCAATCCAGCTATTGGCGCTACTTGGGGGGCTGAGAGTAACGGCTTCTATAGGGTCGTAAGTATAAGCCTTTATCCACAATTTTTTCATCATCGTTAGCGACTGTATTCTCATCATCAGCAGCTTCTACTTCGCTCGTAATATCTTCGTTATCGCTAGCAGATGTTTTCCATCGCTGTCTTCGTCATCATTTGATATATACTTGGACCCTGAATCAATAATATCACGTTTTTCCAATTCCCAAATAATTGAGACAATCCACTTTCCAATGTCACTTTCCTTTAATTTATTAAAGTGTATTCGGTTTTTCTCATTTGCGATATAATCCACAAGACTGGGATTTACAATATGACGCCTTTCCTTTAAATTGCGCATTGTATTAGCCATTTCTTCTCCAATTTGAGTTTGAGTCACTAAACTTCTTAATTCATCTACTAAATGGTTCGGATCATCAAAATATTTTTCATCAACATGTTTCGAATGATCATTATGAAAGCTAGCGTTTTCATCATACTTCAGACGTTTAGCTTCTCCATTTATTGAATTTGATGTTGAAGGTCGTTCCTTTCTGCTGAATTGTTATCTTCTTGTTCTTCCTCCTTTGCGCACGCGTTCTGAAGCTCTTTAATCATTAATATGTCTAGAGCAGTTTGCAAGAGACCAGCCACTTTTGTAGTAAAACTTGTTTCTTTGTAATTATCAGGTGACGGTAAATGCTTTTGTTTATCCGATCGATTATCTTCGATATTCACCGATTGCAGAATATTATGCGAGTTTTTTAAAGCATGGAATTTACTTTCGATTACTTCTGTTGCAGTTATCATACTTTCATCAAAAGTATTCAAGTTTCTTTTGGATTCATTTTTGTCATCTTCGTGTTTATCTTCAATGTCATTTCTTGCCTCAAAGATATAGTCGTTTTCACTATCATCATGCTCATCATTAGATTTTGACGATTCACTTTGTCTTGAAAATCTCATGTCCTCCGCGTTGTGCGTCTCTTTATTCGCTGACTGATTAGTGGATTTTCAAACTGACTTATTCCATTTTAGCGAATTTCCATTCCATTACAGCAGCCCTTATGGTAAGACCGAAGTCCGGGACAATGGCAGAAATTTGTTTTGGAGCCTCTGGAACCCGTAAATCTATTTCACTAAAATTTATATATATATATATATATATATATATATATATATATATATATATATATATATATATGTATATATATATATATATATATATATATATATATATATATATATATAGAGAGAGAGAGAGAGAGAGAGAGAGAGAGAGAGAGATATTAACTCTCGAACGAAGCGTTTAATACTAATGAGATATGAAATTTCGTATACTAGCAGGAATTCGGATTGGTTCGGCTAAGTTCGTTAGCCAGACACATCCGATGCCACAGATCGGATATTTTGAACTTTAAAGTTTTTTTTTGTGTTTTTTGATCAGAATTTATAACTTTTTCAAAAATTTTATTGTACTACAAGAAAATTGTGAGAAGTTATATTAGCGAGCTTTTTAAACATTTCCTCTATATAAAATGATTCTCAAGAAAAATCAAAAATAATTTTTATATAGAGTCTCTTTTTATCGTGTTATCTCCTTCTATTGTATTGGAAAAATCCAATTTTTATTTATTTTGATTATACACGTATTTTTGATAGTACACTTGGTACTTCTACTACCTATCATATTTTAAATTTCTTTAGTTAAGTATTTAGAATAATGCCTTAATAAATTTCTACGCTTATATGAATGTAATATTTTTAAAGTTAATTAATTAAACTGTAATATTTCTTTCATCAGATAAACTTAAAATTATATTTTTGGTACTGTACAAATAGCTTTAGGAATTTGTAAACATAATACTTCTAGTATAACAACATTTGTTTTTTTGTTTTCGAAAATTTATATTTATTTTGAAATTCAAATTGTAGTAGAATTTATTTTATTTTTTTTTTTTTTAAAAAGGGCACTTTATTTTAATCTCTTTATTTAACACATTACGTTAAAAAATTATAATAATATTTTCAAAATTATTAGTATTTTTAATAATTTCATTATTTAAAGAAATTCTTTTAATATATTTAATAATTATTTTTATTTTAAAATTTCTAGTTTAACACAAATGATATTGCTTATCGCATGGCTATTGGGTAGATAGTTGCCATGACAACCAGTATGACATCATTATCTACACAAGATATTGCACATGCGTATTAAATAGTAAGTAATATTTAAAAGAGTTCGGTTGTTGTTATGTCAATTGTAATTGTTGAATTTTGAAGTTTTCTTAAATTTTTAATTAAATTGAATTATGAAGTAAAAAACTATTTAGGATTTGAAGAAAACGATATCTTTTTGAAAGTTTATAATCATTTTTGGGAAGAGAATCATTAATATATAAGATGTTTATGTGTTTCTATAAGAGCAATAAAAGTATTTTACACCGACTTCACACAACTTGTACGACTGCTCCGAAAAAAATCGAATGCAATAATAAACAGTGAAATTTTCTGCTCAGTAGTATCATGTGTCAATTCTTTCCGAAAAGGTGAGAGAAGAAAGTGTATTTGCCCTCTTCACATAGTCAGAAATTTATCGCTAGCAAGTTTGCGAATTATTCTGAAAAATCTAAACTTCAGAAATGAAACTGATGGCAACCTGTGGACGTTAAAGGAAAACTGCCTGCTGTGATATGAGTTTATTAAAAAATAAATGGCCAACTATAGAAGTCCATTATAAACGGTTAGTTGATTTATTTATTATTTATATTAAAAAAAATTGACCCCTTTAGGGCTAATGACGAGCTCAACTCGTCATACTAATTTTAAAAAAAATTCAACTGACGAGTGTGCATTGTCTTATATCAGTAACTAGAGAATCTGTAGTAAAAAGCGGTCATACTGGAAATAAATTACGCAAAATGTACCAAACTTGCAATTATGCTTATATAGATATACCTCTTTTCAGATAAAATTGATCATGAGTTTTCGTTAAAAAATTAAATAATTCTTATATTCGAAACAAATCGATCTTCTATTCTTTTCTAAAAATAAACTGCAAATTTAAAATTTACATAAATGCAATAATAAAAGAGATAAAGCCAAGAAAACGGAAATTATTTAAATTCAAAGTTACGAAGCATGGTTAAATTTAACTGAAATAGACCATAGTAAAATTTTTATCTATATTGGAATATATGGCGAGACTAAACGGGTTAAAGAAGAAATTTTAGTAACTTTTTTTTATTGTTTTTCTAATAACAGTAATTGCGTGAAACGTGTGAGATTTCGAACAATATTTTCCAAACTGTATTTTAATTTTAAGAAGCTTTACGGGACGCTCATTTTTTTATAGTGCCAGAGATTATGATGATTATAAAGAACATCACTGACGTGATCGAAGCACGCAACGGATTTGGTTCATTGCGTGACAGGATGAATGACTTCCACGGATCGTTTTCCATAGGAAACCAGCGGAGGCAGGCCTAGAAACAGCTAGTATAGTGGAATTGTTGAAGTCAAAGTAAGGACTCTTATGATCTAAGTACCCGATGAAAAATGATTTTGCCTAATCATATATAATTATATCTAATCGATCCATGCATAATCATATATGGAAAATGGAAAGTTCTAATCATGCATGCTCATGAATGATGAAGCATGAGGTTATACATATTCAGGTAAAATTATGCTTGAACCGATTATGCATGGACATACGTGTACCATTTTTATTATTGTAAATGTTGACTCTTGCGGGATTCGATCACTGAAGGTGAAGAATTTAACGTTATCTTTTAAATCATCACAGCCGTTAACCACTAGACAACGCTATCTTAGTTTATAGTTGTCATTATATGCTATGTATATTAATATATTTGATAATAATAGTAGACATAAATTGTTGTTAGAATTTTTATAATCTTTTTTTTTTTAAATTAATACCTAATAAAAAATTACTGTTAAATATTAACAAAAAAAATTTATTTTAACAATGAAAGTATTAATGGGAGGTGTACTGAAAATTTTAGATGTAACTCAGGGCCGTAACTAGGCTGGGGCAGCCGGGGCATTGCCACTGGGCCCTCAAGAGAATACCAGAAATTCGAAATATGTAAATTTCTTGGCAAATTTTAAGGGCGGTATTTCTGTAAAATTAGGGCAGCAAACGAGGAAACGATTGACAAGCAAAAAGAGTGTAAGGTTGTTAAGTACTCTTGTGTTGTGCTTTGCTATCCCTCAGGAAGAGGTAATATGCACTTCCTTCCTTAATATTCAATCGACATATGCAACCCGATTCGATACAATTTTTACCAAAATTCGAATTAATATTTGTTTAAGATATTTTTGGATAATTTCATGTAACTTACGAAAGTCTTCCAACCACATTCAGATCGGCTTGCATATCGTCGGGGATAGTGCAAATACGCGTAACTAGCATTGGATAATTCCGCGTATCTGACAAATATATATATATATATATATATATATATATATATATATATATATATATATATATATATATATATATATATATATATATATATATATATATATATATATATTCTCCCACCTTTTAATATGTGTAGGGCTCCCCTATGGAAGTTAAGAGCTGCAATTTGGTAAATGGGGCCCATTTTCGAGGCACCTCATACCATCAAAGCGGGGTCAAATTCCGGGCAAATTTTGAATCCGACCCAAGCCTTAAGGGGGTGGTGGGCGGCAACAAAACAATAAAACTTTTCCAAACCGATTGGAGGTAATGTTTCGGTCAATTATCTACAACATATCCAATATTCAACTTCCTAGGATGATTTGGAGGGAGTAGAGGGGAAAAAACGATTTTGGCTGGATCTAACACGCCCCCAGCCCCCCAGAATTAACGTAGAGTGTTGAAATTAGGTGTGTTGATAGAATTCAAACCTAGGTTTTGCTTTTTGGAGGTTTTAATATTTTACCCCTTCCCCCCTCATTTTTAAGCTACAATTTCATGCTTTTTCGACGTTTTCGAAGTTTGTACCACTCGCACAGGTCACCCAAATAAACCTAGAGGGCTGAAATTTTGTATTGGGATTGAGTTAGTATCAAGGGGGTGCCTTTTGGGGGTCTCGACTTTTAACCCTTACCCCCACCATTTTTATACCAAAAAGAACATGATCTTACTCTTTTTTTGACAGTTTCGTTCGTGTTAAAATCTCCCCAAATAAACTTAGAGTGCTGAAATTTTGTGTACAGGCTAAATTAATAGCCAGCCACTGCTTTTTGCAGGTTTCAACTTTTAACCCTTACCTCCACGATTTTTATACCAATATTTCCTTGATTTTTCTAACACGTCCAGAGACTCTTTGAGTAAACGTAGAAGGTTGAAATTTTGTACATGTATAGAATTAGTATCCAGTTAGTGCCTTTTAGGAATTCCATGTTACTTTTCCCCCCACTTCACCCATTTTTACATCGGAATTCTAATACAAGCAGGCGTATAGTAGTTTTAAAAATTAAAAAAAAAATTAACTTACTTTTTTAACAAATGCAATACATAAATATTAAGTAATTTAGAAATGTTATTAATGTCACTGTTTATTTATAAGGTAGGAATTTTGGATTTCTATTTATAAAATAGAAATTTTGGATTTTTTTTGGAAAGAAAAAATATCTTCATAAAGGCCTCCCAGTTTACTATTTAAGGTCCTTTTTTAATATTTAAAAATAAAGCACAAAGGCAATTGACGGATAAGCATCGGTAGGAATTGCCCTCGTATGAACTGTGTTGACTTTTTTCCTGCTAACTGCTATCGGCACGAAATTGAAATTTACTGCGATTCAGCCCTTAAAAACTTAAAACCTTTTTTTAAAGCCCCGATTAGCCGGACACTCATCATTAGTTTTGAAACAACCAAAATGACAAATCGCTTCAATCACATTTCGCTTGTAGACATTCAATACCGAAGAGGAAGGGAAAAATTCGACTTCCGTGATGGAGCCCCGCTGCTCACGGCGTTTTAGCGAATTTCGAAAACTCGAAATTCAGCTATTACAGTAGGTCTCATGACGCAATCTGAGCCCGGAACTATGGCAGAAATATGTTTTGAGGTCCCTAGAATACGAAAATGATATTCACTAAAATTTATATAAAATCCGGATTGGCTCATCTAAGTTCGTCAGCCAGACACGCTGGATGCCCAGAAGTAGGTTTTCTGTCCATTTTTTATCATTTTTTGTCATTCGAACCTATCATTAGACAGTTCGATTTTTACATCGTTGAAAGGCAAAAAAAAAATTATGAAGAAAATATTCTTACAATTTTCTTTATATCTTAAGTATTTTTCCAGAAAATTGTAATTTTTCACATTTGTATTAATTTTCTCTCTTTGCTAGTCTAATAAGTAATTTATATTTATGTCTCAATTCCTTATAAAATATAAAAATATTTCATTTTTTTAAGGAATTTTGTGAGAACAAGTGAAATCTATCCACATATATGTATTATAATAAAGAAATTTTGTTTCTCATTTATTGCATTATAATTAGCATAGCTCTCTCTCAAGTTGAAAAATGAAAATTAAGCAGATCTTTTAAGCTTATGTAATGAAGATAATTTTTTTTTTTATTGAATTTTAAATAAAGAAGAAATTGAAGTTATAATATTATTAAATATAAAACAAAACAACATAATATGTATGTATGCACGGAAAAAAATTTTAAATGAATCGATTTTGAAAATTTTTTTACTAATAATTATTAATGTTAGAAAACTAAACAATTTTAAATAGATTTAAGGTATTTTATGTGAGATCCGTCAAGGTTTTCGGGACCTAAAAAGGTCAAAAATTAATTACCCAATCGATTTTAAAAAAATTTTCACAATTAGTAAGTTAAAGTATTTGAATTAATTAATTAAATCATGTCTGCAAGAAGCTTACGGATTGTCATAAGTTATATGAGATCCCTAGAACCCTTTTTTTACTGTTGCAGTACTAGAGTTGTTTGAGTTCCGCCAGGGTTTACTGATCCAATAATTGTAAAAAATAAACTAGATGATCAATTTTGAAAATTTTTTCACTGTTACAGAGCTAAACTATTTTAGATAGATATAGATTACATTATGTAAGGTCCGCCAGGGTCCATAGGACCCAAAAGTATCAAAAATAAACTAACTGGCCGATTTTGAAAATTTTTCACTGTTACAGAGCTAAACTATTTTAGATAAATATAGATTACGCTATGTAAGGTCTGTCAAGGTCCATAGGATCCAAAGTGTCAAAATTAAACTAACCGGCCGATTTGAGAATTTTTTCACTGTTAGGGAGCTAAGCTATTTTAGATAGATATACATTACATTATGTAGGGTCCGCCAGGGTCCATGAGACCCAAAAGTGGTAAAAATAAACTAACCGATCGATTTTAAAAATTTTTTCATTGTTAGAGAGCTAAACTGTTTTAAATAGACATAGATTACATTATGTAAGGTCCGACAGCGTCCGTGGGACCTAAAAGTGTAAAAAATAAAAAGCCTGACCGATTTTGAAAATTTTCTTACTATTACCGAGGTAAGCTATTTTAGATAGGTACAGGTTGTGTTATCTGAGATCCACAACTGTCTTGCGGATGCAAATGCGGCGTAGAATGCTACACAGCGGGTTTCGAAAATACCTTTACTGTTAGAAAGGTAAAATATCCTATATATATATATATATATATATATATATATATATATATATATATATATATATATGCATATATTACATAAAGTCCGCCTAAAATATACGATCAAGCTGATTTTTTAATGAGGGACACCGGGATCTTGCAGATCCGAAAACGCCAGTAATAAGCTACCGCACCGATTGTAAAAATTTCTCACTGCTAGAGAAGTAAATTATTTTAGATGGATACAACTATGGTGCACAAAATCCGTTCGGGTTCTTGGTTCCCAAAAGTACCAAAACTAATTACCCAGCCGATTTTAAAAATTCTTTTACTCTTAGAAACCTAAACTATTTTAAATAGGTACAGGTCTTAGATGAGATCCGCCAGTGCCCAATATTTGGAAATTCGCTATGTTATGCAGAATGCTGCGACGGGGGTATTTATCATTTTTATCATTCTGGGACGAATTATGTTGAGTTCTTAATTGACGTGAGAAATCAAAATTTTGCGAAAATTTGATACCACAAAATTCTTAACTATGCATAGCTTAACAGTATTACGATCGCAACTTGTTAACGAATAGCTCAACTGAACTCGACTGACTAAAAATTCCGCGGGTTGAGTCTTATATATACCTACTCTTTGGAGTAACTCTTTGCGATTAATTTTTTGGGAGTGACTCTTTGGGAGTAACTCTCTGGGAGTAACTCACTGGGAGTGACTCTTTGTGAGTAAGTTTTTAGGAGTAACTCTTTGGGAGTAACTCTTTGGAAGTAACTCTTTGGCAGTAACTCTTTGGGAGAAACTCTGGGAGTCAATCTCAAAGATTTACTTTAAAAGAGTTTCTCCTAAAGACTTACAAAGACTCACTCCCAAGTAGTTACTCCCAAAGACTTGCTCCCAAAAAGTTACTCCCAAAGAGTTACTCCCAAAGAGTCACCCCCAAAGAGTTACACCCAAAGAGTACTCCCAAAGGGAACTCAAAAAGTGTTACTCCAAAAGAGTTACTCCTTAAAACTTACTCCCAATAGCTACTCCCAAAGTGTTACTCCCACAGAGTTACTCTCAAAAAGTTACTCCCAGAGAATTACTCCGAAGGAGTTACTCTCAAAGAGTTACTCTCGAAGACTTACTAGCAAAGAGTCACTCCCAAAGTGTCACTCCTATAGAGTTATTCTCAAGGATTTACTCCCAAAAAATTAATCCCAAGGTGCCACTCCCAAGGAGACACTCCCAAAGAGTTACTCTCAAAGACTTACTCCCAGAGTGACTCCCAAAGAGTTACTCCCAAAGAGTTACTTCCAAAGAGTTACTCCCAAAGAGTTACTTCCAAAGAGTTACTCCCAAAGAGTTTGTCCCAAAGAGTTACTCGCTAAGAGTCACTCCGTAGGTATATATGTCGTGCCACCGAAGTAATGTTGTTTGAACTCGTCCCGACTTGGCTCCTTTGATGACTCCAAATACTATTAATGGGTTGTTTGATAAATTTGAGAACAAGTTCTCAATGGGGATTGCCACTTAATTTGGTTTACGGTTTGACTTATGGTTTAATTTGGTTTGGTCGAATTAAGAAACACGTACTTTGATCTAATTTGTTTACGTCAAATTAACAAACACGACTTTACTTGCTTTTTCGCTTAGTTAAAGTTTTTTTTATCAGAAAATAAAAAGATTTGAATAATTTTCAACAATAGTTTTATTAACAATAAAAATGGTCAATTACAAAATTGACATTACGACGTTATTTTTATTAGTGTGTTCTAATCACTTTGGTGTGCTCTATTTATATTAAAATTAATTAGCTTTCTACAAAAAAATGTTATCCCTTGGACTTCTTTTGTTTCCAAATTATCATTAATGAAGGCGCCAGAAGTCTTGATGATTAGAGGGTGAATGGAAAATTTGATATTATGTAACTTTCTCATCATTGTGTCACCACATACATAAGACTCAACCCGCGGAATCCTTAGTAAGTCGAGTACGGTTGAGCTATTCGTTAACAAGTTGCAATCGTAATACTGTTAAGCTATGCATAGTTATGAATTTTGTGGTATGAAATTTTCGCGAAATTTTCATCTCTCACGTCATTTAAGAACTCAACATAATTCGTCCGAGAATGATAAAAATGATCAAATGGAATAAGTCAATTTGAAAATTCCACTAATCAGTCAGCGAATAAAGAGACGCACAACGCGGAGAACAGGAGATTTTCAAGACAAACTGACTCGTCGAAATCTAATGATGGGGATGATAATAGTGAAAACGACTACATCTTTGAGGCAAGAAATGACATTGAAGATAAACACGAAGACGATAAAAATGGATCTAAAAGAAACCTGAATACTTTTGATGAGAGTATGATAGCTGCAACAGAAGCAATCAAAAGTAAATTTCATGCTTGAAAAAACCCGCATAATATTCTACAATCCGTGAATGTCGAAGATAATCGATCGGATGAACAAAAGCATTTACAATCACTTGATAATTACAAAGAAACAAGTTTTACTCCAAAAGTGTCTGGTCTCTTGCAAATTGCTCTAGACATCTTAATGATTAAAGAGCTTCAGAACGGATGCGCAAAGGAGGAAAAACAAGAAGATAACAATTCAGCAGAAAGAAACGACCTTCAACATCAAATTTAATAAATGGAGAAGCTAAACATTTGACGTATAATGAAAACGCTAGCCTTCATAATGATCATTCGAAACATGTCGATGAAGAAGAATATTTTGATGATCCGAACCATTTGGTAGATGATTTAAGAAGTTTAGTGACTCAAACTCAAATTGGAGAAGAAATGGCTAATATTATGCGCAATTTAAAGGAAAGGCGTCATATTGTAAATCCCAGTTTTGTGGATTATACCGCAAATGAGAAAAACCGAAAACATTTTAATAAATTAGGTGGCAATGGAAAGTGACATTGGAAAGCGGATTGTCCCAATTATTACGGAATTGGAAAAACGTGATATTATTGAGCCAGAGTCAAAGTATTTATCAAATAATGACGAAGGCAGCGATGAAAAACATCTGCTAGCGATAACGAAGATATTACGAGCGAAGGAGAAGCTGCTGATGATGAGAATACAGTCGCTAACGATGATGAAAAAATTGTGGGTAAAGGGTTATACTTACGACCCTATAGGAGGCGTTAAACTCAGCTTCCCAAGTAGCGCCAATAGCTGGATTGATAGCAAAGACTTGATATTATATCCCCACCACTATGGAGAAGCATATACGTATGATGATGATGATGCAGGTTGGCAGGAGCAGTTTCAATATCCCCCACCAACATGGGGGGCAGCATATAATTATGACGATGACGATGAGCCGGAGCAGTTTGAATTTTTTCGGCGAAGCAATACCAAGTGAAAAAAACAAAACAATGAGCGAAGATCTTCAGCAGCTTATAACAATGTAGGAATCCACAGCCAAAAATCTATTCCTGAGTAAGTTGTTGGATAAAGCCATCTGATTATCTGATTTAGAGATGATCCAAGCCATAGGATCAAGAGATCGTCAAATTTTTCATCCTAAAAAAATAAAATTGGCTGTTGCATGGGGCTCATCTGTGGAAATTTTTGATATTCTGTTCGAACTTACATTCTATGAATGGGAAATTGTTGAAGACAGCCTAGATGGATTTGATATGTTGCCGCATTATCTTATCAAGCGGAAAGCGAGAGCATATGCTCGTCTGAAACTGCTGGAGCGTATATTGTAGCTTGTGGAAGAATATGACATTCCACGATTATATTTCAGTTCAAAGTGTGTAGATGGAGATGACGAATTGTTGAACTGGATTTCACATAACATTGAAAAAAGCAAAACAATTCAATCAGTACCCCTGGGCTGGGAAAGTGGTCCGGATACAGGAGCGTGGCCGTCGACAAACTTACAAAATTACTTAGATATATACAAAATTTTATAAATAATTTTAATATTTAACATGTTTTTAAAAATTTTTTACAAGTTTTTTTTCTAATTTCAATATTTTTATCATGCATTTTTTTGATTTTTTTAATAAATAAGTATTACGTTAATAAATACTGTATTAAAATTGATTAAAACATAAACTTTTTCCAATGCTATCAAAATCCCGTGAGTTCTTGACGATTTTTCCAATTCATTCTCAAAAAAATTTTTTTATTGTTGTTGACGGTCCCATTGTTGGAAATTGTATTGTTCCTTTTAGCTCGAGAATTTTTAAATTGTTTTAAACATTAAGATATGTTTTACCGCTAAGACAGGTTCTACTTTATTATGTAAAAAAAGGAGAAATCGGAACGGGTTTTACTGTACCAAATCATATTACCAAAATACGTGACATTTTCTACGATTTAACACAAGTATCATATTTCAGTGTCACGACATGCTGATGCCGTGCACATGGAGATAAAAATTGCTTTGTAATCATGTATGTATTAATTACAAAGTGACCTTTGAGACGGGATGCTTATGAAGAAAAAAAATTATCATTTATATAGTTGCATCCTTACGTATAGGAACGCTGAGATTATTTTTTTTTATTTTCTGATGGACCTTATTAATAAAGTGTAATAGTATTTTTATCATACGCATTTCAAAACCTGGTAGCATATATAATTATTTTAGACACCAAGCGCCATCTATTGACATCTTTTCAAATTTACGCACAGGGTTCACTAGTATCCAGAGTACAAGCGCCATCTAATAGTGAAGAGTATACGAGCAGCGCCATCTAGTAGTGAAAAAGTATTAGTACCCCAGGATCTGCAATCCATATATTGACAATTTTTCAAATCTACTACAGAGTTCTCTAGTGTTCAGCGTCATCTAGTAGTGAAATGTGTATCTATCAAAGGTTTTGCAGTGCCAACTATTGACAATTTTTCAAATTTACAGGTTTCACTGGTATTCAGCGCCATCTAGTAGAAAAAGTATAATTCTTAGGTTAAGTTGAGTTCGCCAGGTATCCGTTAGGTTGGGCATGAGAACCAGCATAGGTTTGCTACCACTACAAGAGCGGTAGGGTGGTGAGTTCCGAATGCCCATATTTCTGCTACTGTTGTGCTCAAAATTTTTAATTCGCGGAATATGAAAAATCCTAAATGGCTTATAATTTTGTACTATTATTTGTCTTTTTAATCCTAAAAAATAAAAGTGACCAAGGCCAGGGGGTGATTTCATTAAAATATACTAAAAATATATTATTTTAATTCTACAAATTCAAAGCCCTTTACATATAAAATTTTCAATATAAGTTTTTTCAATTCTGAAAGGCGGGGGGGGGGGGCTAGGTCGAGTAGGGTTAATATTTTATCGGAGCGATATCAGACTTGTTATGGCTTGTACCTATAGTGTAAACACTTTTTTGATTCCACTCCACTACGCTTGCATTCAGTTGTTCCAGAGCCGCATTATAATGTAAATAGAGAACGAATAGGTAAATTTTGTTTATTGTGTTTGGAATATGAATCTGTTCTGCAAAACAGAGAAGGAAATATGGTTTTCATTCCAGGTGTTCATATTCCAAACAAAATAAAAAGCTATATATAGGTATATATATATACATATATATATATATATATATATATATATATATATATATATATATATATATATATATATATATATATACCTATGAACACCATATTTCCTTCTCTGTTTTGCAGAACAGATTCATATTCCAAACACAATAAACAAAAGATATCAGTACTGTGAACACAACAAGATTATACCGGAGCGAGAGTGGAGCGTTCCCGTACCGAGAGGGGAGCGTTAATGTAAATCGGGCCATAAATAATATGCGCTGTCGGGTCACAGGCGGGACATGAGTCCACTACAATGTCTAGACTTGAACTTTATTTAAATGTAAACCGAGGTTGTCGCACCTGGAGGTGGAATTGAATAATTATAGTACTTTACGATTAGTCGACGATTAAATTTAAATTTGAACGGATTTGTAAAATAACACATTTCAGTATTACATTCTTAAGGAATGTTCTTTTTCTTTCGATTTCCAGGAATTCCATTTGTTCTACGGGCTTCTATTAGCTTCTAAACAAGGACCTAAATATTACTTTACTATAATTAGAAAGAAATTGACTTCAAACATTCTCAGTCAAGGGACCAAACTACTATTATGATAGTTAGCATCCCGACTGTAATCAGAATTTTACGTCATCAGACTTGGCAGAGAGGTGGAAGGCTATACACGTATTTAGAGTTTTTGTTGGTGTGTGTAAGGTAGTGGATGTTTGTGTGTGTAATACTCTGTATGTATGTAGCGGTGGTCCAAGGTGATAATGCATACGTATATACTAGAACAACCATGTGCATGTACCTGCTACTAGTGATGTAACAATGAACAGCCATCACTGTGGCCACGCTTAACAATGAATGTGTACGCTTCAAGAGCCGATAGACGACTAATCAGTAACCAGTATAAATTCAAGGTATGGACACTCAATAGTTTATCGGACAAATTATTCGTCGGTGTGGATCAAACAGTAGCCAACATAATAATAAAATATTCACTAAAATAATATAGGTATATAGGACTTTCATTCAGTAGTACCACTAAAATAAGTTTTTACGGTTTAATTTTGGTGATTTTGGTCTTATTGGTATCGCTCTGATCCACTCCACACCGTTTGAATAAGGAGTGGAGGGTAGCATCTAGTGTCCATACCCTGTATAAATTGCTACTTACTGCAACTTTCGGATCACACTTATTTGTATGTAGGCTTGATCTGTCTCAATTGTGATGTCAGTGAATAACTTACTACCAAGGGACCAAACTAGAATGTTTATCAAACTGTTCCACTTGTCGCCAGTGGGTGACGTAAAATCTCCCCACTATGTGTGTACATACACACTGTTTGCAATGGGGTTGGTTTGGTGTTTTGTAGTAGTGTGCGTATTCACACACACTACTACAAAACACCTATTATGGGACAGACCAACTGGTCCAATTCAAGTAACAATGTCTAACAATGTATTACAATGCACTGTGTGTTCGGCGACGGACACCGACTGACTACATGTCTTAAGCCGTGTCGGGCACACTCTGGGCTCACTACTAGTTACAATTTTCTACACTTACGCTGAGGACTTGCTTACTACAGTTATGCTAATTAAAAATATACTTGTTGTATACAAGTGCCCTTGGCCAGTTGGTTTGAGTACACCCCCATTGCCATAGCAACGTGCGGGAAAGATAACCAACCTCGAATCTAAATGTAAAAAAAAAACTCGATAGAAGTTTATGTTTAAAAAAAATTTATTTTCACAAAAATTACAAGTTGAAAAATAATAATTAAACAATTTCAAATTTTATACAAGTTAAAAGTATTATAATAATATTTACTTTACCCCCGCGCGGTGATTGAGTTAATACGTAGTTGACTTCGGTGAGCTTGGCTTGAACGACTGTTGTTTGTCCTAATTTCGTCTTGACTTATATACAGCTGAATTTCCTGTTACTTTTTGAAATAACATTGGTTGTGTATCCTGTAGGTATATTTAATGGATATTAGTTCATACGTTGACTAGCTTTCTCTTGAAACTTGTATGACATTGGTTACATATCCTATGGGTGTTTTTAATGAAGTAGTTTGAAGATTAGCTGATGTTCCATTAAGGTGGTTAGTCCAGAATTCATAACTTGTATTTAATATTAAATTAGCAACTTAAAATCGTTCAGGCAATTACATAACAAATATGTCTTAACATTAACAGAAGTTATTTAGTAACTGGAGATTTTCGTAAATTGTAAAAATTATAATGACTTTATGTTCAAATGAAAAGTTATGATGAAAAACTGTGAAAATTGACAAGCGCTTATTCCATGATCCTTTCATTATACACATAGAATTCCCAAGTCAAATTTATAATCCTGTATATTTCAAAATTTTTAGTTAAAAAAGAGAAAAAATATAATTTTATCTCTACTTATTAAAAGTTTATTAGTAAAAGAATAATTCCTATAATAATAATATATAATAATAAAAGATAAAAGGGTCTAGCAGACTTATCATATTATGAAAATTGTACTGACGGCATTGGACATAGTTTAACCTTTTAAATATTGCTTCTTTACCCAAAGTACTGATACTCGTGATTTTAGATCTCTGCTCTCACTTTTAAGGGAGACATGGGGGTAACAACCCCTAACGATATTTTCTATTTTCTCAGAAACTATGATAGGTATTTGTATGAACGAAAGGCCAAAAAATAGATATCAATCAGCTCTATATTTCGTATTTTTTTATATTTTTTGATTAATTTTCAGAAATGTAAAACACTATATTTATTATTTGAAAATTTTTTATATGAACCACTGGAGACACCCCAACCAAATAAATATTATATATTCATCTGAAAGTCTGCTGTAACATATTATAAATATAAAAGTTTGCATTGGGTGGAACATGGTTAAAAATAACAACGAATATAATATGTAACGTAAAAGCCCCTATACCGGAACGCGATCATATGTCCGAACAGTTTTGATATTTATATATTAATAATGTTATTTCTAAAAGAAATCTCTAATAACAAAAATTGTTATTAATAGAATTATTATTTTTCAATTTAAATTCACCACGCGTTTAATGTTTCCTTACTTAATTAAACAAATACATATATGTATTAAACAGTATGTGTTGAATACAGTATTTTGATCCTTTATTTATGTCTGATATTTAAACCATTCTATGTTTCCTACTTTGACGTCTAGATGCCCCTCTATGTGTCATATTACTCATATTACACGTCTGTTTGAATATAGGTTCCCAACTCCTAGTGTCATTAATATTTCTTTGTTCGGATATAGATGTCGACATTTTGTAAGAGAAAAACATTAATAAATAAAAATTTTTGGGTTGTATTTTTTTAAAAACATATTCATTGGATTAAAAAAAAATTTATTTCATGCTTATGAAGAAAAAAAAATGGATGTTTAATTTATTTGTCAATTTCTATAAGCCAGTTTAATTACACACCTAACAATAGTGTTCCGGTATAGGGGCTTTTACGTTAATTGATATTATATTTTTATCACCTTATTACATTTAATATATCTAAATTATACATATGGGGCATTCTTTCTGGACGGGAGACCCCATGCTGTTCAAAATTGGTGGACAGTTTTTTTGCAGACAATAAACGTTCTGAAACGTTTTAAAATCTTTTTCTTAAAACTTTTTTTAGCTAAAAATATAAAGTTTTGCTTAACGTTTTGAGGACAATTTAAAAATATATACAGGTGATCCATTAAACCTGGTATTTTGTATATCTCGAAAAATAAGCTTGTAGGAAAACTTTGCCTGACAAAAAGATAATATTTCTCTAGAGGGCATCTTTCTGTCCTAAAACATGGGATTGTAATTGTAAATAAAAATAAATTTATTTATATGCAAGTATATAAACTTATTTTTACAATTACAGCGCAATCTGTTACGAATAGAAAAAAAAATTTCGTATAAAAGTTGGGTATTTTGTCCCGTAGAATCCAAATCTGCAATAAAAAATGGGGGTTTCTATTTTAGATTTCAAAATTGCCCCTCCCTGCTTCCTCTCACAAAAGGTAAGGGGGCTTATTTTAGAAGAGAAACATGCCCTCTAGAGAAATATTATCTTTTTGTCAGGCAAAATTTTCATACAAGCTTATTTTTCGAGATATACAAAATTCCAGGTTAAATATATTATCCTGTATATATTTTTAAATTGTCCTCAAAACGTTAAGTAAAACTTTATATTTTAACTAAAAAAAGTTTTATGAAAAAGATTTTAAAACGTTTCAGAACTTTTATTGTCCGCAAAAAAAATGCGTTTATACTTTCCAGCCGCCATATTGAAGGCATTATTGTGTAAGATCAATTTTGCCACTCATATTTGGAAAGTAAGGTTCATAACCTTTAATTTGAGCTATTGTAGACCTATTTTAAGTAGAGTTCATTTCAAATGGGTTGACCACTCCTAACTATTGAATTTACATAAGGAAAAGGGTCAAGTTATTTGTAATGAAGTCTAACACCAATTTTGGACAGTATGGGGTCTCCCGTTCAGAAAGAATGCCCCATATATATAATTTAGATATACTTGATGTAATAAGGTGATAAAAATATAATTAATATCAAATACATATTATATTAGTTGTTATTTTTAACCATGTTCCACCCAATGCAAACTTTTGTATTTATAATATGTTAGAGCAGACTCTCAGATAATTATATAATATTTATTTGGTTGGTGTATCTCCAGTGGCTCATATAAAAAGCCACCCGTAAATAATAAATATAATGTTTTACACTTCTGAAAATTAATCAAAAAATATAAAAAAATACTAAATACAGAAGCTGATTGATATCTATTTTTTGGCGTCCGATTCATTCAAACACCTAACATAGTTTCTGAGAAAAGAGAAAATTTCTTTAGGGGTTATTACCCCCATTTCTCTCTTATAAGTGAGAGCAGAGATCTAAAATCACAAGTATCAGTACTTTGGGCAAAATAACAATATTTAAAATATTAAACTATGTCCAATGACGTCAGTGCAATTTTCATATGGTAAGTCTGCTACACCCTTTGGAATAATAAAAAAATTATTAAATAATTTTTATTTTGTAAATATTTTTATAAAATAAGATACACACTTAACTTTTAATGAAAATACTCTCACATTATTAACAATTAAGGTGAATCGATCAGTACTGACAAATTTGTGACAAATGAATTACTAAGTCCTTTTTCTTCTCTATAAATAAATATAATTTATGTGTAGAAAAACAAGTTAAATTTTATAATACATGTAACAGCATTAATATTTGATTATTGTTCAATCTTCTAATTTTAATAATTTTAAAAGTAACCAATTTTATTCTGGTAGTTGATGTGTACGAACACATAATAACTAACATGAAACAACAATTTTTTCCATAAATATTTTTTTCGGAAACCAATCTATAAGGTGAAAACAAAACTAGGCGTATGTATGTATGTATGAAAAAAAAATCTACTTAAGTACAAGGTTTTGTACTTTTAACGTCACGATATTTACTGGCTAAAAATCAATTTATATGAGTTAAAATTAGGAAAAAAAAAGACCTTTTTGGCCGGCTCGGGCCCTTTTTGGGACCCCGGGCTCCATTGCTAGAGCCCCGGCCGTCCCCACCTCTCGTCGGGCCGGCTAACTCAATACAAGTACAAAATTTCAGCCCCCTACATTTACTCAGAGAGTCTCTAGGCGTGTTAGAAAAAAAGCAAAAAAATCAAGGAAATATTGGCATAAAAATCGTGGGGGTAAGGGTTAAAAGTTTAAACCTCCAAAAAGCAGTGGCAGACTATTAATTTAACCTATACCCAAAATTTCAACCCTCTAGGTTTATTTGGGGGGATTTTGACCCGAGCAAAACTGCTAAAAAACAAGAAAAATCATGTTATTTTTGGGTATAAAAATGGTGGGACTAAGGGTTAAAAGCTGAGACCCCCAAAAGGCACATTCTTGATACCAGCTCAATCTGATTACAAAATTTCAGCCCTCCAGGTTTATTTGGGTGACCTGTACGAATGGTACAAACTTCGAAGAAGTCGAAAAAGCATGAAACTGTAGCTTAAAACTGGTGGGCGTGGGGGTAAAATAATAAAACCTCCAAGAAGCACACCCTATATATGAACTCTGTCAACATACCGAACTTCAATCCTCTACGGGGGGCTGTGGACATGTTAGATCTAGCCAAAATACATTTTTCCCCCCTACTCCCTCTAAATCCTCCTAGAAAGCTAAATTTTTGCTATGTTGTAGATAATTGACCGAAACATTATTTCCAACCGGTTTGGAAAAGTTTTATTGTTTTGTTGTCCCCCACCACCCCCTAAAAATTGGGTCGGATCCAAACTTTGCCGAAAATTTGACCCAACTGTGATAGTTTTGTTGTGTATCGAAATGAGCCCTCCTTACAAAATTTCAGCTCTTCCCATTCATAGGGAGGCCCTACACATGTCAAAAGGTAGCAGAAATATATATATATATATATATATATATATATATATATATATATATATATATATATATAAATGTATATATATAAAATTATATATATATATATATATATATATATATATATATATATATGTATATATGTATATAAAATTATATATATATATATATATATATATATATATATATATATATATATATATATATATATATATATATATATATATATATTTCCGCTACCTTTTGACATGTGTAGGGCCCCCCTATGGATGGACCTCTGGAAGGGATTTCACCAGAAAATGAAACAAAAAAACGGAAACTAATAATAATTAATTTAAAAAACTAAAAAAGAGAATTAAATATATTAATTTGGAATATTGACGGTCTAAAAAATAAGGTAGGTAATTTAGAGTTTAATAGTTATTTAAATAACTTTGATGTTGTAGGTTTGGAAGAAACTTGGTTATCTGAAAAGGATCACATCAGTATGAAGAATTTCATTTCATATCATAAGATTAGGGTAAAAACAAAAAAAACGAAGGGTAGACATTCAGGCGGTATATCCTTTTTTGTTAAATATATTTAAAGAAAATGTAAAAGTAATCGAAAATGAGTTATCAGAAACATACTGGATAAATTTTAAATTAAGCAATAAAGAATGGTTGATATGTGCAGTTTATAATCCACCAGAAAGCTCTGAATACTACAGAGAAAATTTCTTTGTTGATTTGGAAATTAAGGTCGAATCTATGGAACAAACATTCCCAACGGCAGAAATCATAATAGCAGGAGATTTTAACGCCAGAACTGGAAAACTAGATGATATTATAAATTCAAACAAATCAAATACGAAGAATTAAATATGATTCTACCTTTTTATGAACCAATTAAGGATCGTGAAAATATAGATACTGGAGTAAATAAAAACGGTTTAAAATTAATTAACTTTTGTCAAAATAATAACTTTATAATATTGAATGGTAGAACAGAAAATGATGAAAATTGTAATTTTACATTTGTTGTTAATACTGGTATTATATTACAACTCTAAGAAAAAAGTAAACGTAATACAATTTTACAAGTTGGATTTACACTATAGCAAAAAATGAAATAAATTATTTTCAGTACGAAACTGCCCTGTTGCAGCAACATTCATAAAAATATTACTTTTCAATTCAAAATAGAATATGGCAATACAGAATACGATTTAGAAATGTTAAAATATAATCTAAATCAATAGTTTTAAGAATTATATACATTCATTTAACTTTTTGAATTATGAAGTTTTTTTTAGCTATGTAAATCCGACTTAGTTTGTCACATTTTTGTGTGAGAGAGATAAATAAATTAAACTGTCACTGTACAAGCTACTTTTTTATCGTTGTCATCTTTTTTAACCAATCATATTTTTTTCAAAATTTTATTACCTTTACTTTTTTCTTAGAGTTGTAATATAATACAACCGTAGTTGATTACGTGCTAGTACGTAAAGAATCATTTTCCGAAAAAAATTTAGGTACTGAAAACCGATGCGAGTCGACACATTTACCTCTACACTTAAATATTAAAGTAAAAGAGAATGTGAGACCGGATGAAATCAAAAAGAAACAAATAACAATAGTAAACTGATTTGGGTAGCAAGTAAAAATAATCTTTTCACTGAAATTTTAAATGATATGTCATTAAAGTATTTCACAGTAGGAATAAATAGTTTCATAGAAAGAAATGATTTAAGCAGTGCAGAAAATTTAATTACACTTTGCATCAAATGTGCTGGTCAATTATCAAAAATAAACTCAATTTATAGTGAAGATCACAAGGAATGTGAACAACTAAAAAAGAATTGCACATATGCTCTGCGAAAATACAAAAGAAATAAAAGTAATATTAATTTAACAGAATATTTATTTTGTAGGCAAGAATATAAGAACAAATGTAACGTAATCAAAGAAATTGCACAAAAACAGTTCAAAACAAAGTTTCAAAATATTGCAGATCATGGAACTATTCAAAAATTCTGGAATTTTTTTGCACAGAAGAAAACCAGTTCAAGTATGAGCATTAGCGAAATAGAATGGATAAAACATTACGATAATATTTACAATAGGAATAATAGATGGACGCCCAATTCGGAACTAAGCCCTATAAATTACATAGAACATTTGAATAAAAATATTGAAAATATTGAAGTAAAAGAAATACATTTGGCATCACAAAATACGAAAAATAACAAACAACCAGGGATAAATGGAATTCTAGCTGAATTTTACAAACAGATGATAAAAACTAATCATTTTAATGTAGCAACGTTATGCAGTCTGTTTAATAAAATCAGTCAGACGAAAATAATACCATTACACCGGAATCTTTTAGATGTACGTACTAAGTAAAATCTACACAAAAATATTGGCAAATCGTATTCAAGACTGGAGTGAGAAAGGAAACATTTTATCACAGCATCAGAACGGATTTCGAAAAGGATATAGCTTTGTGGATAACATTATGCTTATAAACATTATCATAGAACATGTATTTCGGAAAAAAAGAGGAAAACTTTACGTATGCTTCGTAGATTTAGAGAAGGCCTTTGGTACTGTTAACAGGGAAGCTCTTTGGTACAAGTTAATAACGAAAGGTTTATCTCGTAATATAGTTTCAATTCTACAAGAAATATATAAAAATGTCAATTACTGCATATCCTTAGGAAATAATGAAATATCAAAAGTAAATAATACTAAAAATGGATTACGACAGGAATGCCAGCTCTCTCCAATTTTATTTAACCTATTCATAGATGATGTTACCAAAATGTTAGAAGGAAGTGAACTGCACGCTCCGAATATTGGTAAAAAAGAAATAGGGAAACTGTCATATGCGGATGATCTCATAATAATGTCTGAATCACCCATAGGACTTCAACGGGCAATTAATAAACTCAAAAATTACATGGATGAATGGAAACTATCAGTAAATGTAAAAAAGACCAAAGTTATGATCATAAGTAACGGCAAGAAAATAAGCGAGAAGCATAAATGGTTTTTTGGAAAAGATGAAATTGAAATTGTTTCAAAATTCAAATACTTGGGCGTCATACTCTCAAACAATGGAAATTTTGAAGATTGTGTGAAAGAAAAATGGATACAAGCCAAACAAGCTGTTGGCATAGTTAGATCGAGAACAGCTTCGCAAGAAAATATAACTCCAGATTTGCATATGAAAGTGTTTAACACAAAAATCGAACCGATTGTAACCTATGGAAGCGAAGTATGGGGGCCTTATTCAAAGTCATCATCAATAGACCAAGTGGGTAACAATTTTGGAAAAGAAGTACTAAGTACAAATAAATAAGAGAACTTCAAATCTAGGATGTATGATAGAACTTGGAAAAGTCCCAACTAGTGTTAAAGTTAAAATTCTATACATAATTTATTTTACAAAAATATGGTATGTTCAAAATAAAATCTTACAAAATTACTGTTTAAAATATCAAATAGAGCAGTCTGCAAATACTAATAATTGGTCACATAGAATTGTTACCGAAATAAAGAAATTCAGAATAATCGAAGTATTGAATCAGAGAGAATACAAGTACAAACTGAAAATGCAAATTACACAAAATATTACTAATCAATATTATGAAGATACACTTGTTGAAATTGGTAAAATGAAATCTCTTAATTTCTTCAGAAATCTGCATCATTATCAACAAGGAGCGCATTATTTAGAAATAATTGAAAATAAAGATCACCGAAGAACTTTCGACTAATTTTCGACTCGGATCATGGATATGGGAAATTGGAACATAAAACAAAAGAGGAGATATTAGACTTTGTTTTCTCTGTAATGAGATTGAAACCTCCGAACACTTTTTTATCGATTGTAACGGATGCGATTTCATTAGGTAAAAACATGAAATTAGAAAATGTGAAACAAACTCAGAAGTATATGAGCTATTTAATAATAAAGTTGCACATGATTTGAATCAACTTATTGTTAGTTCGTTTATTGCTAAAGTATTAGACTGAGAGCTACTGAACCCTTCGGGTAACAGTCTTTCTGTAAGGCTAAATTTTTTCTTAGAGATAATTCGTAACACGCTAAATACGATAACTACAATCTGGCAGGCATCAACCCTGCACGTCACCAGTCTTTGTATTTTAAATAAAACTTGTATTTTAAATAAAACTTAAAAAAAACTTGTCCCTGTAAGCTTGAAATTTTATTACAATTTAGTTCATACATAGTAAAGTACAGAAAAAAATTGACAGACGATTTTGGTGAGCACAATAGTACCTGCCAAGTGAATCGAAAGTTGTGCAATATATGAGTTAAAATAAACTTGGTTCTGTAAAGGTGAAATTCATATACCATGTGAGTTTTTTGAGAGTTGCCATTTCTATTACACCAAAATTTTTATGATAGAAATGGTACTGGAAAAGGTTCATTTCTTGGATGTAATGGAAATGTAACCAAGAAAAACACTATCGGTTGAAGTAGCCTCAAGTACATATGCATATTTTTACCGCCTAACTGATAAATTTAAGAAAAATTAAAAAATTAAACTTGGGTAAAACAATTTTTTTGCTCATTTATGTTGATAATTAAAGCATTTGATCAGTTTTATCGAAAAATTAATATATAGACTCATTTAAAGATCTATAAGTTTGTATTATAGCTCGAAAATCATAACAGCTATAAAGCTCCTGACTATAGCAATCGGTTGCCCCCGTCGATATCTACAACTATTATTTGAACAATTTTTCCATTAAATCAACGGTTTGGCTGTAATAAAAATGGCAACTCTCGAAAAACTCACACAGTATATGTTCGAGTAAGCGATTTAGAAAAAGTAGGTACAATGACAGGCGGTTCTGGCTAGCATAAGTCATTGACAGGCGAGAGAAAAGATGCTCCATAAAAGCCTTGTATTTATTAAATGTAAATAAAATTTTTAGAAAAAACTTATCGCTGTAAACTTTAAATTTTACTAAACTTTATTTTATTCATAGTCAGGGACGTATTTACCCTAAGTGTCGCCCTACTCATTGTAAAAAATTCTGCGCTTGCTTTTTCGTAAAACAAAAATTTTATAGAAATGTCTTGAAAGCTTTCTCACTTTTTTTCTTATTCCTATCAAGAAATAAGAGTGACGAGCACAATAAAAAGCAAAAAAAAAATTTTTTAATACCAGAAATTATAATTTCTCCCCAAAATTTCTCGCCCCTAAAATTTCCCGCCCTAGGCGCGCGCCTAGTCCGCCTTATGACAAATACGCTCCTATTCATAGTAAAGTAGAGAAAAACAAATGACAGGCGATTTTGGTGGCTACCAGCACCTGACAGGTGAATCGAAAGTTGTGCAGTATAAGTTAAAATAAACTTAGTTCTGTAAAGCTGAAATTCATATACAGGTTGTTAGTGAATAAGTGCGAAAGATTTTAAAGGATGATTGCTGAGGTTTTCTTATGTAAAAAGTTCATATAAACCCATGTCCGAAAACGTTTATTTGCCAAGATACAGAGTGTTTAGTTTCCCGTCTTTTTTAAGTGTTTTTCTTAAATATTTCACGGTCTTGAGATATTTACACAAAATTTCGGACACGCTAGGACAGAAAAAATGCCCGTATTCTGAAGTAGTTAGAATATTTTCACTTAAACCAGTGGCGTCCGTACTGCTATGTGATGACATTTGAAGAAAAAAAGGCACGCTAATGATTTTTTCCAATTCACAAATATTTTTTTAAATATTCTATAAATTGTTGACAAAAATAACAGCTTAGTATTTTGTAGTTCATGTAGCTGTTTTCAAGAAAAAAAAATTTATGGTTATTTTTGCTACCACAAAACCGGTTTAAATTTTCGTATTAATTGTTGAGGTAGACCCGGAAGAAAATGAACTGAGAGATGCGCAGAAACGCATTTTAAAATGGATGAGTCTAAGATATTTTGAAGGCAAGGTCGATATATGTCCAATACTTAATACATGTGTCTTATGAACCACAAGCCAGTGAGTTGATTTATTTTACCCACTCCACCTGCGCAAACGAAGACAGGTCTCTTACTTCAAAATCTTTTTACTATAATTTTATGACAAATTCTTACCAATAAAAAGGCGAAGACGCTTAACTTCTACAGTATGACCAAAAAATTTGGTTTTAATTTAATACAAAAAAATATTTTTAAAACGAGGAGCTGAACAGCCTGTATCTTGGAAACTAAGCGTTTTCAAACCTAGGTATATACAAGCTTTTTTAATATAAAAAAGCCTCAGTAATGACCCATTAAAATCTTTTGCACTTACTCACTAACAACCTGTATATGTTTGAGTAAGCGATTTAGAAAAAGTTTGGTCCAAACCAAAATTTGATATTTTATACTTTAAAGTAAACCTGCTCCTGTTGAAACTCCCATCACATTTAATTAAAATAATAACAATGACAGGAAAAAATATTTTAAAATGAAATTGTAACGTATATATATTTTTAATTTGATAAAATAATTCATAGTTAAGGTAGTTGCCTGTCAGTTGTTATTCTCTACTTTACTATGAATGAACTAAATTGTAGTAAAATTTGAAGCCTACAACAATGGAGTATTATAAGAAGGAGATTTAACTTATATGAGAGGAATTGACAAAATTGGTCAGGAAAATGGTAAATATAAGGCTTTCTATTTTTACCACTCGCGGCGTTAATAATGCTCGAATACTGATGTGAATATAGCGAATATAGTAACATAAAACGAATAAAACAGAATGTAACTACAGTACTTATTTTCAAATGGAAACACGTCGGGACTGGGGAAGTGAGTGTTTCCATTTGAAAATTACCAATGTCGGTTGATGATATTTAATAATAAGGAAATACATAGAAATTACGTATGTATAAAATAAACTCTTTTAGTTTAAATTACTTTATACGGCGGATAGCCAATGGGGCTGACTCCGATTTTACATAGTGACGTCAGCGAATTATATAATATTCAATATAAATGATGCGACGCAAAATAAAAATTGTTAAGTTTATTTTAAAAACGATCGAAAAACCCATTTTATAACTGAGTTGAACATTGAAAAAGATTCCAGAAGATTCTATTCAAAAGCTAACAAAGATAATATAGAAGCCCGCGTTTCCATTTGAGAGTGTTCCATTTGAGAATAAGTACTGTACCGCTTTCGTATCCGTCAAACACGAGTGCCATCTTTGATTTGAACATTTTTTTGAATACATTGAATCTCGTCTCCTTGTCTTATCTCCATACCTACAACTTAAAAATTTTATTTACACTTTAAAAAATACAAGGCTTTTATAGAGCATCTTTTCTCTCGCCTGTCAACGACTTATGCTAGCCAGAACTGTCTGTCATTGTACCCAATTTTTTTAAATCGCTTACTCGAACATATATATGAATTTTAACTTTACAGAACTAAGTTTATTTTAACTCATATATTGCACAACTTTCGATTCACCTGGCAGGTACTTGTGTTCACCGAAATCATCTATCAATTTTTTTCTGTACTTTACTATGTATGAACTAAATTGTAATAAAATTGCAAGCTTACAGGGACAAGTCTTTTTTTAAGTTTTATTTACACTTTAAAAAATACAAAGACTGATGACGTGCAAGGCTGATGCCTGCCAGATTGTGGTTATCGTACGACTTATCTCTGTAAAAGTTTTAGCCTTACAGAAAGACCGTTACTCGTAGGGTTCAGTGGCTCTTGGACTATATTATTAATTAGGAAAAATAAAATATAACGCCCTGAATGTTTACTCTCCTATTATTACAAAACTATTCTTATGTAGTTATATTATAAATATAAAAAAATTATTACTATTCTTATTTCTACTAAATAAAGTAGCACTATTTATCAATCATAATTTTATTATAATTAGAACTACCTAACTCAAATTTTGACAGTTAAATTCTTATAACACATAGAAATTGTACAGAATTTTCATTGTAAATATTTGTAACTTGACTTTATGTCAATTATTAAATAAATAAATAAAAATTTGACAATTTTAGGAAAAATGGAAAAAACGTATCATAACTTAATAAAATGTATTTATAATAATAAAATTTATTTATGTTAATTGATTTTATAAAATAAATTATAAATTCATAAAATTATAAGTATTATTATTTTCTGAAATTCATTTTTTACGCATTTTATAATGGACAAATAGCTTTTTGCTTGTCTTAATGGGATAAAATGCCTTTATTTAAACTTAATATGGACAAAAGGTCTTTTGTTTGGATGGCACCACACATTCATATACAAGCATTACTTACTCGCATTACGCAAAACTATTGAACGGATTTTTATGAAATTTGGTCTACTTATTACCTGCGTTAGTATTAAGGATAGGTACTGTTTTTATTGTAAGAAAATATCTTAGTCCCATGGGAAAATCCCAGATCGATTCAAAAACGCGTCGGGCGAACGACGCCTTCAGTACAGCTGGTATAAAAATATTTTTCCTACTACTACTATTAAGAGTAACATTTTGCGCACGGCTAGCTATATGTAAAAATTAACAATTGCCCACACTGTGTGGAAATAGCCACGGGAAATATTTTCGCACGGCTTAATATAATAAAAAAGTTGGCTATGTCTGATTAAATATATAATGTCATTATGTAATTCTAAAAATATACATATGTATGTTGATTATTTATTATTGTTTCCATAGTTTCAAAGAATGCTTTGGCAAAAATTTGAACATCTTACCACTGACATTATAAATTTAAAAAATTTTTACTTCTTATTTAAATTTTATTTTAGCTATTTATGTTAAATTTTACGAAAAAAAATGTGCTCGTAGAAAAAGTTTAGTGTAAAATACGTGGGAAAAGCTTATTTCTCACTCATATGAATTATTGCACTCGCCCTGCGGGCTCGGACAGAAGTAAAATAAGCCTCTTTTCCCACGTATTATACAATATACTATTTCATCTGTTTTATGCAATGCACAAAAATCATTGGCCAATCAATTTTCAAATATGACGTCAATTTTTAGGGTTTGTATTAGATATTTTGACTTGAAATTTTAACCAATGATTGTCCACGAAAGCATAATTTTTGAAAATTTCACCAAATTGCACGTAAAACATCCGAAGTTAAAACCAAAAAACTAAAATTTGACAGAGTCTTCAGTTTTTATTTTATTTCAAGGTTATGTGTGTAGATAAAAATTTCATATTGTAACTGTTAGTAGGCTATATTATAACGAATAGCCTCAAATTTTTTCGCTTTTTTTAGACCTACACCTACCGAGATATATTCATCTATATTTAGAAAGTATGACAAAAATGGTTGATATTTCGCAAAACGGTCGATAACGTTCGTAGAGGCGGTTGCAAGTGGTAGAAAATGCTTATTTTGTAAAGTATTCGATGTAATTAACATGTAACAATAACATAAAAAACGCCGTAAGCAACGGTGTCCCATCACGGAAGTCGAATTTTTTCGTTCATCTTCGGTATTGATTGTCTACAAGCGACATGTGATTAAAAGTCTACAAGCGATTTGGCATTTTGGTGGTTTCCAAACTGATGATGAGTATCTGGCTGATCGGGGCTTTAAAAAAAAGGTTTTAAGTTTTTAAGGGCTGAATCTCAGTAAATTTAAATTTTATGCCGATAGCAGTTAGCAGGAAAAAAGCCAACACAGTTCGTACGAGGGGATTCCTACCCATGCCAATCCGCCAATTGCCTTTGTGTTTTATTTTTAAATATTAAAAAAGGATCTTAAATAGTGAACTGGAAGGCCTTTATGAAGATATTTTTTCTTTCCAAAAAAATCCAAAATTTCTATTTTATAAATAAAATAAAAAATGACATCAATAACATTTTTTAAATTATTTACATATGTACCTATTCCATTTGTGATAAATGATTTGTATTTATTTCATTTGTTTCTTTAAATTTAGTCTGTCTACTGTATTGTTATCAATATAAATCCGTTTAACCACATGTAACAACGCTATTGAATTCCGATGTAAAAATGAGGAAAGTGGGGGGGGGGGGGTCCAAGGTAATGTGGAATCCCTAAAGGGCACACCCTCGATATTAACTGAATACAGATACAAAATTTCAGCCTTCTAGGTTTACTCAGAGAGTCTCTAGGCGTGTTAGAAAATAAGCAAAAAAATTAAGGAAATATTGACGTAAATATCGTGGGGTATGGGTTAAAAGTTGAAATCTCCAAAAAGCAGTGTCTGGCTATTAGCTTAACCTGTACACAAAATTTCAGCCCTCTAGGTTTATTTGGGGAGATTTTGACCCGAACGAAACTGTTAAAAAACAAGGAAAATCATGTCCTTTTTGGTATAAAAATGGTGGGGGTAGGCCTTAAAATTCGAGATCCCCAAAAGGCACCCCCTTGATATTAACTCAATCAGAATACAAAATTTCAGCCCTCTAGATCTATTTGGGTGACCTGTGCGAGTGGTAAAAACTGTGAAAACGTCGAAAAAGCATGAAATTGTAGCTTAAAAATGGTGGAGGTGGGGATAAAATACTAAAACACCCAAAAAGCAGACTCTAGGTACCAACTCTTTCAAAATACCAAATTTTAACTCTCTAAGTTAATTCTGGAGGGGTTGTGGGCGTGTTATATTAATCATAGGGGGACCCTACACAAATTAAAAGGTGGCGGGAATATATATATATATATATATATATATATATATATATATATATATATATATATATATATATATATATATATATATATATATATATATATATATATATCAGACTTTTTTTTTCTACATATTCGTGTTCTACGGGTTCGAAAATGGATAGCGCCCCTACTCTCACCTCTCGCCGTTCTTGTCGTATAGACTGTATAAGTCTAATTTTTTAAAGGAAAAATTAGACTAAAAATTATTATATGTTGAATAAAGCACTATTTATCAATCATAATTTTATTATAATTAGAACTAACTCAAATTTTGACAGTTATATATATATATATATATACAGGGTGTAGAACAGATAAGTCTCATCCTTTTGAGAGATGGATTATCTAGGTGTAAAATTACCGAAGACGTGAAAATTTTTTTGGAATTCGCTGGCTGAGAAAATCTTATCCCAGCCAGCTCATCGTTTGTCTGAATACGTCTCTGACTAACCTACAACTATCCACACCCGGTACAATAAACATTTTTTTAAAAATGAAAAACAAAAAAGAATTTTTTTACCATATGTAAACAATACTAAACATCTGCAAGTTGTTGAATTAATTTGTACTATATCGTACAAAGAAAAGCGAACACAATTTTTCATAAAATCTGATTAAAATATGTTTATGAAATATTTTTATATTTTTTAGAGTTTTGTAGTTTTTTATACCACAGGACATTATGAATATTGTAAAAGCATAACTTTTATAATAGTATAAAACATTGCTGCATTATAAACTGGTAACTCCTGCATTATAATTTGTTATTAATTTAATAGCAAATTACATTAGAAAGTACACTTATAATTTATCAAACTAACCAAAAGAAGAACACAATAAAACAACGAAAAGTTATGCAAAAAAACTTCCATTAATTTCAAAAATTAAAAAAATTTCTTTTAACTCTCATAAAACACGAACTTTTAATTGTGGGTAAATTGATATTTTGGCACACAATTTTATTTCGCTACTATCTACAAAAAGTAAATATGTATCTGTTTTACTGGTATCCAAATTCTGTACAATATTTTCCATATTCAATAGTTTTGCAAGTAAAGTACATGAGACAATAAACACAAATTAATAACAATGTCTAATAACGGTTTATTTTTTCCTCTCTCATTTTCTCACTAAGATCAAAAATTAATTTCTAAATGATTTTCAAAAGTTAAAAGCACAGAGTATTATCAGAAGGAACGCAATTATCTCTTTCCTGTAATCACCAGTGTGCATTTCTGGGCACGTTAGACTACTTAGTAGTCATTTGTTTAGTGGTAGTCCATGAGTATAGTTCAATTATTGTGATCACGTTTTGATTGTTTAGTCATTATTTCCACCGACGTGTTATACAATATACATACCACATACATACGTATGTAATATTATGTAAGCGTATGCATGATAGGTTACCTCACTCACACACACAACATAGATCACACAAACACACACTAAATCGAGTGCACATATTTCACATTTAAGTGGGAATTTTCTATCTTTGTTTGGTTACACTGGTTTCAGTAGTATAGAGATAGTAGCGTTCCTTCTGATATATTCTGTGGTTAAAAATTTGTAAAGACAGACAGATGTGGAGAAAGAGAAATTATACTACAAACAAAAATGTATTTAAAATCGTCAAAAAGTGAATTTTTATTCATAATTTGAGTCAGTTTAGCGAAAAATTGTAACAGAAAATTCTAAACAATTTGTATCAATTATCATTATCGTAAAACTTTAGAAATGTCCACCAATCTACTGCAATATGTACTTTATCTGCAATGTCAAAAATAAGACATATAATGTGTTCTATGCGTATAATGAACTAATAGTATGTATAATAAATCAATTATAAATGTATGTGTGTGTATGTGTTAAATAAATAAATACATAATAGTTTTTATGAAGATCGAAGGTACCCAACACAAGTTTGAACTTGTAAATACAGTCATGAGATAATATGCGACACATACATACACAACCGCATACATAAAAAGTTCGCCAAGTGTATGTCTGATAAACATTAAATCAGGGTTCTTGTAAGTACCGTTTTTTTTTTGGCTCTTGGGTTTAAAAAGCCTTATAAAGGATTATATTTTTACGGTTTAGTATGAAAATAAATTAATATATTCGACTATGTTATTTGCACTTGTGTTATCTAAGAGCTAATTAAGTGATAATTTGATTTCTTACAAAACACATTGGCTTTAAAGTACAATAATTCTGAAACGAATTATAAAAATGAAAAGTTGTTAAAAGAACCTCAGTTTGCTTTTAAAGAATCTTTTAATGATATGCCACACAATAGAATCATTTTTAAAGCTACTAACGAAAAATAAAAATTTTATCCATTTTTCAACATTTATCTTAATAATATGAATTTTAATTTTTGGGAGATGTATAATTATGAAATATACTCTAACATAAAATTTTACTTACTGGAAATCAGTTTTCGTATTTTAAATTAGTTTTGAATTTTCAAGTAACTATACATCAAGTAGTAACTATAAGGGTTTCCAAATTTTTTTTCGGGACCCTATGACTGCGACTATACCTATACTCTTATACAACACATGCATATACATAAACAGGTATAAAGATAGATTGTATATTTTAGTATGTATGTAAATGTATATTTGACAATTGCAGGTTGTCAGTTTAAAAACATACCAGGTCTCCTATCATGATAAATTGATAATCATATCTTTGAAACTGCAAAAGATAATAAAATTTCTCAAAACCGTTTCTTTAGCATGGATTGGAACCATTATGATCCATACTGGTATCCTCTACAACCAGCTCCTAAGACTCTAGCCGCCTTTTATCCTTAAATTTCTTAAAATTATCGTATCTTTTTTGTTACTCCCCGAGGCATAAGTGCGAAAATCGTGGAAGGCCTTCTGTTATAATCTCCCGGTCTGTAATGTTCGTTTGTGCATTCTGATTTTATAATTAGTAAAAATAAGCTGATTTTGAAAATAATACGTAATTTGACATTTATAGCATTAAATTTGAATAAATTGATTCAAATATTATTTTTTTATAATTTTCCAAAAATAATCGAAAAATTAATAATACGTATTTTGTATCTTTCGATTTTAAGATTGTAGTTTCTTACGATTTTATTTCAAATAGGCATTTGATTTGATACTTGTAAATTTGAATAAGAGAAAATACATCTCAACTTTTTGAAATTTGTTTTTCGTATCCTTCAAATAATGGTCGATAAATTAAAATTATATTCGGTATTAATGAATATTATTTTTGAAGAGCTTTCTAAGTGAGGCCCTATAACTTAAAAAAATAGGTTCGAAGTCGTTGGAGCCTAGTGGATTGGTTCCAAAAGATCCTTATGTTGGCCATATTTGTTCCCCCTCCATGTTTTAGAAACGGTTTTGAGAAATTTTAATTATCTTTTACAGTTCCATAGATATAAGGCGGGCTTGTATTTAAATTGACACCCTGTAAAATTTTTTATAAAGGTTTTGAAATTGTATCAGCTGGTTTTCTAAACACACGACACTACTGACCTAATTATAAATAAGCTGTCCGTATCATCAGGCACTACAAGTTAATAAAATAAGTTTCATTCATTCATGTACAATGACGAAAATAAAAATTCTAATTTATAAATTGTTTAGAATCAATTTTTTTTTACAAAAGCTTTTGGAATCAACATCTTTAATATGCAGTATGCTAACATTTCCCCACTATTGTAGCAATACTAATTTGAAATGGAAGTTTTAACAAGAAAACATATTTATCTTATTTTTGGAAGAATTTTGTTGACAACAAATACATAGAGACTATCTACTTAACGAAAAATATAATGTTTTGCATAATTTTAACTTGAAATGGTATTAAAATTGATGCAAGTCAGTGATGTTTAAATTACTGAAATCGGTTATAGATGTTTGCTAAATTTAAAATTATGAAATATGACATGAAATGTTTTATTACAAAATATCTTAAAATTTTTTGTGTGGCGCCGTTAGTGTTTTTAGTCGCAAAACTATTAAATATATAATTAAAAATCAAATTACCTCAAAAAAATTATAATAAAATTTAGAATAAGAATTTTTATTATTATAAATATAAAAGGAAATAATTAAAATTGTGACTGAATATAAAATTAATTTTTTTATACAGAGAAGATAGGCCTTTTTCCCCATTTATTATGATAGTGAATATAATTTTTGATATTTTCAATTATATATGCATATAAAATTAATTTTGTATAGTTGGAAGTTATTTTAATTGTCGTAATTTTTATTCAGTTTAATAAAAATGAATGTTGAATTATTTCTATTTTATGTTGTTGGCTGTTATTGTTGTGAATTATTATTTTATGAAATATAATGTGAATGATTTTCTATTATAATACAATTAACTTGAAAGTCATACATTACTGTATCATGAAAATTAATACAATTAAAATTATTGCCACCACGCAAATATAATGTTTATTATTATTTAAAATGCAATTATTTTAGATATAAATTTAATATCATAGAAATTATTTAAATAAATATTATTCAAATATAAAATAAAACATAAATTCTTGTAACAATCGTAGATACAAGAAAATAGTATAATTGAATTGTATTTAAAAAAAAAAATTAGTCAATCCCCCAAAACTAACATCCTTGTATAATTTAAATGCAATGAATTCTCATTATGTACATAATTTTATGTCCAGCTATTTTTATTATATTATAATAAATTTGACTTAGTTTGTTTGTTCTACACAGATAAAAATTAAATTAAAATTATATTAAACATAATTTTAGTTTACAAACAAATTAAAATTATCATTAAATATAATTTTAATTCCGGAATTGAAATTATACTAAATATAATTTCAATTCTGAATTAGAATTATTCTTTGAATTAAAATTATCTATAAAGGACCCTCCACATTCTCGCGAGGTTGGCCGAATACGAGAATGTAGAGGGTCATTTCGTTGTACCTTGCAGTTGGTGCTATAATGCTATTCATATGCCTCAGCCAACCTCAGCGAGGAACTCGGCGAGAATGTGGAGGGTTCTTTAGAGATAATTTTAATTCAGAATTAAAATTATCTATTTGATAATTTTAATTCAGAATTATTATTATTTTTATTGATAACATTAATGAAGAAAATATAATTTGGTTTAATGTAATTTTAGTTCAGAAATAATATAATAATAAAAATTGTTTTATTAAATTATCAACATAATAGAAAATGGAAAATTTAAATTTATTTAGAAAAAAAACGGAATAAAAATTTGTTTCAATAATAAAAAATAAGTTATTTTATATTGTAAAATAATATTTTGCTGGAGGTTGTGTCGTGACACCTGCTGTAATAGCTGAATTTCGAGTTTTCGAAATTCGCTAAAATTAAATAGTTATATTTTTCAGCTATAGCAGCAAAAATCTGTAGCAAAATATTATTTTACAATATAAAATAACTTATTTTTTATTATTGTAACAAATTTTTATTCAATTTTATATATATATATATATATATATATATATATATATATATATATATATATATATATATATATATATATATATACATATACATATACATATATATATATATATAAAGGTGAGTTTTTCGGGAGTTGCCATTTTTATTCCAGCCAAACGTTGATTTAATCGAAAAATTGTTCAAATATGAGTTGTAGATATCGACGGGGGCAACCAATTGCGATAATCAGGAGCTTTATAGCTCTTGTGGTTTTCGAGATACGATACAAACTTACCTTTTTTTAAATGGAATAGTATACTTATTTGTTGATAAAAATTATTCAATAAAGCAACAATAACCAAAAATAAAAAAATAAAAATTTTTATTTTAAGTTTTTTTTTTCAAATTTTACAACTTTCGCGCTTAAAAGTGATTTATTTAAGTGAATTTTGGTAAGTTTAAGAGCGCCTATTTCAAACAACCCTCAATATTACGGAAAGTAGCAAGCGGTAATTGTATTTATGTTACACAGATGGCCTTACCGTATAGATTTACCTAGAGTCCCTATAATAAATAGAGTCGTGACATGTCATTCATTTTCTTTCCAAAACAGAGCGGGAAGCTTCGAAATTAATTATCACATGTTTGTGTAAATATTTTTGAGTACATAATTATTGTTAATAGGTTATGAATTTATGAACAATTAAAAAAATTTAATTTAATTATTCTTTCTAGGTTAAACTAAATGGTTTTTGTTAAATATTTTTTAACTTATTTTCAATTTATTTTACCCAACGTTAGACAGAAAATGCCGGAACCAATCAGTGTTCACCACATGTCAAGACTCTATTTATTATAGGGACTCTATTTTAGCATAAATGCAAAAATGAAATTTAGAATTTCAGCTATTTAACTTGGCAAATTTTATTAATTTTTATTCAATTTTTGGTATTCATATGGATTTATACCTAAAATTCTTCTTGGAATGTAATTAAATCAAGTAAGTACTTCATATTATTTAATTATTAAAAATAAGTATAATTTTTAATTTTAAATGGAAATTATTTTATAGGTTAAATAAAATGACAAAAGTCAAATACGGAAACAAGAATAAAATTTATTTAGGAATTTAGAAATTTTGAATGCCTGTGGAAAAGCAATGATCACATCGGGTCAATGATCATTAACAAGTCAAATCTAAAATGCGATTTTTACGTTCAACTTATTATCAAGGAAGAAGAAAAATTGAAAAATCTATGAAATCCGGGAATGGTACCGAGGGAAAATTGTAGAACACGTCGACATACTGTAATTTCGATGTTTGCCGGAAAAAATAAACAATCTTATTCTATGAAAAATGTATTTTATTTTATATCCTGAAAAATTCTAAATATTAATCAAAACGAAATAATTAACAATAAAATGACAAGTGCTCATCCAATAAAAAAAGTATACCAAGATAATGATCCATAATCATTTGGTTACAAACTAAAATAAAAAAATTTCGCAGTTGTGTAAGATACTAAAATATGTACGCTGCCAATGGGGTGTGGCACACAGCTTTCTCGTACTCGTAAAAGCACCTTGGTAATTTAATGCCCAATATATCTTTGTGTAATTTAATATTGGTACATAAATTAATAAAAATAAATGAACAAAACGATTCATAAAAAATTGAGCGAAATGTGACTAACAGTAAATAAGATATTGACATTTAATGGGATTTCATGGTAGTGCCGCGGATACTATTACTCCGAATGCAATGAAATTTGTAGGGGACCATCTAGGAACCAGACCGCATAATTTCTGATAATTTCATAAAAATGAATTGAATAGTTCAGAAGTTATGCCACCTGGTGCAATTTTGGAATGACATGGTAGCGACGTAGCTACTGTTACTCCGATTTCGATTAAATTCATAGGGAACCATCTACGAACCAAACTGTATAATTTTTGAAAATTTCATTAAAAACAATCGAATAGTTCAGAAGTTATGCCACTTGGTGCAAACTGGCGACACATAGACGGATGGACGGACAGACACCAAACGAAAATAGTTCAGGAAGCTCTAAAATGTAAAATGTGCGTAAAAATTTTACTTTGGAGGGACAAAAATTTATTATATTTTATTTAGGAAGTGGTTGTAATTAAATAAAATTTGTGTAATTTTATTAAAAACTTTATTAAATACTGTCGTTTTCATTATGGAGAACCGTTTTAACACAGAACGTACGTTTTAAAGATGGTAAAATTGTAATAAAATTAGGATGAATCTTTTTTTCATCACTTTTTGAAATATTTTTTTGAGCTTTTACAGCTTTCTTTGTAGCTTTTTCATTTGCTTTTAGTTTGCTTGCTGAAAATAGATATTCTCATTTTCTTCATGTATGTAGCTTTTCCATTTGCTTGCTGAAGATAGTTATTCCCATTTTCTTCATTTTGCTATTCGTGCTTTTGAAATAAAATGGTCGCAACAGTTTTTAAAACTACTCGATGCAGAAAATCGTACACCTAGATATGTATACGTTTTAACTTTTTAAATTTCCACATTATTTAGCGTAAATTTCCCATGTTCTTTTAATTTTGGTGATTTATGAAAAATACTATTTTCGATTTGCTTATATTTACTGGACAGATTACTGGAAAATAAATTAAGGTTATGAATCTTTTTAGAATACATCTTTTTTAGACGTATTGTTAAAATACATACCATACATACTTGAAAATTTTTATTTTGAAAATATTTTTTTGGACATTTTATTACTTTCGTTTTTTAAAAAAGAATTTAAAAATTTAAGTTTGACAAACATGACAGCTCTTTGTACATATCTACTACATTCATATCATACATATTGCCTAATCTATGAATCTAGTAATGCCAATTTCACACGTAAGAAATTTTGACTTCTTTAATATGGTGTAAAATTAAATATTACAATCACAGTTGTAATGTGATGGCCTGTTTATTAAATATTAAGTTTACTATTTGACGAAAAACTACAATTTATTTTGATAATTAATGTATTTAATTAATAAATTTTGTTTATTGAAACAACTTAATGCGAACATACCATTACTAGTTATTTTGGGTGTTTTAAATATAAATAGCAAATTATCCGTATTTCTTGCGTACGATTAAATAAACCTGACCACGGGTTTTGAAAATTAAAACTTAAAAATGCAATTTCTCAAAAATTTGCAATAAAATAATGAAAATTTTAGCATAATTGGTAGTTTCAAGTAACTAACTAATTTTTAAGAAACATTTCAACATGTGTTCCCAATTGAAAAAAAAATTTTCTATTCCAAAAAAACCGTAAGTCCTAGAAGTCTGGAACAATTTTTCCTGAATGGCCCCCTCTATTCTGAATATTTTTTGTACAAACTTTTTTTCGATTAGATGCATTATTTTAGGAATAAATCGAATGACAACTCCTCAAAAACTCGTATGGTATATATATATATATATATATATATATATATATATATATATATATATATATATATATATATATATATATATATATATATATATATATATATATATATATATATATACTATTTCATTAAAAACACCCATAGAATATGTAACCAATGTCATACAAATTTCAAGAGAAAGATAGTCCAACGTATTAACTAATATTCATTAAATATACCTACGGGATACACAACCAATGTCATTCCAAAAAGTAACAGCAAATTCAGCTGTATATAAGTCAAGATAAAAATAGGACAATCAGCATAAGCTCAGTATACAAGTCACCGGAGTCAACTACGTATAATCAACTGGAACACCGCGCGGTGGAAAAGTAAATTATTTTATTATTGTAATAATTTTAAAGTTTTTGTATTGCTGTAAAAATAATTTTCTATCGAGTTTATTTTATATATATATATATATATATATATATATATATATATATATATATATATATATATATAAAATATATATATACATATATCTGACATTTTTTTCTTCAGAATCGTGTTCTACGGGTCCGAAAACAAATAGCGCCCCTACTCTCGCCTCGTTCCGTTCTTACCGTATAGGCTGTATAAGTCTAATTTTTTCAGTTGAAAAGCGAATAAAAAAATAGAAAGCAGCCTTTTATAATACCTATTACATATAACTTACAATTAGTAAAAACACAAATATAAAAAACGCCGTGAGCAGCGGGGCCCCATCACGGTAGTCGAATTTCCCCCTTCATCTTCGGTATTGAATGTTTACAAGCGAAATGTGATTGAAAGTCTACAACCGAATTGTCATTTTGTTGGTTTCAAAACTGGTGATGAGTGTTCGGCTGATCGAGGCTTTAAAAAAAGGTTTTAAGTATTTAAGGGTTGTATCTCAGTAAATTTCAATTTTGTGCCGAAAACAGGTAGCAGAAAAAAAACCAACACAATTCGTACGAGGGCATTCCTGCCCATGTTTATCCGCTAATTGCCTTTATGTTTTAGTTTTAAATATTAAAAAAGGACCTTAAATAGTAAACTGGAAGGCCTTTATAAAGATATTTTTTCATTCAAAAAAAAAAAAATAAAAATAAAAAATAAAAAAAATAAAAAAAAAATTATTTCTTCGGTATTGAGTGTTTACAAGCGAAATATAATTGAAACTCCACAAGCGATTTGTAATTTTGGTGGTTTCAAAACTGATAATGAGTGTCCGGTTGATCGGGGCTTTATAAAAAGATTTTAAGTTTTTAAGGGCTGAATCTCAGTAAATTTCAATTTTGTGCCGATAGAAGTTAACAGGGAAAAAGCCAAAACAATTCGTACGAGGGCATTTCTATCCATGCTTATCCGCCAATTGCCTTTGTGTTTTACTTTTAAATATTAAAAAAGGAACTTAAATAGTAAACTGGAAGGCTTTTATGAAGATATTTTTTCTTTCCAAAAAAATCCAAAATTTCTATTTTATAAATAATAAAAATCCAAAATTCCTAAATAATAATTAAATAAATAAATAAACAGTGACTTTAATAACATTTGCAAATTACTTAATATGTATGTATTTCATTTGTTAAAAAATTGTATTCACTTTTTTTTAAATTTTTAAAAATTACTATTCGCCTACTTGTATTTAGAATAAACATAATGCTTTTAAAACACATTTAACAATAGCATTCAATTCCGATGTAAAAATGGGAGAAGTGGGGGAAAAGTGATGTGGACTCCCTACAAGGTACTAGCTGGATACTAACTGAATACACGTACAAAATTTCAGCCCTCTAGGTTTCCTTATGGAGTCTCTAGACGTGTTAGAAAACAAGCAAAAAAATTAAGGAAATATTGGCGTAAAAATCGTGGGGGTAAGGGTTAAAAGTTGAAACCTCCAAAAAACAGTGTCTGGCTATTAGCTTAACCTGTACACCAAATTTCAGCCCTCTAGGTTTATTTGGGGAGATTTTGACCCGAACGAAACTGTTAAAAAACAAGAAAAATCATGTTCTTTTAGGTATAAAAATGGTGGGGGTAGGGGTTAAAAGTCGAGACCCCCAAAAGGCACCCCCTTGATACTAACTCAATCCGAATACAAAATTTCAGCCCTCTAGGTTTATTCGGGTGACCTGTGCGAGTGGTACAAACTTCGAAAACGTCGAAAATGCATGAAATTGTAGCTTAAAAATGAGGGGGGTGGGGGTAAAATATTAAAACCTCCAAAAAGCACAACCTAGGTACGAACTTTATCAACACACCAAATTTCAACCCTCTACGTTAATTCTGGGGGGCTGGGGGCCTGTTAGATCCAGCGAAAATCGTTTTTCCCCCCTCTACTCCCACCATATCATCCTAGGAAGCTGAATTTTGGATATGTTGTAGATAATTGACCGAAACATTATTTAAAACCGATTTGGAAAAGTTTTATTGCTTTTCCGCCCCCCACCACCCCCTTAAAGGTCGGGTCCGAAAAAAAATTTGCCCAAAATTTGACCCCACTTTGATAGTATTGTTGTGCATCGGAATAAGCCCCACTTACCAAATTTCATCTCTTAACTTCCATAGGGGGGCCCTACACATATTAAAAGGTTGCGGGAAAATATATATATATATATATATATATATCAGACATCTTTTTTTTTTACATAATCGTGTTCTACGGGTCCGAAAACGGATAGCGCCCCTGGTCTCGCCTCTCGCAGCTCTTATCGTATAGACTGTATAAGTCTAATTTTTCGGAGAAAATTCGACTAAAAATACACATAAATAAAATTTATACTGCGTTTTTGTTTTTCAATTAAGTGAGGGACACCACTGTGCCAATCAAAAAATTTTAATTCTTCAGTATTTTCTGGAAGACTAGAATATATTCAAAATGATATCAAAAAAATTTAGACAGTATCATGTAAGTATCAGTATTCGATATAAATTATTTTAAATATCAAGAAATATTTAAGCAAAACTTAAACGCGTTTTTCTCAAAACGACTTCCTTGGCCCAATGAACCGATTTTGAATTGATATTTTTTTAAAATATTCGTAAATGTTGTGACTAAGGTCAAGCGTAGTCGATTTTACAAATTTTGGTAATTACTATTTTTTTGTACTGCTTAAGGGGGGGGGGTAAGGTTTTTAAACTTTTTTTTTGCATTTTTTTTTAAACTTTTTTTCTGAATGTACAACATGTCGAGCGTGTTGTGTCAAAATTTCAAGTAAATCCGAGCAAAACTAATGAAGCTACAGCGTTTCAAGCGACCGACCCTCATGCTCGATTTTTATACCTGCCTGGTAGCTGCGCGACGCGCCTACCTGGTAGGTATAAAATTTACTTTAATTTTATACTTACAAATCTTATACAAAACAAATACTTACTATAACTACCCGCGCAAGTATAGTTACTTATTATAATTACCCGCGTAACTTAGTTTTTGTTTTTGAGTATAAAAAACTTTAAATCCATTTTCTCGCAAACAACATTTTTGAAGTTCGTGAACATCATAACTCAAAATTTACTTCACCAATTTTGTTGAAATTTTGTACACTGTTTCTACACATAAATCAACAGGTAATCAGGTCGAGTTTTTTTTTTTTTTACTATTTTTTTCTAGTTTATAATAACAAATTAACCGAAATTTTTAGCAAAAATTGCGTTTTTCACTTCAAAATGCTGCCAAAAATAAAAAAATCGAAAAAATACAAAAAGCTCTTGCTGACTCCCTAGGGAAACATATCGCCTTTTAAACGCATTTCGATTTTTTTGTCTCGGATGATCCGGTACCAAGTTATGATGTTCACCGCAAAACAACTTTTTTTCGAGGCGCCTCCGGAAATTCGCTGTCACGGACTTATTTATCGATATTTATAATTGATAATTTTTTCAAAGATACTTCAAATGTTATACTATAACGTGTATATGAAATAAATAAGCCAACATTATTCATATCTCTAAAAAAAAATCATGAAAATATGCCTTTTTTCGCTTTTAAAACCTTACCCCCCCCCTTTAAGTACAAAAGGATTGATGAAAAAATGAAAAATTTTTCAAACCATCGCGTCGCCATTTTGTTAAGAAATTTAAAAAAAAGCGTCTACGCTTAACGAGAGTTACAATCATATACTTTTTTTTATTTCAGATTATTCATCATTGGAATATCGTTGACATAAGTTGCAATTTTTATTTATTTTTTTTATTTTTATTTTATTGCTTTATTTCTTACATTAATAAGCATGTAAGTTTGCAAATATTTGATAATTTTCTATAAAAATTTAGATGGACATAACTGAATATATACTTAATAAAATCCTCTTAATTCGATCCTCAGATATTCGTCCATATTTGCCAAAAATAAAAAATTCGTGAAAACTGCCACCCCAGTGGTGTTTTCCTTTTAAGAGTTAAGAAAATTTTTAACACTTTAATGGTCATTTGAACGGTCAAGAATTATGACGAAATGGCCAACTAATACACCAATACATAAACAAATGTAGCTCGCTCTCTGTTTAGGTAAACAGATAGGAAAGTTCAACAGTGACCACAGGTCTGTTGTACAATACGTAATGTGTTATATCATAGAATACATCAAATCGCTTCGATACCGATGGTAACTAGAAAGAGCAAGTTATGTTTGTATGTTGGTTTGGTTTAGATTGACGCTGAACCCAGTCAATGAGATATTTAACAAAGATTTGATTTTGAAAACTATGAAATAAGTTTTGAAAGTAATGCTTACCGATCTAAACTAATACAAACTAATATGAAGCTTGATAAATAGAGTCCAAACACTCGAAAAAAAGCGGTAATACGACACATTGCATCATCGGCACGCCATGACACTGTTGCGGCCCAGACAATTTCCAACGGCATCAACAAAAATGTCACCTAACAATCAAAAAGAAAAAAAAATTATAATATTTATTTTCAATTTCGACTGCCGAAAAACGTTACAAAAATTTTAAATGTACATAACTATTTATTGTACGCAAATTGGCTTTCTGTCTTAAATCAACATCCATAATATTTCTACTGAAATGACGTACATTTTACGAGAATAGTCTAGACTCTAGATGTCTAGAAAATATTTATTTTTGGGACTGTTTGACTAAATGGTACAAAAAATGTCAGTTTCGTAAGAAACGAAGTGGTGACCACAAAAAAATAGGATTGAGCTACTACTGGCTTGGGTTGCCCTACAGAAACTTTTTCCTACGGTGAAAGGAGGTCTACTTCCGGCCAGTAATTAATGTGATTACTGTCCACATTTTTTACAATTTTATGTTTTAGGTTGTTGTAGAAAGGAACTTACCCCTACATATTATTTAAAAACGCCGTGAGCAGCGGGGCCCCATCACGGTAGTCGAATTTTCCCCTTCGTCTTCGGTATTGAATGTCTACAAGCGAAATGTGATTGAAAGTCTACAACCGAATTGTCATTTTGTTGGTTTCAAAACTGGTGATGAGTGTTCGGCTGATCGAGGCTTTAAAAAAAGGTTTTAAGTATTTACGAGCTGTATCTCAGTAAATTTCAATTTTGTGCCGAAAACAGGTAGCAGAAAAAAAGCCAACACAATTCGTACGAGGACATTCCTGCCGATGTTTATCCGCTAATTGCCTTTATGTTTTAGTTTTAAATATTAAAAAAGGACCTTCAATAGTAAACTGGAAGGCCTTTATAAAGATATTTTTTCTTTCCAAAAAAATCCAAAATTTCTATTTTATAAATACTAAAAATCCAAAATTCCTAATTTATAAATAAACAGTGACTTTAATAACATTTTTAAATTACTTAATATGTATGTATTTCATTTGTCATAAAAGTAAGTTCACTTTTTTTTTTTTAAAATTACTATTCGCCTACTTGTATTTAGAATAAACATAATGCTTTTAAAACACATTTAACAATAGCATTCAATTCCGATGTAAAAATGGGAGAAGTGGGGGGAAAAGTGATGCGGACTCCCTACAAGGTACTAGCTGGATACTAACTGAATACACGTACAAAATTTCAGCCCTCTAGGTTTCCTTATGGAGTCTCTAGACGTGTTAGAAAACAAGCAAAAAAATTAAGGAAATATTGGCGTCAAAATCGTGGGGGTAAGGGTTAAAAGTTGAAACCTCCAAAAAACAGTGTCTGGCTATTAGCTTAACCTGTACACCAAATTTCAGCCCTCTAGGTTTATTTGGGGAGATTTTGACCCGAACGAAACTGTTAAAAAACAAGAAAAATCATGTTCTTTTGGGTATAAAAATGGTGGGGGTAGGGGTTAAAAGTCGAGACCCCCAAAAGGCACCCCCTTGATACTAACTCAATCCGAATACAAAATTTCAGCCCTCTAGGTTTATTCGGGTGACCTGTGCGAGTGGTACAAACTTCGAAAACGTCGAAAATGCATGAAATTGTAGCTTAAAAATGAGGGGGGTGGGGGTAAAATATTAAAACCTCCAAAAAGCACAACCTAGGTACGAACTTTATCAACACACCAAATTTCAACCCTCTACGTTAATTCTGGGGGGCTGGGGGCCTGTTAGATCCAGCGAGAATCGTTTTTCCCCCCTCTACTCCCACCATATCATCCTAGGAAGCTGAATTTTGGATATGTTGTAGATAATTGACCGAAACATTATTTAAAACCGGCTTGAAAAAGTTTTATTGCTTTTCCGCCCCCCACCACCCCCTTAAAGGTCGGGTCAGAAAAAAAATTTGCCCAAAATTTGACCCCACTTTGATAGTATGAGGTGCCTCGAAAATGAGCCCCATTTACCAAATTTCATCTCTTAACTTCCATAGGGGGGCCCTACACAAATTAAAAGGTGGCGGGAAAATATATATATATATATATATATATATATATATCAGACATTTTTTTTTTCTACATATTCGTGTTCTACGGGTCCGAAAACGGATAGCGCCCCTACTCTCGCCTCTCGCAGCTCTTATCGTATAGACTGTATAAGTCTAATTTTTCGGAGAAAATTCGACTAATAAGAGAAGATGACGTTAGAGCAATAAAATTTTATAAGTCAGTTTTACAATGGAACAAAACATAAGCAAAATATAACAAGTATTTTAAAACAGAAATTACATAATGTTTTTATCGTATATTATAGAAAAGATTACGAATTATAACTAATCCATATAGGTAAGAAATAAAATTTGGAATTATTTAAATATGAAATTCAAATATGTTGCAGCTTAACTGTCAAGTCCAGAAAGCCGTATTTTTTTTTATGTATATCTGTTCGACTTTTGAAATGACGTCAGTTAGGTAAAAATGAATTTATTTGAAACTTCATATTTGCTTTCCTTGCATATCGTACACACTGTATTGCCGTCTAGGCCTACTACGTCGACGTCATGCTTCCAATTTTCAAATAATTGTGTAGACAATAATTAATTCCCATCACACTTTATCCTGGGTTTGGACTGGTTACGTGTGAGAGCTATTACATGCAGGTGTCTTTAAAATCAAAATTTTGGAAAATAATCATCAGTTTTATTGAAAAATGACTTATATTTTAACGTCATGTACGTTTTGAGGTTGCAAAAATAATAAATAAATTTTATTTATAAGACTTGATGAGGGGGATTTTATAACACCGAAACGTCGTCATATTTTATTACTTTCCAAAATATCCTTTTCCTTAATTAGAAATTGTAGACATTAAAATCTACAAAATTATAAAAATTATCTACAACCACTTAATAATACACTAGAATATACGACTAGATACAGCTAAATGATGGCATAAACATTATGATAGTCAGATTCACAACTAGAGAAAACGGCTTTTGTCTTTTTCAATATTTTAAATAAGGTAAAAGACCCGGTAATTGACCCTGGCCCAGTTTCTGAACTTTTCAACTTTGTTATAAATTAATAAAAAAACTATATTTTAAATAAGAAAAAAAAATAAATTCTTAATTTAAAGTAATCTATTCTGTGTCTAATGAACAGCAATTTAAAAAGTTTAGAATAACTAAACTAAAAAAAAACTAAATAAAAAAAAAATTTTAAGTTTAAAATGTGTGTAAAAACTATTTTTTTGGTAGTTTCCTAACAGTTTATGTTACAAAGTACTCATTTTGATCTGTGCAATATTCATCATGTAAGTATGAAAACTTAATTAAAAATATATGAGCAGGTTAATATTTGTTTAAAATTTATTTTAAAATATTTATAAAATACCTTAGAATGATTTTTATTATTGAAATATGAGGGTCAATTACTAGGCTCACTTCTAAAGTGGTATGGCCCAATTAAATTCTAACCAGTTTTTGTTAGTTATTTTGTTATTTATAGTTATCTTCGATTAGTTTTTGTTATTTTTCATAACGTATATAACATTAAACATTCATTTTTATCAATAAAAAATTATTTATAAATTAAATTTTAAAAAACTGTACTTTTAAATTTAAGGATCAGAAACTAGGTCACTGTCAGGGTCAAAAACTGTCACATGAGAAATTCTGAAGGTCAGAAACTGGGTCCTTTTTGTCAATTTTTAAAACATTAATTTAAATTATTAATTCAATTCAAATAATTATTTTACTTGTATGACTTTATTTTGAAAGCCATAAACTAGTTGATAAAATTATTAATTGTCTCTTAAGTTTAAACTTATATTTATTACTGTCGTTTAACCTCAGCCGTCACTCTTAAAAGGTCAGAAACTAGGCCCGTTACCTTATATAAGAGTAAATTTTCACTACATATTCATTTGGTTTGTTCTTCTGTAAAACTGAAATAAAATTTTTATTTTTATTTTTAACATGTGCTTGTGCTTGTTGGATGTGAACACAGTGAGTCATACGACCAGGTATGAATAAACTAATATAGGTACTGGTTGGTGGCAACTGTCACTGGTGGTGATTGACATATAAACGAATACAGTGAGAGTCATACGACCAGTAAACAAACTGATGTCTGTTGGTGGCGATTGTCGCAATGTGCGACTCGCACATTTTCAGTTGGTAGCGATTGTCATATATTCGGGATAACCTCCTTTTAAGATGTGCAATTGACATTTTAATTGGTTCAAATTTGAAATTTATATTAAACATCGGTCATTTAAAAATGATGCAGTTATAATTTAAATATAGGATTTAAATTAAGGAAACTTTTATTAATAAATCCTGAACACTGGAGCTGTCAAAATATTGGCAACTTGGAATTGCAGGTTTTAAAATTAGATTACCGGTCATTGCATTCATTGTGAGATGTCCAAGCTCATTTTCTTTTATTAGTAGAAGAAATAAGCTTTAACAGGGTGTTCGGTGCAACAAGCAACTATCACGAACAGTGGTGGGGGATCGGTCGCTATGAGAGGCGACCAGGAAGAGAATCAGTCTGAAGTGTGCCTCGAAGCGTGCAACAACTGATGGGACATGTGTGTGATGCGATCTTTGTTAGAAACATTAAACTTTGTGTCTTTAAATAAATGTAATTTATGTTATAAATGTCAAATAAGTTATTAAAATACAGTCCACTGAAAAATGGTCTGGTGGTAGTCACTAAACCTCAAAACATTGGTCCTTCGAGCCGGATCGGCAAACATTGGAATTGGCGGCAAAGAAGCGCGAATTCAACGTACAAGATACGACGTATATGCAAAGGGTGTATACGGGTGTACAACGTACATATTTAAATTCAAACATCGTGGCCATCACACAACCAACGTATTGGTCGCGTAATTGGTTCGCTACAAGCAACGTACAAAAGGTACACAGCAAGCAGCCCATGCAGAAGGCACACAACCACACATAAGCGAATGTACAAGAGGTACACAACCAGCTTACTACAAGCAACTTACGGTACAAAGGGTACATCAAACATCATACGTATACAACGACGAACCAAGCGACAACTAAAATATATGAAGGTATGCAGCACGTATGCAGTCTATAGCGTCTATAGTATACAATTAAAAATCAACACGACTCCAACGCGACGGAGACAGAAGAGCAAGCATCTATTCAATACAAGGTGAGTGAGTCATCCTTCTCTTTCTATTACCTATCCTTAACGTTCGTTTTAGCCGCTATTTACACAACGTGCTACTGTCAAATATAAAGATATTTGAATGTTTATTGTTTTTTTGTTGAACAATTATTAAAAAATAATATAAAAACTGGTGTTATATGACTTCACAAGTACATAATTTGGGCAATTTAATTAAAAATTAATTTAATAATTTTGGAATTAACGTTTGCTGTTATAATAAGTATCAAAAGCAAATATGTCAGAACAAGAATTATCACTTTTAAAACACAAAAGAGGTATATTACGATCTCAATTAACAAAGTTTAAGAATTATTTAGTGGATTATAGGAGCAAACGTGGTTTACAGTCAATACAACAATTGAAATTACGGTTAGAGAAAGTTGAAAACACATGGGATAGTTTTAATGAAATTCAAACACAAATTGAGTTATTAGAAACTGAAGGGGAGCATGAGATCGATAGGGAATTGTATGAGGAGCAATTTTATGATCTTGTTGCAACAGCAAAAGATATTATAACGCAGTCAAACGTAGAAAACTCTAATGAAAGTACAAGTAATCAGGCAAATTTCTCTAATAACAGTCAGGGTTTAAATTCGTTTAAATTCGCGAACATTAAATTGCCAACGATAGATTTGTGCAAGTTTGATGGTAAATACGAGATGTGGTTAAACTTTTATGAGTCGTTTAAATCTATAATTCATGAAAATGCTACCTTGTCAAATGTGCACAAGTTTCATTATCTAAGGTCAAGTTTGGAGGGTGAAGCGGCTGAAACAATTCAGTCATTAGAAATTTCATCAGACAATTACATGGTTGCCTGGACACTACTAAAAGAAAGGTATGATAATAAACGGGTAATAGTACAGACTCACGTAAGAGCATTATTCGAATTACCGTGTATTACGAAAGATTCCCACACAAGTTTACGTCACTTTATAGATAATGTTAACAAACATATAAGGGCTCTTAAAGCATTGGATGAACCCACGGAATATTGGGACACTCTTTTGATATATTTAGTTACTGTAAAGCTAGATAAAAAAACCCATACGGAATGGGAAGAATCACTTACAAGGGAAATTGTGCCAACATGGCAAAAATTAGATGAATTTTTGCAAAAAAAATGCAAAGTGCTAGAAGCCATAGGGGCTGATAGTAAATCAAAATCAAGTACATTGGGTACTAGTAGGGCACATTTCAGTCAAGTGCTGGAGACCACAGGGGTCGATAGCAAATCAAAGTCGAGTATATTAGGTACAAATAGGGCACATTTTAGTAATACTCAAGCGAAACCGCCGAGTCGGTCATGTGTTATGTGTAAACAAATACATTTCTTAAATCAATGTCCAAAGTTTTTAGCAATGACAATCGATCAAAGATCAAAAAAGGTCAAAGATTGGAATCTATGTTATAACTGTTTAAGGGGGAATCACATATCTAGAAATTGTAACTCTGGCAAATGTCGCAAATGTGCAAAAAACCATAATACGTTATTGCATAAGGCAATATACCAAGAAGATGATTCGAATGCCACGTCAACCGACAATGAAGTTACGAATAGCTCAGAGGGGGCAAATGCAGGTATGGAGTCTGCTCAAGCGCAGATAAAAAGTACAAATACACATTCAATAAATAAGGGGACAGCACCGTTCGAGGTTCTGCTGGCAACCGCAATCATTGATATTTATGATAAGGATGGAAAAAGGCAAGCATGTAGGGTGCTCCTCGATTCGGGAGCTCAGTCAAATTTTATCACAAGTAAACTAGCTAAGCAATTAGGCTTAAAACAAATACAAGTTAACGTTCCAGTGCAGGGTATCAGTGAAACGGAAACTCCAATCAATGCTGCAGTCAGAGCAGACATTGCATCACGATATAAGGATTATAGAACAACCTTAACATTTTTGTTGCTACCAAAAATAACTGGATTAATCCCGGCGCAGTCTTTGGATGTGAAGGGAATGAAGATACCTCCACGTATTCAACTGGCGGATCCGACATTTTGCACACCATCTGAAGTAGACATGCTCATTGGAAATGAAATATTTTTTGAAATTTTACTTAATGATCGAATACAGCCCTTAAGAAATTTTCCAATACTACAACATACACTATTTAGATGGATTCTATCGGGTCGATTGTATAATTCGTCAGCAAATGTTCATGTTACTAAATGCAATTTAGCTACAGCAGACTTGTCATCACAAATAAGCAAATTTTGGGAGTTGGAACACTGTCCTGAAAAACAAATTTTTTCTGAAGAAGAAATGGCTTGTGAAGCACATTATGTGGAAAACACTCATCGAGATGCAGCTGGACGATACATAGTCAGACTGCCTTTTAAAAAAGATATGCCACAACTAGGAGAAACATACGATATTGCTGTCAAACGGCTAATTCAGCTGGAACGAAGATTGAAATCGGATGAAAATTTGAAAAAACAATACTGCGAATTTCTCGAAGACTATCGGCAACTGGGTCATATGGAAGAATGTCATGAGGACATAACAGCGCAGCCAAATTATTATCTACCGCATCATCCTGTTGTTAAGGAATCATCGATCACAACAAAGGTTCGAGTAGTTTTCGACGCGTCAACTCTTAGTACAACCGGGGTATCATTGAATGATACATTGATGATTGGTGCAAAAATTCAAGATGATTTAATCGCCATATTAATGCGCTTTAGAATACATACATTTGTGCTGACAGCGGATATTGCCAAGATGTATCGACAAGTGCAAATTCATGAAGATGATCGCAAATTTCAAAGGATCTTGTGGAGAACAGATCCTAGTCAGCAAATTACTGTATATGAATTGAAAACGGTCACGTACGGTACAGCTTCGGCGCCATGGCTGGCCACAAGAACATTACATCAACTTGCAAAAGATGAAGAAAATAATTTTCCAATGGCTGCATCAATCCTAAGAAGAGATTTCTATGTGGATGATTTGCTGACAGGAGCAAATACTATAGAAGAAGCGAAAGTTTTACGAGATGAGCTAATGAAATTACTACACAAAGGAGGATTTCACCTTCGAAAGTGGACTTCCAACAGTAAAGAACTGATTGAACCCTTTCATGATGGAAATGATCAACTGCTGTGTTTGAACACAGACAATTCAGTAAAGGTACTAGGAGTACACTGGGACTCTAAACAAGATAGTATCTTATATTCCATTAGTCTAAAAGGTGAAAACGTTGTTACAAAAAGATCAATACTGGCACAAATTGCAAGTTTGTATGATCCATTAGGGATCTTGGGACCTATAATTATTATAGCAAAACTCACGATGCAGCAATTATGGCTGCTTAAAAGTGAATGGGATGACGAGGTGCCCAGTGAAATGCAAGGCGATTGGAAGCAATATACTAGTGAACTCATTTACCTGGAAGAGTTCAGAATTCCACGAAAAATAACATTAAGCGGGTACAAGGGTCTATATCTACATGGTTTTAGTGACGCCTCCGAGAAGGCATATGGAGCCTGTTGTTACTTGCAGTCATTAAACGAGAACGGCGTCAGAGAAACATATTTAGTGGCAGCTAAATCAAGAGTAGCACCATTGAAAACAGTTAGCCTGCCACGTTTGGAACTGTGTGCAGCAGTTTTGTTGGTGAAGTTATGTAAAATAATAGTAGAAGCGCTGCATGTCAAAATGAATAACATTTATTTATGGTCTGATTCAGAAATAGTACTATGCTGGATTAACACATCACCACACGTATTGAAGACCTTTGTAGCAAATAGAATTACTGAAATACAACAAAGTACGAATTCAGAGCAGTGGAGTCATGTTGCGTCAATTGATAATCCAGCTGACATCATTTCTAGAGGATGTCGTCCAAAAGAGTTAGTCAAATGCAAACTGTGGTGGGAAGGGCCACCATGGATAAATGAAGATAAAGATAAATGGCCAAAATGGAAAACACATACGGTGAAGGTTCCAGAATTGAAACCAACAACAACAGTTGTTGCGGTTAATACGCAAAATGACTTTGAATTAATAAATAAATTTTCATCACTAACACGGTTACAGCGAGTAGTTGCCTACTGTTTACGTTTTATTACGGCTTTAAAACAAAAGACACCCATAGGGGGGCCTCTTTCAATGGATGAACTATCCAAATCACTATCAGTAATAATAAAAATCGCTCAAAGGGAGGGATTTAGTTCTGAAATTCATGTATTGAACAAAGGTGAACATGTTAGTAAACAATCATCACTAAGTTCACTAAATCCATTTATAGACAAAGAAGGAATTTTGCGCGTGGGAGGACGCCTTAAAAACGCTAAAATTCCGTATCATGAGAAATATCCAATATTAATTTCAAGGGGTCATTATTTAGGTACACTCATTATTAAGTATGAACATGTTAGGAATTATCATGCCGGGGTACAGGCAACGATGTATCTAATTCGACGCAACTATTGGCTGCTAAACGCGCGAAATCATGTTCGACGATACATACACACTTGTTTAGTTTGTTTTAAGATGAAACCTAAAATTGTAGAATCTTTAATGGGTAATTTGCCTGAAGAACGTGCGAAATATACAAAAGCTTTTACTCATACAGGAGTAGATTTATGCGGACCTTTTTGGATAAAAGAAAAAAGAGTGCGAAACAGGGGTAAAGTCAAGGTTTATGTTGCTGTTTTTGTTTGTTTTTGTACCCGAGCAGTACACTTAGAATTAGTAAGCGATTTGAGCACACCCACCTTTCTTGGCGCTCTAAAACGATTTTTTGCAAGACGAGGTAAGGCCAATCACATGTATTCCGATAATGCAACTAATTTTCAGGGTGGAGCTAACGAATTGAAAAGATTTTTTGACATGTTTACGGCTCAAAATAAGGAAAATGAAATCTCAGTTTTTCTAGCAGAATATAAGATTGAATGGCATTTCATACCCCCTCGTGCTCCAAACTTTGGTGGTTTATGGGAAGCCGCTGTGAAGTCATTTAAGCACCACTTTGTAAGGGTCATTGGTGACCATTTATTTTCTTATGAAGATTTAAGCACTTTTATTTGTGAAATAGAGGCTATTCTGAATTCTCGTCCTATCAGTCCTTTATCTTGTGATCCTAATGATTTTCTTCCTCTTACACCGGGTCACTTCCTAATAGGAGACTCACTCAGGACTATTGCGGAGCCAGAAGTGGGAGAAATACCTACTAATCGTCTGAAGATTTGGCAAACTTTGACTCATATGAAACAAAACTTCTGGAAGCGTTGGCAAATGGAATACCTCAACTCAATGCAGCAGCGGTACAAGTGGCGTTCGTCCGCTGAAAGACTAAAATTAGGCATGCTGGTCATCATCAAGGAAATTAACACACCTCCTGGAGCGTGGATCCTCGGCAGAATAGTTGAACTGCATCCTGGAGACGACGGCGAGGTTCGAGTCGTTACAGTCAAGACAGCTCAGGGTGTCAAAAGACGCAGCGTACGGCAACTGTGCTTATTACCTACAGATGGTGTTGAAGCAAACGCTTCAAGGGGGGCGGTATGTTCGGTGCAACAAGCAACTATCACGAACAGTGGTGGGGGATCGGTCGCTATGAGAGGCGACCAGGAAGAGAATCAGTCTGAAGTGTGCCTCGAAGCGTGCAACAACTGATGGGACATGTGTGTGATGCGATCTTTGTTAGAAACATTAAACTTTGTGTCTTTAAATAAATGTAATTTATGTTATAAATGTCAAATAAGTTATTAAAATACAGTCCACTGAAAAATGGTCTGGTGGTAGTCACTAAACCTCAAAACACAGGGTACTAATTAATTGCTTTAACTCGGTGAGCGTAGTAAACATATAAATTCAGGACCAGAAGTAGACCTGCCTCTACGATCAAATGAAGTTTTCGTAACATAGACGTACCCAGCGAGGGGCAGCTACCCCCCCCCCTCTAGAAGCAAAAAAATTTAAATGGTTATAAAGTGATGAAACGAAAATTAGGTAGGGCGATAACGAATAATCAGTTGTTCCCGATAAAAAAATTATATATGTAATTTTATATAATTCATATAATTCTAGTTAATATATGTATAATTTTAATTATATGAAATTTATATAAAATTTTATACAATTGTATACAATAGAATTATATATAATTTTTTTTCTATTTAATTATATTATGCATATAATTTTTTAATCTGAAAGTCTTATGCTTCATTTAGCTTAATTTTTTGCAGTCGCCACTTCGTTTACAACAACTAGTTGATTAACAAATATTTATATATTTATAAAGATTTATTTAAAATATATCAGCATTAAAACGACAAAACTGTCGTAGGACAGTGCTGTGTATGTTTGTTTGCATTCTTTGCTGTCATAGTATCTGTATATTTGAATTTAAATTGTTTAGAGAGGCAAGGATTGATGTATATTTTATAACAAAATCTTCATTGGAACTCCAAAATTAAGAAAAATAAAAAGATGAATAAAATGATCCAAAAAAACCTGCGAAGCAAATCTACGGGAATCCTTTCCAAAGTTAAATTTTATATCCTGAATACCCTACAAAAAAATTTTGCTTAGAGATTTATACAATAGAACCTCTATTAACCCAACAGCAGTGTCATGCGAAAATTGTCTAATAGAGAAATTACCTAATTGCCTTAAGGTAGTAGTCTGGTAACTCGCTCTGTTTTTCATACCTACTTTTAGGGGCATTTTTTTTTTTGAGAAAGAACAAATGAAAAGTTTTGAATTTTTAATATGTTTTTAATTACATCTTAAGGTACCAAAAAAAAATTTTTTTTTGAATAAATTAAATTTTGTTTTATTATTATTAATATCACTTGAAGTTGGCGCCTCCAAAAAGCACCTGGATGGCCCGCGTGATTTTGACTCTTGGGGACATCTGAAATCAAAATTTCTTAATTAGTTTTAATCTATAGATATGTCATTCTGATCGGAACGAAATGAAATTTTATCGAAAATAACAAAATGGCGAACATCGAAAAAAAAAATTGAAGTTGAAATTCTTTTCGAAGTACGCCATTCTGTTATTTTTCGATAAAATTTCATAATTCTAGTTCCGATCAGAATGACATATCTATAGATTAAGACTAATTAAGAATTTTTGATTTCAGATGTCCCCAAGAGTCAAAATCACGCGGGCCATCCAGGTGCTTTTTTTTGAGGCGCCAAATTCAAGTGATATTAATAATAATAAAACAAAATTTAATTTATTCAAAAAAAATTTTTTTTAGTACCTTAAGATGTAATTAAAACATATTAAAAATTCAAAACTTTACATTTGTTCTTTCTCAAAAAAAAAAAAAAAAAAAATGCCCCTAAAAATAGGTATGCAAAACAGAGCGACTTACCAGACTACTACTTTAACAGGGATAGAGCCAAAAATGAAGACATATTAATTTAATGATACAACCTACTAGTCCAAATTTAATTCAAAATTCATTTAAAGATAAATGTTAAACATTTTCAGTACATGTATATCACATGACAGTGGCTGTAATAACTGAATTTTCGATTCAGAAGTTCGCTAAAATGTATATAGCAAAACATTAGAATAAGTTAAAAGCTATATACAAATATATGTATAAAGTACAGTACAAATATATGTATAAATAAAAAAGAAGTACTCACGTCCGGTTAACGGAGGTAATAATGTATTTTCGTCACTAAATATTGTATGCGCTTCCGGTTAACAGAGGGTCCACTTAAGAGAGTGGTAAATGTATTAGCTTTAGAATAAATAGCATGCCACTATCGTAATAAAATTGTCCGAATAATGGAGGGGTCCGGTTAATAGAGGTAACCTTAATTAGAGATTCTACTCTATTGTCCTGAATAAGTATCTATAAAAAAATACCCGAGACTTCCATCCTAGAATATTTTAACTCTACTTACTGGACAAAGGCATTACTGAAGTTCTAATGTCATCATTTTGATGGAGTCACCGGGTAGGCGGATAAGTTGTATTGTATACTTACCAGTAAATCGGCTATGGCTAGATGCATCAACATCATATTTATCCTTGACTTATACTTTTTGCGCCGTTTCAATATTAACACCAACACCGTAATGTTACCGGTGGCTGATATAACCATCAATATACTGTACACAATAATTGATATCATATGACCGTCGTTGAAACGCATATTAATTGGTAAATTTGTCTCATTATACATTGAACTATTTTGACCGGCTTCCGACCAATCGGGTAATAAACGGTGATCTTCAATACCGTCAGTTGGTACGGGTGACTTCATTTTTTTTTCTAAATTTTGAGTTATTTTTTTCGAAAGGAAAATTTAAATAAAAGAATGTAATGCGCTAATTGGTTAAATTTTTAATAAATTTCGTTTGAATGTCACAATTTTTTGTACAGAATCATCACTCAAAAGTTTATTCCACCGAAAAATATCTAACATTTTCAAAATTCGCCACTCGGTTTTGTTGATTTCTTTCGATGAAATACGAATGAATCTGAAACAAAGAAGATAAATTATTTGTAATAAAGTGAAAGAAAAAAATTTGACAAAATACAAGAAGAAAATAAAAGAAGGAATTTTAAGTGTTTTTTTTTTTTTTAATCTAAATAAAAATAATATTTTTACTGTTCCTGTTCTTACAGTTTGCTTACTGGTATTTGGCAGGCCCGACGAGCGGGTGGGGTAGCCGGGGTTGTAGCCCCGGGGCCCGGGCTGAAGCTGGGGACCCGTAGCGGTCGGTAGGGGCCCGGAAAAAGTAAAACACTGGTTTTTTTGTTATTGTTTTGCTCAACACTTATTATTTTAATTATAACTTATTCATAAGAATACCAAAATTATTTTTTTAGATAGTTTTAAGAAAGTTAAAAGAGCACTGTTTAAAAACGTCAATCTCAATTGATTTTCTAATATTTTTCATCCAATTTTAAGCTTTGTCACTATTGCTACCCGAAAGAATAAACTATAATTTAAGAAAGATACACCTATATGTTTGCCTTTATGACCAGTGTTTTTAAACCAAGTTCATGAAAATCATATTCCTTTTGTTCCTATTCACCCGTCTGTCTCAATTCAGTTTGCTTTACGGTACTCGTTTAGAAACCCCATATACCATCGAATTGACAACCTCTTTTTGTTAAGTCGGTTAAAAATTGCGCCATCATACTGGAATAACATGCTTATGACTTATAAGATGTCATTGTTAAGGGCGGCAAATATTATTTTTGCCCGGGGCGGCTAAATAGATAGATCGAGCCCTGCCCGGGGTTTGCCATTTCTCTCTACGACTCTGACTATGAAATGTTTAATGAATTTTTATAAAACCGATCAAACATTTTTCATATGCTTACCTTGACTGAATTGTATTTAATGCGTAACAGATGCCAATCGAAAAAAGTAGTTTTGAAGAAAACGCCTTTAAAGTTTTGAACATTGTACTAAGCGAACTAAGGATTGTCCCGAAAAGTTTTGCACAGTTTTGTTTCCTGTCCGAAATAAAAACAATGTGTCCATTTTTTTTATTTTTTTTTTTTATTAAAACGTTATACCTTAAACTTACAAATTTTTTACTTAATCTATTTTAATTAACTTTTTCCTATTGAATAACCGTACTCTACTTTTCACAGGCCTCATTAAATTTTGCACTATTTCACTGCAGTCCATAACTTTCTGAAATATTTTAATGTTTCTGCTGTTTGTCCACCTTGTCGTAATGTGCGTTTCACTATATAGGTAGTCCAGTATTTTTCTATAAGGCGCAGTTCTGTGACATTTGGTTGGTTCATGTTTTTTTGGCAAGAACTGTACATTATTGGCTTTATACCACTTTAAAGTCGTTTTTGCGTAATGAGAAGTGGCTAGATCTAACCAAAATAATGTTTCTCCTACATGCGATCCTATAAATGGCAATAAACGGTTTTTCAAACATTCTTTGACATACTTAGCCACTTCTCGTTACGCAAAAATGATTTTAGAGTGGTATAAAGTCAATAATGTACAGTTCGTACAAAAAAACATAAACCGATCAAATGTCCCCGAACTGCAACCTATAGAAAAATAATACTGGGCAATAGTGAAACGCATATTATGGCAAGGTGGACAAACAGCAGAAACATTAAAAGAATACATAATCTAACCATTGGACTGAACTATGGACTGCAGCAAGCAATAAATTTACGGATGAAACAGTGCAAAAATTAATGAGACCCGTGGAAAGTAAAGTACGGTTATTCAGTAGAAAAAAGTTAATTAAAATATATTAAGTACAAAATTTGTAAGTTTAAGGTATAACGTTTTAATAAAAAAAAATTTAAAAAAATGATCACATTATTTTTATTTCGGACAGGAAACAAAATTGTGCAAAACTTTTCGGGACAGTCCTTACATATACTTATGCATAACTGGCTGAATAACATACTGACTGTACGCGTATATTTATACCTACGAGACCTGCACCATTTATAGCAGCATTTCTCAACCTTTTTTCAGTCACGATCCGGTAAAATCTCGAATAATTGTGTAGACCAGTCACATATAGAATAACGGATAACATATGACGATTATTACTTTTCTAAATTACATTTATATTTAACTAGCTGTGGCCCGCGGTTTCACCCACGTAAAATTATCTCAATTATTGGTCAAATGATTAGATCAATTTTAAATTAGATATTCGGAAATAATACCTGGCTCCGCTCGTCAAACGACTTTAAAGTAGCAATCTTCATATTTCAATAGCATGGCTAAATTCCGCACCTTTATGTACCTAGATACCAGTATCAATAGGTTTTTTTAGGAGTATTTCCATTTTTGGCCTTGCTTGGGACAATTTTAATATCACAATTAATATTACAATTAAAAAAAATATAAATCTTAAAATAGATATATATGCATATAGCTGGGACCCGCGGTTTCACTCGTATAAAATTATCTAAATTATAGGTAAAATTTATATAGGTCAATACAATAATATATATTCCAAAATTCTGAGCAAAATCGATTATTTATAGTACTTGACCCTGCTCGCCCAATGACTCTAAAATGACTATCTTCATATTTTATTAGCATTCCTAATTTCCGCACCGTAAGAACTTATTATAGGTACCTATACCAACAGTTTTAGAATTGCTTCTATTTTAGGCCCTTCAAGGCACCAAGACCCCAGGAAATCATTTTAACGTCACTTTCATCTTTCACAGAGATCTCAACAGTACTTGAGTAAAAATTGTCAAATTTATTCAGCTTTTTAATTTGCGCTCTATTTGATGTAACTGACGGACAATATGACCACACGTCCATTTAAATTTGATATTTTAAAATTGTGTACAAAATAAGTTCCTTATGTGCTTCGCTTCGCTCGCTCGACGACACAAAAATATTATTCAAATTTTCAAGTCATATTCATATTTTTATAGTACGTCTAATTTTCATAAAATTTTATCAAAATCAGTCAAGTGGTTTAACTAGAGTATAGAGTTGTTTAATTCGATAGTACTGGATGATTCATTCCAACTTCACCTTAATTTCAAATCAAATATTCTGAATTGGATTAATTCAATAACATGTCTAATTTTCATACCTTGAGATCTTATCGTAGGTAGTTAGATATTCATAGTGACAATTTCAAGAGAAGTGTAATTTGTGAGACATTTTGAGATCCCAGGGCTCTGGAGAATATTTCAGAATTCACATTAATTTATTTCGGAATCTCTATAATATTTGAGAAAAATTTGGATAAGATCCGTTTGGTCGTTTATTTGGAGGGTTTTTTGGGTCCGCAAAGCTCACGGGGGGTTTTATCCTCATGTCGATTTTTTTCAGAAACTCAGTACTATTTGAGAAAAATTTTGTCAAGATCCGTTCAGCCATTTATTTTGGGTTTCTTTGGAGAGCCAAAAATTTGGTAACGATACGTTCAGTCGTTTACTTTAGGCTTTCTTGGAGGTTCTCAGGTCCTACAGGATAACTTCAACTTTGATCGTCTTTTTTGGATTCTTATATCAGTTTTACCTATAGTTTTGTTTTATCAAATTTTTGATACCTGGTACCGTTTTCTCGAAACTACTGAAAACAGATAAGTAAAGTCCATATTTCATTTTTAATATCAGGATGACCGAGCCCGGCTCGATGGAAATTTCATCTGTATGGAATTTGCTGAGAAGAGCAGACACACGTGCCAATTGATGATAACTGGACAGTCCAGTTGTCTATTTTCTTTAAAGGATACAAATAGTTTGAAATTTTTTAACATAAGATTTCCAAATATTTTACTAATTTATCATAGGAGATGAAGGTTTAAAAATAATAATTCAACATTCTTCCGTAGAATAAATTGTTTCTGTATTTTCTCTATAAAAGATACCGAAAAATTTTTGGAAAAAAAGAGAAAATAAAGAAACAATTTATTCTACGGAAGAATGTTGAATTATTATTTTTAATCCTTCATCTCCTATGATAAATTAATAAAATATTTGGGAATCTTAGGTTAAAAAATTTCAAATTATTACATTATCCCAATAAAACCATATTGGATACAAATAGTATTTTGCACTGTAAATAAGTAATTTCATAGTAGTAATAATAAGTAATTTCATAGGTAAAAATATTATTGATTGTATCTATAGGAATATTTATTAATATCTACTTATATACAAAATCTCAAAATTATTTCTCTGCAATTACTTAGCAACTATCTAAAATTTTTATGATTTTTTGATAAATTGGCCACAGATTGCTGTATACAGCAATTGAAAATTAATTTTTTACGGTTTTTCGTAAATTTCAACAGTTAGACAAAAAATTTTGCAAAACCCTTTCTTAGCGAGCGCCTACGACCCAATAGAGACCTACATGCCAAATTTCAAGTTTGTAGGTATTGTAGTTTTGAAGATTTCTTGATAGATGAGTGAGTGAGTGAGTGGTATTTCGCATTTATATATATAGAAGATATGAAATGTGGTTTTCCGACTACTTGATCGACCATGCACATACTCGTAATTCAAATAAATATAGATACTTTCTCAAGCATTATAGAAATGTTTAAAAACAGTTCTATAAACTTAAATAGAATTCTTGCAATCTGAGATCACTTCCACCGTGAATTGGGATAATACTACGTCGTTTGATATGAAATGTCGTTTGCCGACCAACTGGTCTACAGTGTAAAGCAGATAAACATCAGCACTTTCTTAAACACTACTGAAATTTTTAAAAGCAGTTCTTTATTTTTAAATAGAATTCTTGTGGCCTGAAATTATTTCCACCGTTAGTTGGAATAACATTAGGTCGTGTAATACGAAATGTCGTTTGCCGACCACTTGGTCTACAGTTTAATTCAAATAAATATCGACACTCTTTTAAGCAATACAGGAATACTTAAAACCAGTTCTTTAATTTTAAATAGAAGTCTTTTAGTCTAGAATTAATAACCCTAGGTCGTGTAAATAAAATGTCATCTTCCGACCAATTGTTCTATAATGTAATTCAGATAAATATCGACTCTTTTTTTTAAGCAAAGAAATATTTAAAGCAATTCTGTAAATTTAAATAGAATTCTTGTAGCCTGAAATCATTTTCATCGTTACTTGGAATAACATAAGATCGTGTAATATGAAATGTCATTTTCCGACCATTTGTCGATCATCTACCCATAAAATTAGCTCAACCGTTTCCTTTTTTGAAACAAGGAGGGTTGTACTGTATTGTGCTAGACGAGTGCTATCATATACCGTAAAAAAATACTAAATTGATCAAAAGCCTTCTTTTTGTATAAAGCTATTCCCGCCGAGTTCTATTTAAAAAAAAATAAAATAAAAATTTTATATATTTTTGTAATTCATTGTAATCCCCATATCTATTTACGGGTGTCAATGAGATACTTTCGTGGCCCGGTGAAATATTTTCGTGGCCCAGTACAGATCCACTGATCAGCGGCCAAATACTAATTTGGAATATGTATAATTGATTTCAGAACAGAAGTCGTAGACGAAGTTTGTATAAAGTTAAAACTAAAAATTAGCTTTTTTTTTTTTTAATAACTATGTAAAAACTCTTTTATGTTTATTTTAACCTTTTTGCTTCTATTTTTGAATAAACGATTATTTTATAAATTGCTTTTTTTCTTTAGTCTCGAGCTTTTAGAAATCTCGTTACAAATTTTCAAAAAATTAATATTTAAAAATTTTCTTTAATGATTTATGAAATTTTTGTATTTTTTGTTGGATGTTAAGAGAGGAGTTCACGCCAGAAACGGCTAATAAACTAATTTTTTTCGAATCTCGTTTTTTGTTATTTTGTTCTGAGGTTCTTTACAAACACGATGATATATAAAACATGGCCAAAAATTTTTTTTCAAGTAGTAAAATATTTATTTCTGAGCCGCTGCACAGCCAAGTTGTTGCTCCTTTGCAGCCAACGCTCGTCGTCCCTCGCGATTTGATCAGTAATATTTAGTTTTAGTGTGTACATGAGTTATAGTATGCACTGAGATAATGTTCTTTTATTTCTATGCCTTTGTAGACGTTTTAATAAACAGTGAGTAAACCGCTTCTTTTATTGTTTTTTACCGTTTCCCGAAAGTTGTGTTTCTTCCGACAAGGGAAACCGTATCTGTAGTTCTAGAAAAGATAGAGACTTAATTTTTTTTTATTTTGTTCATAAACATATTGTGCATAAAGTGGAGTATGCTTTTTCCATTTGAACAATTGTAACTATCTGTAAACATTTTTTTTTTTTAATAAAAAATTGGGTTTTATAATTTTTAGAAGTTTGGGATTACAATTTTATAGTTAATTTTTAAAATTATCTGAAGTCCATACTCAGCTTTATGTACAGGTCCTTTAGGAATAAAATAATGAAAAATATTTAAAAAATATTCATTACTTTTTGAGATATGGCGTTCCTTGTAAACGCTTAAAAATTTATGAAGTGGGGCCCCCTCCTCCCACAGGGAAGAGGCATGAATGTTTCAAAAACAAAATTTTCTATTTGAAACCCTCCCTAATTTGAAAAAAAAAGAAATTTCAACAAGCAAAATAATCATAAATAAAAAGTTTCTTTTTTATTTGAACTCCCCCCTTAATAATTTTTATTCGCTAATGATGTCCAAAAACAAAATATTCAAAAAAGTAAAAAGGAAAATTTTTCTAAACTATATTAGTTTATTCGTTTAATCTTTAGCATCAGAAGAAAGGATCCAAAATCTATGCAACTTAATAAAGACTATATAGGCGGATAAGCATGGGTAGAATTTCTCCGCACGAATCGTTTTGGCTTTTTTCTGCTAACGGATAGAAGATTGAAATTTACTAAGTTTCAACCCTTAAAAATTTATCCCTTGGGCGTAAGAATTTACTTTTTTTAAAATCAAAACAAGTTATAACTTTTAGATGGCTTGACGGATTTATATCATGATAATACATGTTCATATTCTGAAATTTTCTATAAAATCAGTTTTTTATCATGCTTCATTTCCCTCGTCCAACGACTTTAAAGTAGCTGCATATGCATATTTCAATAGCATATCTAATTTCCAAAAAATCTTGATTAGATCGCTCCAGCTGTTTAACTCAATTAAGACGGTCAGTTTCAACCTCTTACTTTTAAATAAGACATTCTGAAATTCTGATTTTTTATCAGTATTGCTTAGGAAATAATGTTGTGGCATCAACATGTGGTAAAGGTGGTAATGTGTGTATTGTGGTAAAGGTTCAAAATTAAATTTAGTCAAATATTCTCAATTTCTTTATAAAATTAGTTTTTTACAGTGCTCCGCTCTATTCGCCCAACGACTCCAAAGTAGCTATATTCATATTTTAATAGCATATCTAATTTTCATATTGATAATTTTGAGAGCACATTAATTTCTGCCCCTTTTTGAGGAATTCTGAACTTGTGTTAATTTGTTTTAAAGTCTCAGCAATATTTGAACAGTTCGATATTTACGATTTAGATCCGTCCAGTTGTTTACTTCGGGCGTTTTTTGGGATCCCCAGGACCTTAGGGGCAAATTTAAACGTAACGTGCATTTTTGCCAGGATCTCAATAGTATTTGAGCAAAATTTGGTTAAGACCCATCCAGCCGTTAATTTGGGTCTTTTTTGGGACCCTAGAGATAAATTTTAATGTAACGTTAAAACGTAAAATTTGCTAGCGATCCACCCAGCCGTTAATCTTAGGCCTTTTCGGAGCCTTAGAGTCCTGCGGGACATTTTATCCTTTTTAATGTAGCCTCTGTTAGAACTGTGAAAATATTTCACTCTCAGTGAAAATATTTTTGAATAAGGTTGTGTAGATTTCGAAATTACTTCAGTACAAATTACTTCACTACACCGACAAAATTATAAACTTTACTTCTTTATTATATTTGTATAGGTGAAATTATCTAAACTTGAACTGACGTCATTAAACAAAAGCAACAAATTCATCAAAATTAGACATACCAAAATTTTCTGTCTCGTTGTATTTTTAGTCGAATATTTCCTTGGAAAAATTAGACTTATACAGTCTATACGACAAGAACGGCGAAAGGCGAGAGTAGGGGCGCTATCCGTTTTCGGACCCGTAGAACACGAATATGTAGAAAAAAATGTCTGATATCTATATATATATATATATATATATATATATATATATATATATATATATATATATATATATATATATATTCCCGCAACCTTTTAATATGTGTAGGGCCCCCCTATGGAAGTTAAGAGCTCAAATTTGGTAAATGAAGCTCATTCCGATGCACAACAATACTATTTAAGGGGGTGGTGGGGGGTGGGGGTGGAAAAGCAATAAAACTTTTCCAACCCGGTTGGAAATAATGTTTTGGTCCATTATCTACAACATATCCAAAATTCAGCTTCCTAGGATGATTTGGTGGGAGTAGAGGGGGGAAAAACGATTTTCGCAGGATCTAACAAGCCCCCAGCCCCTCAGAATTAACGTAGAGGGTTGAAATTTGGTGTGTTGATAAAGTTCGTACCTAGGTTGTGCTTTTTGGAGGTTTTAATATTTTACCCCCACCGCCCTCATTTTTGAGCTACAATTTCATGCATTTTCGACGTTTTCGAAGTTTGTACCACTCACACAGGTCACCCAAATAAACCTAGAGGGCTGAAATTTTTTTATTCGGATTAAGTTAGTATCAACGGCCTTTTGCGGGTCTCAACTTTTAACCCCTACCCCCATCATTTTTATAGCCAAAAGAACATGATTTTTCTTGTTTTTTAACAGTTTCGTTCGGGTCAAAATCTCCTCAAATAAACCTAGAGGGCTGAAATTTTGTGTACAGATTGAGCTAATAGCCAGACACTGCTTTTTGGAGGTTTCAACTTTTAACTCTTACCCCCACGATTTTTACGCCAATATTTCCTTAATTTTTTTGCTTGTTTTTTAACACGTCTAGAGACTCTCCAAGGAAACCTAGAGGGCTGAAATTTTGTACGTGTATTCAGTTAGTATCCAGCTAGTACCTTTTAGGGAGTCCTAAAAGGTACTACTGTTCCCCCCACTTCCCCCATTTTTACATCGGAATTGAATGCTATTGTTAAATGTGTTTCAAATGCATTATTTTTATTCTAAATACAAGTAGGCGAATAGTAATTTTAAAAAATTTAAAAAAAAGTGAATATAATTTTTTAACAAATGAAATACATACATATTAAGTTACTTAAAAATGTTATTAAAGTCACTGTTTATTTATCAATTAGCAATTTTGGATTTTTATTGTTTATAAAATAGAAATTTTGGATTTTTATCTTTATATTTTTATTTTTTTATGGAGTCCCATATTTCAGCGAAAAGTGGTCGTATAAAAGTCTATAAAAAAGCAAATTAAATCTGAATGAACAAGTTATCCGATCCATATGGTGGTTAAGTCGGAAAAATTTTTTCCAAGTCCGTGGACCAAAAAAAAAAAATTTTTTTTTTAGTGTATTTATTAGGATTGCGCCACACACGTTGCTTTGAAAATTTTTTCATCGCAAGATCTCGAAACTAGAAACTTCCAGCTTTAAATTGCTTTGCTTACGACTCCGATACGACCATTTTTCACAAAGATACAGCCATTCGAAAAATCGCTAAAAATTTGGAATGTTTTTTTGATCCTTTAATTATTTCCCCTAGTGTATAAAAATGTAAATGTATAAATTTCATTTGTTAATGACGTCAGTCCAAATTTAGATAATTTCACCTATATGATTACAAAAAAAAAAAAAAATATTCAATTTATTCATTAAATTAAATTGTATATATTTATATATGCTTATTAATTTTCTCCAGACATAAAATTTTAATAATATCGACAGGAAAAGTGGTTTACTACCTATAAAGCCTTTATAAAATACTACAAATTTCATTAAAATTACATTTATATTCAAGGAAATTCACGCCTACACGTTTCTTGAAAAATTTCTTTCTACCATTAGCACTTTCGGCTCAAAAATTTTAAACAGAAAAGAAGGATAAAAAGTATTCACAGAATAAATTTTAAATAGACTATTAAGCCAACAATAAAATTGGTAGACGCCTATTCATATAAAATTCATATTTTCATTATATACACAATATTTACTTTTTTGCGCAATAAAAAATCACATTGATATCTTACAATATTTTCTATTATAAAATATATATTTGTTATATTTTTATTAATTTTTTATTGTATTTTACATCATCAAATTTGTGAAATCAACCAAAAAGTAATTTGAATAAATTTAAACCTTATATAAGGCAATAGAAAAAAAATTAGTTTTCATCAACAATTTCAACAATTTTAATAGGATTTCTACCTTATTAGTAAATACCTACCTCGGTTGCGGCATCCTACATAACATAACGAAATTCCCAAATCTTAATTTTCCTGGAATAGGTTCCCGTCACATAAAAGAGATATATATTTTAGTTCAAAAAATAAAATTTTAATTGAGTAATAAAATGAGTTTACAACTGATTATAATTCAGAAACTTACGGTTTGACAGTTAAGTAAGACATGAGATATACGACATGAGCGACGTAGACATTTGTCTTAAAACATGGCATCTGCACATCTAGGAGATACGACACGAGAGATACAACATGAAGGACACTACAATAAGGGGAATTTTTCAATTTGCTGGCAGTAGTTTTTCATGTCAAAGTGATATTACTCTTACAATACTGTTTTAGGGCTAATTGCATAAAAATTGGTAATTTTTAATATAATTAACAAAATTAATTGTAAACGATAGATTTTTTGGAACGTTTTTGGACTTACCTCCTTGGTAATACACAGTATTTGAATACGGTATTTGACAGTTTTTCAAAAAGTGTTTTAAATTGTCGGTATGCATCTAATATTACATTAAAAATATATTTTTGGAGAAAATTTACCATTTCTTTCAAATGTATAATAAGTATAATTTTTAAATTTATCTTGCATGTCGTTCGACACGAGAGACAGGAGACAAGCACGCTATGTCGCTTAAGACAAATATCTGTGTCGCTCATGTCGTATCTCCTAAGTGTGCATCAATTTTGTGTTTTCAATGCAATTTAAATGTACTCAAGCGAGGTGAGTCTCCAAGAAACACATTTCTTGTGTCGGTTACGTCGTATCTCTCATGTCTTACCTCCTAAGTGTGCAGCCGCGCTTAGCCCGGCTGCACACCTGGGACGTAAGACATGGGAGGTAAGACATTAGCGACACAGACATTTGTCTTAAGATATGATATCTGCACACCTAGGAGATAAGACACGAGAAATACGACATGAAGGACACTACAACAAGGGGAATTTTTCAATTTGCTGGCATAAAAATGAGTAATTTTTAACATAATTATCAAAACTAATTGTAAGCGACACATTTTTTGCAACGTTTTTGGACTTACCTCCTTGGTAATACACAGTATTTGAATACGGTATTTGACAGTTTTTTAAAAAATGTTTTAAATTGTCGGTATGCCTCTAATATTATATTAAAAAAATATTTTTGGGCAAAATTTATTGATAATTCGCAAAAAATGCTTTTTTATACATTAATTTAAAAATTCCCTCTAAAACACGTTTCTCCCGAGTCATCACATCTTTCCTGGATCATCGTTCTTATTCCCTCACGTGCCGGTATTGTCAAAAATTAGACAAAAGATTCTTAGTAATATATTCGTAATATTCCGATTTTGTATATTGTTATTTTTGATTATTTTATTATAATGAAATGATTAATAACGAAAAAAGAAGAGAAATTCTACATTTAATGTTTTGACCAAATTTTGATATATCAAACAAAATAATGATGGTATTACGTAAACTATTTCTAGTTGTTGTTTCTAATTACGTCATCATTATCGTAAATTCTGTAATTTTATTTAATTAAAATTTTTACAATTTTGAGTGATATCGTTTTTAAAAGGGCAATATTCGGTACTATTATAACTACAGTAATTACTTAAACGTTGAAATATATCTTTTTACAAGTACTATCAAATATCCTAACCGAACCATCTTATTAAATTTAGTTTTATTAAATCAAATTTTTCATAATATATACTATTTGATTAACATTTCTTTCAAATGTATAATATAATTTTTTTAATATATCCTACATGTCGTTCGACACGAGCGACAGGATACAAGCATGCTATGTCGCTTAAGACAAATATCTGTGTCGCTCATGTCGTATCTCCTAGGTTGTGCAGCAATTTTGTGTTTTCAATGCAATTTAAATGTACTCAAGCGATGCGTGTCTCCAAGCGACATATATCTTATGTCTCTCATGTCGTATCTGTCGTGTCTTACCTCCTAGATGTGCAGCCGCACCTAGAGGGAGAGGATATCAGGAATTTATGGGGTTTAAGAATAAAATGATTGCAACTGCTGCAACAAATTTTTAAACCCATTTTTTTCTTTTTACGAAAAATGTCCGAAATATTTGGTTCCTGGCATCGCATCTGTCTGTAAATTTCGTAAAAATAGAAGAGTTGTTCCGTCGATGCATTATTGTGCATTAAATTTTATTGGATGTTTTTTTCGGATTCTAGGGATCTCAAAACAAATTTCTACCACCATTCCGCGTTTAAGTCTCAACATAACACTTGTAATAGCTGAGTTAATACTAAAAAAAAAGGTTTAAACGTGCGAAAAAATACGTCATGAACTTAGCGGGTCTAGTAGAGTGAAACACATGACGAAGTGATATAAAGATAATTGGTTCCACAAGGATTCAAAAGTGATCATAGAAATAAATACCCCTGTCGCAGCATCCTGCATAGCAAAGCGAATTTCCGATCACAAAAGTTACCTTTTCTAGAAAACTCGCTTAATACCTAGGATAATGGAAACGTATCTCATGTGAATTTTTTCACTCTTTGCCTTGGTGTAAGAAAACTAAAAATTTTAAAATTTGGAAAATTTTTGCAAAAAACAAATTTTTAGGAGGTTCCTAGCATCGCACGTGTCTGGCTGTGTAAACTCGGACACATACAGGGTGTTAGTGAATGAGTGCGAAAGATTTTAATGGATGATTGCTGAGGTTTTTTTATGTAAAAAAGTTCATATAAACCCATGTCCAAAAACGTTTAGTTTTCAAGATACAGAGTGTTCAGTTTCTCGTCTTTTTGAAATATTTTTTTAAATATTTCAAAAACGTTTTGAGATATTCACACAAAATTTGGGACACGTTACGACAGGATAAACAATCAAGAAGTCTTGCCCCTACTTTGCACTGACAGTACCAGTTTACTACAGTGGTGGGATTCTACTAAATTATATATAAAAATTATTAAAGTACATTGTACATTATTAAAGTCAACCGAACGCTCATCATCAGTTTTGAAACCATCAAAATGACAAATCGCTTGTAGACTTTCAATTACATTTCGCTTGTAAACATTCAATACCGAAGGTGAAAGGAAAAATTCGATTTCCGTGATGGGGCACCGCTGTTCACGGCATTTTTTTCTTCTTTTAATATGAAATTATTTATCATTGCAAAATCGTTGGTATGATTTGCAATTTTTTTTAGATACATTTGCATTATTAAGTTTGCAAATATTTAACATTATTCTATAAAATTTTATATGAAAAAATGGATACTCACTAAAGTCTTTTTAATTCGACCCTCATATATTCACTTACATTTGCAAAACAAATTCGCTAAAATTGTCAATTTTTTGCGGCGTCACAGTGTTGTTTTCCCTTAACTACTAAAATTCTAGTACAACTAAAATTGTAGCTATCGTTACGCATTGGTTTTTTTTTCTTTTTTTTTACATTTCTTTCATAAAATAGCAACGGATTCAAAAATTTTTCGTTTTGTTTTGTTTTGTTTTCGTTGAATTTCGTTTTAAAATTTTCACAGTATATTCTCAATATATTGTATTTTCGAATTGAACAAAAAACAAATTCTTGATTTTTTCAATCCAAGTTACCAGGCTACTACATTAATTGCACCAAATATTTTTCAGCAGATCCGAATTCAAATAATTTTATCCGTCCATATTCATACGCTTTTGTAAAAAACCCTTCTAAATCTGTTTTAGTAATCATTATTCAATTTTAAACAAATTTTGCACGTTTAACTCACACACCATCAATTAAGAATTAAGAAAAATTCGTCAAATGCGTGTTTTTAACACGCACTAAGTAATGTCACCTCAGTGAGTGTTAATTTATGATTTTTTGTTAACTCTATAGTTGTTAACTCTACAGCCCTCTTGCATTTATTCAATATGGATGTACAACTCAATAATTATTCAGTCACACAACCATATTAATATGTCATCTTCGATGACATAATAAGAAGAAGCTAAAAATTATTTCAAAAAATTGTAACGGTCGTTTTTATTTGCAACAAAGTAAGTCTTGTTTTAAATCAAATGTGCATATTTTTTTTTATGAAGATCGAGTATAAATTACAGTTGAAATAAGTTTGAAAAGATACCTTGTTAGTAACTGTATAAGATTACACTAATTTATTGTCGCGTATATATTCAAATACTCATAGCAGTATTATTGTACTTGAAAATATACCCGATTTTGGCTCTGAAATGAGGTATATTTTAAAGAGTCATTTTGTTAGTTTCTGTTTTGTAAATTATACCCGAGCCTAGATCGGTCAGTGCGTTACAAGCTCTGACTTCGGGTATATTTCTTCAAACTTCAGTAAAAACGATAAATTTTTTGAGTAATAACGTTGAGAACAAATGGCTTCGCCGAAAGAATGATGAAGGTCAGCAAGTTTGACAAAAGAACGATGAGGGTTTATTATTGTCTCATTGTCAATTTCCTTGTATTATGAAAATAAATTTATTTTTTTACAAAAATAAGTAAGAATTATTTCACGACTTTTTGGTCGAATTTTTCAACTTATACAACCTATACGATAAGAACGGCGAGAGGCGAGAGTAGGGGCGCTATCCGTTTTCGGACCCATAGAACACGATTATGTAAAACAAAAAATGTCTGATATATATATATATATATATATATATATATATATATATATATATATATATATATATATATATAGTATATATATATATATATACATATATATACTCCTCAAAACAAAATAAGGGCCACTTGAAAGTTTGTATTTTAAAACTGATTTATGTCGATCCACGTCAAAATAACTTTTCTAAATGACTGTTGTTATGATATTAAGTGATTGAGTAAATGATAACAGTTAGGTTTAAGTGATATTATTGTTGAGGGGAAGATTTAAACGTTTTTTTGTCTCGCACAGCGTCAAGTGGTTAATTTTACTTACTTTTTTGAATTTGATTTTAAATCAGTTTGCGCTAGATTATTGATTGCTGAGGTTGTTTTTGTAAAGTTTGGCGTGTTATTCAATCATTTATTTTTACAATGCCGAGAATTCGACACCATATGGACGAAGCTACTGCTACCAGAGCCGTAACGATGATTGAGGGTGGTCAATTCCAACGTTCCGTGGCTCTGCAGTTGGGTTGTTCACGAAGGGCTATTCAAAATGTTTGGAATCGGTATCAGCAGACCGGTAGTGTAACCCGGCGCCGTGGCTCAGGGAGAGTTCGTGCTACCACTGCCCGTGAAGACCATTACATTCGACTGTGTGCACGACGTGAGCCGACTGTTACCGCAGGTACTCTGCAAAATCGCTTACATCGATCTACTGGTACTGTTGTCAGTAATCAGACCTAACGAAATCGTTTGCATGAAGACCAACAACGTTCAAGAAGACCAGTAATCCGTACCAAACTGACCGGACCGCATCGTGCAAACCGTTTAAGATTTGCACGTGAACACCTTGAATGGGGCTTGGAGGAATGGCGTCACGTACTCTTCACGGATGAGTGCAAGGTGAAGTTTTTTAGTGATGATCGACGTGTAAGAGTGTGGAGAAAAAGTGGGGAAAGGTTTTCTGATCGTCACATTCATGAACGCGACAGATTTGGCGGTCCTAATGTCATGGTCTAGGGTGGAATTAGTTTGCAAGGCAAAACTGAGCTTGTTTTCCTGTACAAGGGTACTGTAACGGCTCAATGATACATCGAACAGGTTGTCAGACCCCATGTGATTCCCTTTGCACAACGAGCGGCCGACGGATTTATCCTGATACAGGATAATGCCCGAGCGCATACCGCTCGAGCGACGACAACTGTCCTTAGGGAGGCTAATATACAGGTTTTACCGTGGCGTGCAAATAGCTCTGACTTGAACCCAATAGAACATCTTTGGGATCAATTAAAACGGCGAGTCAGAGCAGCTGGAGAGGATGTGCACACCCAACAACAACTGATTGATGTCTTGAGAAGATGTTGGGAGGAGATTCCTGATGAAACCGTTAGACATCTTATTGAAAGCATGCCGAGGAGGCTTCAAGAATGTGTTTTAAAAAGGGGAGGGCATACTCGATATTAAATCACCGAAAAGTTGCATAATGTGTGCTTTTACTCAAAGCGTGAACGTTTTTTGATGACTGTAAAAATGACTATAAAAATGATAAAATCCTAAAAAAATAAAACTATGGATTAATTTTTTAGTCGAATTTTCTCCGAAAAATTAGACTTATACAGTCTATACGATAAGAGCTGCGAGAGGCGAGAGTAGGGGCGCTATCCGTTTTCGGACCCGTAGAACACGAATATGTAGAAAAAAAAAATGTCTGATATATATATATATATATATATATATATATATATATATATATATATATATATATATATATATATATATATATTTTCCCGCCACCTTTTAATTTGTGTAGGGCCCCCCTATGGAAGTTAAGAGATGAAATTTGGTAAATGGGGCTCATTTTCGAGGCACCTCATACTATCAAAGTGGGGTCAAATTTTGGGCAAATTTTTTTTCTGACCCGACCTTTAAGGGGGTGGTGGGGGGCGGAAAAGCAATAAAACTTTTTCAAACCGGTTTTAAATAATGTTTCGGTCAATTATCTACAACATATCCAAAATTCAGCTTCCTAGGATGATATGGTGGGAGTAGAGGGGGGAAAAACGATTTTCGCTGGATCTAACAGGCCCCCAGCCCCCCAGAATTAACGTAGAGGGTTGAAATTTGGTGTGTTGATAAAGTTCGTACCTAGGTTGTGCTTTTTGGAGGTTTTAATATTTTACCCCCACCCCCCTCATTTTTAAGCTACAATTTCATGCATTTTCGACGTTTTCGAAGTTTGTACCACTCGCACAGGTCACCCGAACAAACCTAGAGGGCTGAAATTTTGTATTCGGATTGAGTTAGTATCAAGGGGGTGCCTTTTGGGGGTCTCGACTTTTAACCCCTACCCCCACCATTTTTATACCCAAAAGAACATGATTTTTCTTGTTTTTTAACAGTTTCGTTCGGGTCAAAATCTCCCCAAATAAACCTAGAGGGCTGAAATTTGGTGTACAGGTTAAGCTAATAGCCAGACACTGTTTTTTGGAGGTTTCAACTTTTAACCCTTACCCCCACGATTTTGACGCCAATATTTCCTTAATTTTTTTGCTTGTTTTCTAACACGTCTAGAGACTCCATAAGGAAACCTAGAGGGCTGAAATTTTGTACGTGTATTCAGTTAGTATCCAGCTAGTACCTTGTAGGGAGTCCGCATCACTTTTCCCCCCACTTCTCCCATTTTTATATCGGAATTGAATGCTATTGTTAAATGTGTTTTAAAAGCATTATGTTTATTCTAAATACAAGTAGGCGAATAGTAATTTTAAAAAATTTAAAAAAAAGTGAACTTACTTTTATGACAAATGAAATACATACATATTAAGTAATTTAAAAATGTTATTAAAGTCACTGTTTATTTATAAATTAGGAATTTTGGATTTTTAGTATTTATAAAATAGAAATTTTGGATTTTTTTTGGAAAGAAAAAATATCTTTATAAAGGCCTTCCAGTTTACTATTGAAGGTCCTTTTTTAATATTTAAAACTAAAACATAAAGGCAATTAGCGGATACACATGGGCAGGAATGTCCTCGTACGAATTGTGTTGGCTTTTTTTCTGCTACCTTTTTTTGGCACAAAATTGAAATTTACTGAGATACAGCCCTTAAATACTTAAAACCTTTTTTTAAAGCCTCGATCAACCGAACACTCATCACCAGTTTTGAAACCAACAAAATGACAATTCGGTTGTAGACTTTCAATCACATTTCGCTTGTAGACATTCAATACCGAAGATGAAGGGGAAAATTCGACTACCGTGATGGGGCCCCGCTGCTCACGGCGTTTTTTATTTAATCTTATTAAAATTAATTTTATTTAGTAAAAAATTAGTTCCTTAATTAAATGCAAGCATACCTTATACTGTAACTTATATAAAAATAAACTTATGCAGCAAAACATGAGTGGTCTTTATTTTGTTTTGAGTAGTATATATATATATATATATATATATATATATATATATATATATATATATATATATATATATATATATATATATATATATATATATATATATATTCCCGCCACTTTTAATATGTGTAGGGCCCCTCTATGGAAGTTAAGAGCTAAAACTTGGTAAGTGGGGCTCATTTTCGAGGCACCTCATTTTATCAAGGTGGGGTCAAATTATGGGCAAATTTTGGATCCGACTCAAATTTTAAGGGGTGGTGGGAGGGCAATAGAACAATAAAACTTTTCCAAACCGGTTGGAAATAATGTTTCGGTCAATTATCTACAACATATCCAGAATTCAGTTTTCTAGGATGATTTGGAGGAAGTAGAGGCGGGAAAAACGATATTTGGCTGGATTTAACACGCCCACAGCCCCCCCAGAATTAGCGTAGAGGGTTGAAATTTCGTGTGTTTATAGAGTCGTAACTTCGTTGTGCTTTTTGGAGATTTTACTATTTTACCCCCACCCCCGCCACACTTAAGCTACAATTTCATGCTTTTTTGACGTTTTAGAAGTTTGTACCACTCGCACAGGTCACCCAAATAAACCTAGAGGCCTGAAATTTTGTATTCGGATTAAGTTAGTATCAAGGGGGTGTCTTTTGGGGGTCTCAGCTTTTAACCCTTACTCCCACCATTTTTATACCAAAAAGAACATGATTTTTCTTGTTTTTTTAACAGTTTCGTCCGGGTCAATTCGGGTTTCCTCCCCAAATAAACCTAGAAGGCTGAAATTTTGTGTACAGGTTAATCTAATAGCCAGCCACTACTTTTCGGAGGTTTCAACTTTTAACCCTTACCGCCACGATTTTTACGCCAATATTTCCTTGATTTTTTTGCTTTTTTTCTAAAACGTCTAGAGATTCTCTAAGGAAACCTAGAGGGCTTAAATTTTGTACGTGTATTGAGTTAGTATTCGGCTAGTGCCTTTTAGAGATTGCACATTACCTTTCAACCCACCTCTCCCGTTTTTACATCGAAAATCTATGGTATTGTTAAATGTGTTTTAAATGCATTATTTTTATTCTAATACAAAGTAGGCGAATAGTAAATTTAAAAATTTAAAAAAAATGAACGTACCTTTTCACTTAACAAATACAATATATATGTAATACGTAATACATACAAAATATACGTATAATATATATATATATATATATATATATATATATATATATATATATGTTAGCTCGAAAATATATTTAAGGAACGTTTAATAAGCCAGTTTGTGATAACTAACAAATAAAACACAAAAATATTAATTTTAATAATTTATTTATGACGCTTGTACACACAATTGCATTGTAATTGTAATCTGAAACAAATTCAGCGGCAAAGCATACCGGCCCGTGCAATGACTATATTGATACTGCTGGTGATGTTGTGTATGGATGTCTCCCTCGACTGTCGCTGGGGTGAGAGCTTACCACTGTATATGTATGAGTGTGTGTATGTCCGTGTAATATGTCGCATGTACAGTGTGTACGTCGCCCAAAATAATACAATTGCTATCATTCGGCCAATCTGACCTTCGAGTCGGCCCCGACTCGATCTGGTAGCGGTGTTTCCTCGTCGGCACTGTCGTCTGAGTTTTGGAGTATTTCGTCGATAGATACCCACGGCTTCATTCGATCACTTGAAAATATGGAGTCGAAACTTCGTTGTGTTCGTTCGGCTCCGGGCACATCGCAGAGACGATATCGATCATTGGATAGTATTTCTTTTACCATATATGGTCCTTTGAACTTTGGAGTTAATTTCTTCGGCTGACCCGTTGCCATAGCTTCACGTTGAATTACAACGAAATCACCAACACGGTATTTTCGTGTCGTCTTACGTTTTTCGTCGAATCTTGCCTTTTGGAGTTCTTGTGATCGTACAATATTTTGGAGAGCTTCTTCACGATTTTGTATAGTATCGTCATTTAATTTCCCGTCGTCCAAGGCCAGTATAAGTTTGTTTTTGGAAATATTACGCGGTTCGTAACAAAATAAGGGTTCGTGCGGACTCTTCCCCGTAGTTTTATTTCGTGTTGCATTCAATACAAATTGTATTGTGCTGATGTGTGTGTCCCAGTCTCGGCTATCATCCCTCTGGCACATTACTGCGATGGCGGCATTGACGGTTCGATTATAACGTTCGACTTGACCGTTTGCCCTAGGTGTTGCGGTCGCATTTTTAATATGTTGTATGTCGTTTTCCATGCAGAACTTCTTCATTTCTTCTGCCGTAAATGCAGTTCCTCGGTCGGAAATAATTCGGTTTGGCGCTCCAAAAATGTTAATTATTTGTTGCAGTGTCTCTACGGTGCATCTCGCCGTTGTGTTTTTTGTTGCGCGAAGTATAATGTATTTCGTAAAATTGTCGATATACGCGAGAACATGTGTATTCCCCTTGACACTTTTTGGATATGGCCCAACGTGGTCCACATGTACAGTATGGAAAGGGGTGGGTGTTCTTGGAATATTGTGCATTTCCCCCTCCTTCTTTCCAGCGGCGACCTTCTGGTACGCACATTCGACGCACGCACTGAGATAATTTTGGGTAATTTTTCGCATCTTTTTAAACCAGAAATGTTTTTGGATTAATTCTAACGTTTTTTCTAAACCGAAATGACCCATTTCGTCGTGACAACTACGTATCACTCGCCAAATAACACTTTTTGGTACCACCCATGGTCGTTTGTTGCCAATTTTTCGACATAGACGACTGTTCACTATTTCAAAGTTTTCGTGAATATGCTTTTCTTCGTTCGAATCCGGTTTATGTTTCAAAATGTCGTTAATTTTTCTAAGTTCGGCGTCCTGTAGCTGCATGGTTAGTAACCAATCAGAATCATCGATATGAATGGATAAAATGTTTATGTTCGCTACTTCAATTTCACGTGCTTCTTCCGACGGATTTCGACTTAACGCGTCGACATGATTCATGTTTTTCCCGGCACGATGTGCTAAATCAAACTGAAATTCCTGCAGTTTTAGAATCCAACGGGCAATTCGGGGATTGATGTCTTTCTTATTTATTGCACTTTTTACGAAGTTGCAATCAGTAACGATTTTAAAATGTCGTCCTAGTAGATAAATTCGAAATCTTTCAATTGATTCCACAACTGCTATACATTCCAATTCAAAACTGTGGTAATTTGATTCTTGATCCGTTGTTTTTCGACTGTAGTAGCAAATAGGTTTTAAATTTTTCTTTTCGTTTTCTTGAAGTAATATGCCCGCTATTCCTAATTTGCTAGCGTCCGTATGGACTTCAACTAGTTTTGTTTGATCATAGAAACTCAGAACAGGTCGTAACGCAAGTTTACTTTTGAGTTCGTTGAATGATCGCTCCTCATTTTCCGTCCATTGAAAATTTTGGTCTTTTCGTGTTAGGTTTGTCAACGGTCGAGATATAATGGAATACCCTTCGATGAATTTTCTGAAAAATCCACTTAATCCGAGGAATTGTCTAACTTCATGGACGTTCGTCGGTTTTTTAAAATTATCTATCGCGTTTGTTTTTATTTTTCCAGGCTGTATACCATTAATGCTTATTTCAAAACCCAAAAATTCAATATTTTCTTGTAAAAATGAACATTTTCTTAGGTTAAACGTTAGACCGTTATTTTTCATCAATTGTAATGTTTTTCGGAGTTTGCATAATCCATCTTTGACTGTAGGGCTTGGAATTAGTATGTCATTCATATAATAAACGAAAGTGTCATCTTCGACTTGATCAGCCAATTTTTGCATCAAGCGGTTGAAATTACTCGGTCGATTGACGAGACCAAAAGCCATTCGATTAAACTGATAGCTTTTGCCATTAACTACGAAGGCGGTCTTGTGTCTATCAGCTTCGTCGATTTCGAGTTGGTGATATCCCATTGACATATCTAACGCAGTAAAAAATTTATGACCTGATAACTTATCAACGACTTCATCAATAATCGGCATGGTCACTACTTCCTTTTTCGTAACTTTGTTTAATTTTCTGAAGTCAATACATAAGCGGTCGTCACCATTTTTCTTTTTGACTAGTATCGCGGGTGATGAGTATTCTGATGTCGAATCACTAATGATTTTCGCATCAAATAACTCGTTTATCATTTCCTGGACTTTATGTCGTTTCGCGTACGGTAGTCGGTATTCCCGGCATTTGACTGGTGTATCACTTGTTAATTGAATTTGCATTTTGACCAGATCTGTTTTTCCGATTTCCTTATTATTGGTAGCAAAACACGTTTTAAATTCATTCAATAGCGTAATTGTATTTTCTTTATCTTCAGGGGACAAATTCGCGTTGATATCTGCGTCTTCTGTTTTTATTTTATAAATTTTCGGTGCCACGGTTTCTTCTATCTGATCTTGTTCAAGATGTGTTTGAATTTCTTGAATTATAAGTTTCTTATTTTCTTTAATAATCCGAATGCTTGGTTTGTCTAGTGCCGATTTTCCTACAATTAGTGGTTCATGTTGCGCAGCATCCGGTACAATTAGTACTTCGGCTTCAATTTTAATTCCATCTATAATTAGCAGTAACATACGACGTCCGATAGTGGAACAGCTACCATTTCCAAATCCAGTTAAGGTTATTTGATGAGTTTGATAGGTTATTTTCAGTTTATCTGCTACGCTCTTCCTCATAGTTACGACATCGCTGCCTAAATCGATAAATGCTATGACGTTTTCTCCATCGATATTTACCATTTTATGATACTCGTCATCTTCATAATTTTTCTGATGGCATATTTCGGCAATCCGTTTTGTGTCTGCTGATGTATTTGTTTTCGAGTGACAACTTGTGACGTCATGCCCGACTTTGTTGCAGGCGGTGCATCGACTTTTCCGAGCTGGTTTGGTGCACTGTATTGACTTGTGCCCCATTTCATTACAGTTGTAGCAACGGATGGTTTTACTGATACTGTTGTTGCCTTCTTTGTGAGATTTTGTTGTTTTCGGAGAATAAAATTTCGGATCTTCGTGTCGTTGTGATGATACGGTTTCCTTAAAACAACTTTCGTAGTTTTTGATTCGCATTAACAGATCTTGAATTGACGAAAAATTGTTTATAGCTAGCAGTCTTGACAATTCTCTATTTTGAATTCCATTTATAATATATTTAATTACTGATTGTTCCGATAGATTGCCTCTGGAAGCAATAGCCTTCATTTCGTAAATGTACATTTCATAACTCTCGTTATTTTTTTTTCTTTGCTGATAGTTGATAATGAATATCTGCATCATCGACCGTATTTGGAAAACTAGCGGTAAGTTTTTCCTTAAAATCGAACCAAGACTGAATGTGGTCTTGAGCTCCTTCAAACCAAAATTTGGCTGGTCCAGCTAATTTTGCCAGCGCATGGTACAATAACGTCTGATTGTCCCATCGGTAAATAGCTTGTAAACTTTCTAGTTTTCGTATCCACTGAGATGCGTTTAATCCTGTTTGTTTGTCAGGATTAAATCCGGGTAAGGATTGTTCAGTTGCATTGTTCAATCCCATAACATATGAAGATTGCATTGAGATGGCTTGAGTATTATTACTGATATCTTGTAACAACTGTCTTTTACGCTGTAGAAGTTCGCGTTCTGGACGGAGTAATTCTCTTTCCCAACTCAAATAATCATTTTCTTGATAGTTATTTGCGCGTTGAGTAGTTGACGACATTGGTAGTTGATGCGGTTCCAATACAACGAAGTTATGTTTCTGTTCCGGCGATTCATATCCCGTTTCAGGGCTTGACCCTGATTCTGGAGCAGCGAAATGTTCATTTTCGTTGATATCACCCGGCATCTTGATATAATTTTAACGAATAATCTTCTAAAATTCGTTCGCTTCAATTCAAGTAGCAATTTTTGTACGAGTTACGGCGTACAAATACGAAACAGTGTGTAATTACGGTGTACGAAAACGGCGCACAATTGAATGAAGCACACGAAAACAGAATTTTTCTTTTACTTTTATTTGCACGAATAACGGCGTACAAATACGAAACGGCGTATAATTACGGTGTACGAATACGGCGTACAATCGAAGTATACGGAAACGAAAAATTTTCGCACGAATAACAGCGTACGATATCGGTAAGTATCACACGAGATATAACTTTTGTTGCTTTGTTTCTCTTTTTTTTTTTTGTTTCAGATGATCCTGTCCAATTACAAATGAATGTACACGCGCGATGAAAATATGTACGTTACAAAAACATTAAACAGATTCAGCCGTTTGAATTGAGTGTACAGTACACACAATAGCCAGTGTATGTTGTGTGTATCAGGTACGCGTACGTATTCAAATCGAACTACTGGCGCGAAACACACGATGGCCAACACAACGCTACCAGCGAGATCAGTCCAATCGTCACTTAAAACACAGCACCTCACTGTTTTATAACGTTTAATATCGTATGCACACAACCGTATTGTTTGCATTCGCCGAATCACAAAGTTATGTCTAAAGCCGCTGCTACACGATGCTACGAACACCTTCCAACATTCGACGTTGGATGGTTCATAGCATCGTGTAGCCGTTGTTCGAACCTACGAGTGTCCAATGTCGAGCGTCAAACGTTCGCATTTGGTCGTGTCCCGTTCGATGTCGGTATTCTTGCACCGAGTCAAAGGTATGCTTCAAACGTTTGAAGGTCAATGTTGGTTGCGTTCGTTGGTTGCGCACGACTCGTTCATGTGAAGAGAGACAACATCAGTGTATAACATTAGAGATAACATCAGACAGATAACAGCGTTGTCCACTGAGTACCAACACATCATCATTCGTATTGGATCAAACATTTGATTCACCGTGTAGCAGATACATTCGTCGCATCAACTATCGAACTTAATTGCCTCAAACGTTCGATCGAATGTTGGAAGGAACGTTCATAGCATCGTGTAGAACCCGCTTAACGTATTTATCACAAAATTGGTTATGTCCAACCCCACACCTGAATTGTTAGCTCGAAAATATATTTAAGGAACGTTTAATAAGCCAGTTTGTGATAACTAACAAATAAAACACAAAAATATTAATTTTAATAATTTATTTATGACGCTTGTACACACAATTGCATTGTAATTGTAATCTGAAACAAATTCAGCGGCAAAGCATACCGGCCCGTGCAATGACTATATTGATACTGCTTGTGATGTTGTGTATGGATGTCTCCCTCGACTGTCGCTGGGGTGAGAGCTTACCACTGTATATGTATGAGTGTGTGTATGTCCGTGTAATATGTCGCATGTACAGTATGTACGTCGCCCAAAATAATACAATTGCTATCATATATATATACATATATATATATATATATATATATATATATATATATATATATATATATATATATATATATATATATATATATATATATATATATGAAATTTTATATATATAGACAATTACGTCACAAATTAGTTCAACCCTTCAAAATGACGTCATATAGAATTTAAACCAATAACTGAATACAAAACTTTTAATACTCCTCAAAATACTCCTCGATTTAACATTATGAGTTAGAAAAAGATAATATAATCCAACCTAATTAAACAAAAACAACTGAAATGTTAATATTAATATTAATGATATTTCAAATTTTTATTTCATTACTTCCTATCTTCAATTGTTTGAATGAATTTCCGACTGAAGCTATTAGTGGCACTGTCATGGTAAGACTTGAGCTTGGGACTATGATAGAATTTTCCATCATAGAACAATCCGAAAATGACGCCGATATATATATATAAATATATATATATATATATATATATATATATATATATATATATATATATATATATATATATACGTAATATAGGGGCGCAACAACTACAAATCTTCCGACAGGTCCAACAAAAATTTAAACAACCCAACTTTTTGATAACACTTTTCTCCGATAACATTGTAAAATATTATCGTAAAATGTCGTCTCCGAAAATTCGATTTTCAAATAAAAAATACCAGTGAATAGTTTAATATGAATAAAATAAAAATTGAAGGAAAATTTACGTAATTTTCGGGGAGTCGGGACCCCTTGCCCCCCCCCCCCGGTTGTTGCGTCCCAATTTATATATAGGACATTCTTTCTGAACAGGACACCCTGCTATCAAAAATTGGTGTTGCTTAAAATAGATCTGCGATATCTCAAATTAAAAGTTATGGACTCTATTTTTCAAATATGCGTGGCAAAATTGTCCTCACACAATAGAGTTTTCAATACGGCGGCTGGAGAATATAAAAGCGTTTTTTTATGCGGACAATAAACGTTCTGTAACGTTTGAAAAACTTTTTTGGTTAAAAATATAAAGTTTTTCTTAACGTTTCGAGAACAATTTAAATATATAGGTATATCGACGAATCGGCATTATTTTCTGTTTATGGTGACCTGCTGAGATATGGTGTAGTAGCTGAATTTTCCTTGCAGAAATTCATCAAACAGTTGAATTGCAAGAAGTAAACTGATTTCTAAAACTATTTAAAAGTACGCTACTAGGTCAAGTTAAAAAGTACGATAAGCTAAAAAAATAGGCATTTTTAAAATAAAATATGAGTGAGTTGTTATTGATAGAAAAAGTTTAGGTATAAGATTGAAAAGTTTGGTTGATTTGCTTGTCATTAAATAACTATAATTTATAACTATTTGATCTACTTGCACAGCAGAATCTAATTACTAGTTTACCATTACGTTGAGACTTACTGTACCAAATTAAACAAATTTGAAAATCTTATTAAGAGTAACATTTGACAGACAACTCATTATAATTACGTCTTCTTCTGGAGTATGATTACAAATAGGTAACGAGGTAAGTCGCCTCTTTATATTATTATGATTAATATTTCAGTGGTTTTTGTTTAATTAGGTTGGATTATATTATTATATTATCTTGTTCTAGCTCGTAATGTTAAATCGAGAAGGAGTATTTTGAGGAGTATTAAAAATTTTGTATTCAGTTATTGGTTTAAAATCTATATGACGTCATTTTGAAGGGTTGAACTAATTTGTGACGTAATTGTCTAAATATAAAATTTCAGGTATACATACATAATTATAATAATACATAATATGTAAGTAATTTAAAAAATGTTATTGATGACATTTTTTAATTTAATTAGGGTAAAAGCCCCCTTTGTGGAACGGTATCTAATTATGAACATTTACATATTAATGAAGTTATTTCTGAAAGAAACGTCTGATAACAAAAATTATTATTAATAGAATGATTGTTTTCAATTTAAATTCACCTCGCATTTAAAGTTTCCTTACTTAATTAAAGAAATAAATATGTAAATGCCAAAACTGTTCCAGTATTAGATACCGTTCCATAAAGGGGGCTTTTACCCTATAAAATAGAAATTTTGGATGTTTTTGGAAAGAAAAAATATCTTCATAAAGGCCTTCCAGTTTACTATTTAAGGTTCCTTTTTAATATTTAAAAATAAAACACAAAGGCAATTGGCGGATAAGCATGGGTAGGAATGCCCTCGTACGAATTGTGTTGGTTTTTTTCCTGCTAACTGCTATCGGCATAAAATTTAAATTTACTGAGATTCAGCCCTTAAAAACTTAAAACCTTTTTTTAAAGCCTCGATCAGCCGGACACTCATCATCAGTTTTGAAACCACCAAAATGAAAAATCGCTTGTAGACTTTCAATCACATTTCGGTTGTAGACATTCAATACTGAAGATGAAGAGAGTGATGGGGCCCCGCTGCTCACGGCGTTTTTTATTTTAATTATATATTTTATGATGTGAGTGATGTACAAGGAAATTGGTGGGGGGCTAGGATTTGGAAGGTGGTCGTATGAAGCCGTCTTCTTAAGGAACTATACCAATATTCATCTGGAAGGGAGAATGCAGAAAACTTTGATACGATAATATGATATTTGAATAATTGTCAATAATATTGTGTGTACTGTGTACGCAGGGTACATAAGCTTCAGTATTTTTCCTGTAATTTGGTCAGTTCAAACTGTATATAAATATATATATATATATATATATATATATATATATATATATATATATATATATATATATATATATATATATATATATATACTAGTTGTGGCCCGTGGTTTCACCCACGTAAAATTATCTTAATTATTGGTCAAATGATTAGATCAATTTTGAATTAGATATTCGGAAATTCTGTACATTAATTTTATTTATAATGCCTAGCTACGCTCGTCAAACGACTGTAAAGTAACAGTCTTCATATTTCAATAGCATGGCTAATTTCCGCACCTTTATGTACTTAGATACCCGTATCAATAGGTAGTTTTAGGAGTATTTCCATTTTAGGCCTTGCTTGGGCACCAAGACCGTAAGGGACAATTTTAATATCACAATTAATTTGGGGCTTATTTGATGGCCTTCACGGACAATTCTGATCCCCAGGTTCATTCAAATTTGATATTCTAAAATTCTGAGGATAATTCACGCCTAATAACCTTACATTAACCATATTCATATTTTTGTAGCATATTTAATTTTCGTAAAATATTGTCAAAATCCAACCGTTTAATTTTAATCCTATGAGATAGTGCTGGGGGTTAATTTTGAACTCACTTTACAATTAAATTAGATATTCTAAATTTCTTTATAAAATCAGTTTCTTCTAGTGTTCCGTTCCGCTCGTCCAATGATCTTAAAATAGATATATTCATATTTATAGTGTACAGTGGCAACTGTTAAAGTAAAGATTTTTTTTGGTTTGGGCCGTCCGTCTGTCTGTCCGTCTGTGTGTCTCCAATTTTGCACCAAGTGGCATAACTTCCGAACTATTCGATTGTTTTTAATGAAATTTTCAGAAATTTTGCAGTTTGGCTCAGCGATGGTCCCCTATGAATTTAATCAAAATCGGAGTAACGGTAGCAACGCCGCTACCATGTCATTCCAAAATTGCACCAAGTGGCATAACTTCTGAACTACTCAATTCTTTTTTATGAAATTTTCAGAAATTATGTAGTTTGGTTCCTATATGGTCCCCTATAAATTTAATCGACAAAATGTTACGTCATTTTCAAGAAATGGCGCGTTTTCACTAATTTGAATATTTGTTGAAAAATGGTGATTTTCAAAATAAAATTTCTAAATAGTTATCAAATTTTTTTATGTTTCATCATTAAAACTAGACATATGTAATGATAATGCATATAATTATTTAACATTTGACACAAATTTTAAATACAGTCAAGTACCGTATTGTCATGGAACACACAGGTATTTACACCCCTCAACAGAACGGTAAATGTGAGAGACAAAACAGAACCATAATGGAAAGTGCTAGAGCTCTGTTGTACACAAAAGATTTACCCAAACAGTTATGGGCCGAAGCTGTGAATACGGCAGTTTATCTAAGAAACAGAATACCAAACAATGATGGTAAATCCCCATTTGGACTGTGGACAGGTAAGAAACCAACACTTGATCACTTAAGAGTTTTTGGTTCAAAAGCTTATCTGTTAATCGATGAAAATTTAAGAAGAAAACTCGATAAGAAGAGTGAAAAACTTATCCTTGTAGGCTACGAAAGAAGTTCTACAAATTACAGACTTTATAATCCTGAAACCAAGAAAATCAAAGTCTCGAGGCACGTAATTTTTAACGAAAACAAGACCATAGAGTTCAGAAAAAATTTTGTTTTACAAAACATAGATAATGAAAACGAAATAAACATGGATGTTTCAAATCAAGACAATCCAGAACAGGAACATGATATGGAAAATGTTGATTACGAAATAAACTCAGAAGGAATGAATGAAAATGAGGAAGAGTCAAATAAAAATAGGTATAATCTACGAAAAAGACAAACAATTAAAATACCTGCTAAGTTAAATGAATTTATTGTAAACGAAACAAATTACACTGAAATTAACAACCAAATTCATACGAAGAAGCAATGAAAAGTAAGGAGAAGGAACAATGGAAAGCAGCAATTCAAGAAGAATTAGAGAGTTTAGAATCAAGCAAAACATGGGAGTATGTACACTTGCCCAACAATCGAAAAACCATTGGCTCCAAATGGGTTTTCAAAGTCAAACCTTCTTCGAACGAGAAACCATTGAAATTTAAAGCAAGGTTATGTGCGAAAGGCTTTGCACAATTAGAAGGAATAGATTACAAAGAAACCTTTGCTCCAACAACAAGGTACGATAGCATAAGACTTCTATTGGCCCTTGCAGCTCATTACAAAATAAAAATTTCACAATTCGACATAAAGACTGCTTTTCTTTACGGTGATTTAGAAGAAGAAATGGATCCGCCAATAGGCGTAAAAGTTAATGAGGAACTAGTATGCAAACTCAATAGATCCCTTTATGGCTTGAAGCAGTCTCCACGTTGTTGGAATTCCAAATTCAATGACCATATAAAAAGTATTGGCCTTGAACAATGCGTATCTGACAAATGTGTTTATGTGGGGGAATAGACAATGAAAGAGTCATTCTTGTCTTATATGTCGACGATGGACTCATATTTTCCAAAAATGAATCCATACTCAAGAAAGTATTGAAATTACTGGAGATGAAATTCAGAATCACTCATCATAAACCAGATATTTTTGTGGGACTAGAAATCAAAAGCAACGAAGATTCATCATGCATCTCGATAAATGTAAGTACGTTTATTCAACATGTTATTAAACGTTTTGGGCTTACAGATGGAAACAGGCTGAAGATCCCAGCAGATCCAAATGTATGCCTGACAGATCCACAGCATGAACCCAGTGAAGAAACAGTACCGTATAAAGAACTAATCGGATCACTTATCTTCATTGCTACCACCTGTCGACCAGACATTTCATATATCACTAATGTACTAAGCAGATATATGAATAACTACAGTAAAATTCGGTGAATTAAAAGAAAGTGTAGGTCAAATCAGGTTATATGTGGACAATCAAAGTGCGATAAAATTAATAAAAAACCCAGTGTTTCATCACCGCACAAAACATGTACACTTAAGATACCATTTCATACGAGAAAAATATGAAAATGGAGTGCTTGCAATTGATTACATTCAAAGTGAAATGCAATTAGCAGACATTTGTACAAAAGCATTACCTTCTAGTGTTTTCAAAAATTTAATCGAATTAATGAACCTGAAATCGTTAAAGTGAAGTGTTTACCAATAAAATAAGAAAATCTTTCATGGGAGTGTTAAAGTAAAGATTCCCTTAATTATAGTGTATTTCACTTTATATAGAATAGTGACTTTAATTCTAACATAGTTGGTAACACTGACTACTCTGTGTTTGTAGTAGAAGTAGGCTGACTCACTAGTATAAAAAACAATATAGTAATATCAACAACCGCCATTGTACTGAAAACATATTTTGTACTTTTATTATTTAATAATAATCAGTATTTATTACAATTTACAACAGAATATTTCTCAATATATTCTCAACCTCACCTCATCAGAAACTTAATGTTTCGTCACTCTGTAACTCATCATATTTTATAACAATTTGTCGCTCCTAAAAAAAATGTACGTAGTGTAGTTGGTTTTCTACTTAACTTTTGAAATTTAAATAGAAAAAAATTAAAGTGTATTGTACCTAGTTGTAAAAATTCCACTAAACAACGAATTACTCAAAATAAAGGGATATCTTCCATTAAATAAGTAAAAATATTTAATTAATTTTTTTTTTTATTATTCACTTTCAGACATATTCCATAATTCGTTTATTTCTGTAATTTATCACCCCTTCGGCCCCGACCATGATGAATTGTCGAGTTTCTACTGTATTTAATTTTAATGCCTTGAGACCTTTCCATAGATACCCATATTGATAACTTTAGAAGCGTTTGAATTTCGAACCTTTTTTGAAGTCCGAGTGTTTTAGCGAATATTTCTGAACCTGCGTTAATTCGTCCAGCCATTAATTTATTGCGTCTTGTATTACTCCAGAAATCTAGGCAATAATTTTAATCTCACTTAATTTTTTCAAAATATCAATGTTTAAGTAAAATTTAGTCAAGATTCGCCGTCTTTTTTAGACCATTTTTGGGTCCCCAGCACCCCTAGGGGTCATTTCAACTTCACATTCGTTTATTTCATGACCTCAGTAATGTTTGAGCAAAATTTGGTCCAAGATCCATACATTCTAAAGAGTTTTCATTTTTCAGGATCTCAATATTATTTAAGCAAAATCTGGTAGAGTCCAACCGTTAACTTTCTAAAGTCCAGCCGTTTACTTTAGAAGTCTATATTAGAACATAAGGTATCACGTATCCACCAGTGAACCAATTTTTGAAAGTTGCTCTGCTCGTCAGACGACTCCAGCGTAGCCATATTCTTTTTTCAGAAATATAGGTACCTAATTTTAACAGTTTGTGACTTTTCTGTAGACAACCATATTTATTTAGATTTTTAGGAGTGGAGTACCGTTAGTCTATCGAGTAATCTAATTTTGCGTAATTTTTATTGCTTCAGACTCCTGGGGATCAATTTTCAGATCATTAGTCAGAATTCATCAAACCACTTATGTATTTGAATTTTTTGAAAATTACATTTTGTACAGTAAATAAGTAATTTCATAGTAGACATAGGTAAAAATATTTTAGGTGGTAGGTATCTATAGAAATATTTAGTAGAAAAATTTTTTTCCAAACACTTAGCAACAATTAAAAAATTGTATAATTTTTTGATAAATTGGCCACAGACTGCTGTATACAGGAATAAAAAATTGATATTTTACGATTTTTCGTAAATTTCGACGGTTAGACAGAAAATTTTGCAAAACCCTTTCTTAGCGAGCGCCTACGACCCAATAGGGACCTACATGCCAAATTTCAAATTTGTAGGTATTGTGGTTTTGGAGAATTTGTGATATATAAGTCAGTGGTATTTCGCATTTATATATATAGATTTTTAGAAACACTCTGTGGATCATAAGAAAACAGATAAAAAATAAACATTTTGTTTGTTATATGATAAACATTTGCTATCATTTTTAAGTTCGTGACAGCATTTTTAAGTTTCATGGGCCGTATTTCTAGGGTTTGCAGGCCGTAGTTTAAGAATCCCTGCTATATTTATGCAATGGTCATCTTTATCGTAAGCTATTCAATAAAATAATCTTGTTGAATCAACGGTGTGTACATAATTTTTCCTATAAAGGCACCCCCTTGATACTATCTCAATCCGAATACAAAATTTCAGCCCTCTAGATTTATTCGGGTGACCTGTGCGAGTGGTACAAACTTCGAAAGCGTCAAAAAAGCATGAAATTGTAGCTTAAGAATGAGGGGGGTGGGGCTAAAATATTAAAACCTTCAAAAAGCACAACCTAGGTATGAACTCTATCAACACACCAAATTTCCACCCTCTACGTTAATTCTGGAGGGCTGGGGGCGTGTTAGATCCAGCGAAAATCGTTGTTTCCCCCCTACTCCCTCCAAATCATCCTAGGAAACTGAATTTTGGATATGTTGCAGATAATTGACCGAAACATTATTTCCAATCGGTTTGGAAAATTTTTATTGCTTTGCCGCTCCCCACCACCCCCTTGAAGGTTGGGTCGGATCCAAAATTTGACCCCACTTTGATAGTATTGTTGTGCATCGGAATGAGCCCCATTTACCAAATTTAAGCTCTTAACTTCCATAAGGGGGCCCTACACATATTAAAAGGTAGCAGGAGATATATATATATATATATATATATATATATATATATATATATATATATATATATATATATATATATATATAGCGCGCCCCTACTCTCGCCTCTCGCCTTTCTTGTCATATAGACTGTATAACTCTAATTTTTTCAAGGAAAAATTCGACTAAAAAGGTACTATAAATATCAAACGGTTTACAATTGATTGAAGAATATTAAGTTTTAATTTCGAAAAGTTTCCGAGCATCATCATGACGCCATTGACGACTAGCATCTATTTTAAAAAGTATTTCTTACTTCTAATCGCTTCCGGCAATGGACTCTAATTTTTGAATTGCATATAGAACAGAATATCTGTAATAGCAAAATCAATTCCTTTTTGATATTTAAAATAATTTCGATACAAAAAATATTCTATATTTAAGTTTTTTAACGGCTTACGGATTGACTGACTGTGATCTACTAACTGTAATTTTTATTGAAAAGCAATAAAATTACTTACATACTCTTCGCTTAAAATTCGTTTCTAACTCATGAATTAGTTTGCCACATTTTAAATTAAAATTTTACCACGTTGCTTCTGCATATCAAAAACAAATATCTTAAAATGAAGAAATGAACATACCTGAACAAATGAACATACATAATAGTTTTTGAATAATACCTTAAGTATATTATTTGAACTATAAGTTTGCCAGTACGATAGGAATTAAATCCTTATTATTAACAAAAAAGGTGTATTGTACTGAAATAAAATAAATATAATCAGAACTTAAAGCAGTTCACAGTAGATTTAAAAAACGAAATCAAATAGCATAGCCGATATAGCCTATACAGGGTTGCCGCTACAAATGTAGTCACATCCACTGAGACATGAATGTGAAATATACACTTGAATATACGTACGTGTGTGGCGCTACCCGTCCTCGTGGTAAATGATTGAACTAAAAATATACAAATTTTTCAAATTCTCCTATTATATGACGTCCATCTCAAATTTTCAGTTATTACTTCCTATCACTCACTGAACAGATTGCACACATCAGGTGGATCTGACGTCCGTACACGGACGCCACATTGTACCCGGACGTCACATTAAATGCAAATGGTCAACTGATGGACGTCACTTTAACGCAAGAGTATATATATATATATATATATATATATATATATATATATATATATATATATATATATATATATATATATATATATATATATATATATATATATATATATATTAATAATCAATTTCATCAATCAAAAGTAAATTAAAAGTGCCTCTGTTAAGGTAAATTTATACGTTGGAAAAAATAACAAATTGATCAAATCCACGTAAAAATTTATTTAATATCAATAAACAATATTTGCAACTGTGGAAAACTGTTTATGCTGTGTATTAAAAAAGTTTTTTGCTGAAGTGCATTTCATCACTGCAACAGCAATACAAGCCTACGATATAGAAATAGTGTTGTGGAACAGAGGTTCCCAATAATTTTTTTCCACCTACCCCTTTATCCAATCACTATTTTGACAGGGACCCCTAAATTCAAAAAAAAATTTTAAAAAAATTGTATTTTTGCAAATAGTTAAAGAACACTTGTATAAACATAATATAACCCTTAGTTTTTATTAATGAATGATACACTCGTGTATATGATACAGTATAAATATAATATCAAAATGACATTTCCCGGACCCCCTATTAATCGCCGCGGACCGCTAGGGGTCCGCGGACCACCTTTTGGGAACCTCTGTTGTAGAGCAGTGGGGAGTAAGTTAGACAATAGTAAGCAGGGGTAAGTTAGACAATACATACATAAAAATAAAATATACAGATATGAATGCAGTAACGCTTCAAGGAATTTTAGATAACTTTGCAAAAGAAATCAGGAAAGAACTTAGCGATATTAGAAGAATAGGTGAAGATACTAATAATAAGATCACTGCGATAGAAAAAAATTTACTGGAATTGAAAAATGAAAATACTGAACTACGGTAACATATTGAAGCTCTTGAAAACAAAATGGAATTATTAGAAAGGTATACGAAGAAAAATAATATGATTTTTTCGGGATAAAAATAGTAAATAAAGAAACGCAAGCAAAACTAGGAAATTTGATTTTAGAAGTAATAAAAGAAAAGTTAAAAGTTGAGTGTACGTCTCTAGATATTAATAATGCAGCAAAATAAGCAGTGCAAGTAGAACTAAGCCTATATACGTATCCTTTACGACATACAAGAAGAAAGCGGAGATATTGCGCAATAGAATAAATCTTAAAGACGTTCAAGCGCGTCCACAAAACACTACAGAATAATGTTATGTAGCTACCACAAGACACTATACCTGTATGTTATGCATATAGAGCTTGTACTTGTTTATGTGTCATATCGTATAGCCTAAGAGCTATTGAACGATTTTCACAAAGTATTTTCTACCGGTTGAGATTTTTTACACAAAGAGTATGTAAGCCCACGAATCAGGAATGGACAACCTGGCAGTCCAAAGCGGGGCACAAGACTATTAAAAAAATTTTTGAAAATGCAAAAAAAACGGCCCAATTCAAAGTATTTTCTACCGCTTGAAATTTTAACAGGATACTCCAGACACTCACTGAAGCCAAAAAAAAAATTGACAGGCGGTTTGGTGGGGATCTACCCCTTGCCAGGCGGGTCCAAACATGTGAAGTTTTATACCCAACTCAAAGTACTTTCTACCGCTTGAAATTTTAACAGGATACTCCAGACACTCACTGTAGCTAGGAAAAAAATTGACAGGCGGTTTGGTGGGGATCTACCCCTTGCCAGGCGGGTCCAAACATGTCAAATTTTATACCCAACTCAAAGTACTTTCTACCGCTTGAAATTTTAACAGGATACTCCAGACACTCACTGAAGCTAGGAAAAAAATTTACAGGCGGTTTGATGGGGATCTACCCCTTGCCAGGCGGGTCCAAACATGTCAAATTTTATACCCAACTCAAAGTATTTTCTACCGCTTGAAATTTTAACAGGATACTCCAGACACTCACTGAAGCCAGAAAAAAAATTGACAGGCGGTTTGGTGGGGATCTACCCCATGCCAGGCGGGCACAAATGTCAAATTTTATGCTATACTCAAAGTTTTATACTACCTGCAACTAATATAGTGAGTATATCGAGCAATATACAGAGAATACTATAAAAATTATGTTATTAAACAGCCAGGCGATTTGAAAGTTTTCATGATGGTGAACGTCGTGGAAAAGTTTTGCGCAGTGTAGGTGTAGCCAGTAATTCAGGGTGAAGTATATCGCTTGAAATTGTAAGCGAATATTGTAAAATTTAGACATTAATTTATTGAAGTTATTGAAAACAATATCAGGAGGTTTGCTGGGAAGGTAGCCATCGCCACTTGTTACAAAGGTGTTAAAGAGTCTGGAACCATTACCATAGGTGAATTTGCCCAAGAAATGAAATCCAACGATATGTATGCGATTGTGTAGCTTAGTGAAAGAGTAAACCATACGTATGGGTTTTTCTCAATATCTTTACATTTCGCGGAGTTATAATACCAAATACCAAAAAATAGTGGTCTTATTCAAACTTTTTTTCCTCGTAAACTATTATAGATAAAACGATGAAACAAAATCCATATTGTTTACTATGTCCAGTACTTTATTATATATTTTTTTCATTTAAAATGGACATTAAATACCCTTTATAAAATATAAAAAAAAAAATCATTAAATTTTTTTAGCTACTTGTATAAGAGTGACCACTTTCTTATTACTACCAAAAGAAAGCTCGCAAGCACTTCCCTCATCTCCCTGAATTTTATTTTTGTCAAAATGGTGGAACATATTTAAAAAAAATAAGAACATATATATTTGGTTATGTTCATGGTATGTGTATGTGCAGGTACAGGTCAACAAATCTGACTTTACCTCTTCAAGGTCATTAAAAATGCATTCTTAAAGAAGTGAGATAGTACTTAATATAAAGAAAAAATGACCTTGAAGCGGCAAAGTCAGATTTGTTGAACTGTACCTACTTGTTTTTGAATTATTTTTTTAAGAAATATTTTGAATGAATAAATGAATCATTGAATGTTTTTTTTTTTTTTTTTTTTTTTTTTTTTTTTTTTTTTTTTTTTTTTTTATTACATGAGAATCTGATGCCTGCTCTACACTCTCGATTGAACTTCCTCGACGAAGTAAGCGCTACAGTTGGCTGAAGTCGGAATACCGTTATAACACCAGCCAGGAAGAACCATGAAATGACCTTCTACACTCTCGTACTCGGTCCACTTTGCGAGAATTGAGAGTAGCCATAAGGAATCTAATATGTTTTATCTTCAAAATGTAGACTTTTTTCATATCGGAGTTCTAAAAAACAATTAGTTACGAAAAAAGAACTAACTTCTCTCATTGTTTTTAACGTATTACTCAGTTATACAATTATTTCGCAAGTAAATCCAACTATCATTTTTATTTACCCGTTAGGTAAACTAAAACTGTATACTTGATCAATTAGTGATGTATTTAACTTAATCAGTGAATTTAAAATTGTAGACTTGAGATGTATGTTAAAAGCAATGAAAAAAATTATTTCTTGATTCGTAGCTGATTATTTTTTAAAACTCCTATGTGGAATGAGTCTACATTTTGAACATAAAACATATTAGATTCCTTATGTCAATTCTCGCAAAGTGGACCGAGTACGAGAGTGTAGAAGGTCATTTCATGGTTCTTCGTGGCTGGTGTTATAACGGTATTCCGACTTCAGCCAACATTAGCGATTACTTCGTCGAGGAACTTCGATCGAGAGTGTAGAGCAGGCATCAGATTCTCATGTAATAAAAAAAAAAAAAAAAAAAAAAACAAAAAAAAAACATTCAATGATTCATTTATTCATTCAAAATATTTCTTAAAAACATAATTCAAAAACAAGTAGGTACAGTTCAACAAATCTGACTTTGCCGCTTCAAGGTCATGTTTTCTTTATATTAAGTACTATCTCACTTTTTTAAGAATGCATTTTTAATGACCTTGAAGAGGTAAAGTCAGATTTGTTGACCTGTACCTGCACATACACATACCATGAACATCACCAAATATATATGTTCTTATTTTTTTTCAATATGTTCCACCCTTTTGAAAAAAATAAAATTCAGGGAGATGAGGGCAGTGCTTGCGAGCTTTCTTTTGGTAGTAATAAGAAAGTGGTCACTCTTGTACAAGTAGCTAAAAAAATTTAATGAATTTTTTTTTCATATTTTATAAAGGGTATTTAACGTCCATTTTAAATGAAAAAAATATATAATAAAGTACTGGACCTAGCAAACAATATGGAGCAATTCCATGTATAAACCGATCACCCAAAAATGGCATGTTCTCCAAATTTAATTTCCCTGTGTATATAATAAGTTTAAGTGGTGTTGAGCTATGTACTCGAATATTATTGAATTATCTTCTACTTTGTCGGAGTTATAATTATCCAAAGTTGCGTTCAAGGTCACAAAATGGGGATTCCCCAAAATATTTTATTAATTTTTTCAGAGTCTAAGAATAATTAAAAAATGATTACATGTGGCATTGAATGTACTTTACATACACTTTCAATCAGACCGATTTCCATTCCAATACATGCACATATATTGAAGTAATTGCAAGTTTTATTTTTTTCTTTAATCGCTTATACTGAAAATACCTTATCTTCGATTTTTGATTTTCTTTTTTTAAATTAAAGTACTCAGTCCCCTCTATAACGTGGTACGCGATTTTCTTTGTTTTTTTGAGTTTTACGGATTTTACGGGGCTTAGTTTGAAAAATACGTGAATTTTTTAACTAATTATTAAAATAAAGTAAAAATTATAATATTACCCCACCTTTAATTTTCGATTTTCTTTCTTCATGTTAAAGTACTTAGTCCTCTCTTTAGCGTGGTATTCGATTTTCTTTGTTTTTTTGGGTTTTACGGATTTTACGGGGCTCAGTTTTAAAAAAATACGTGAATTTTTTAACTAAATATTAAAATAAAGTAATAATTATAATATTACCCCACCTTTGATTTTCGATTTTCTTCTTTCAAATTAAAGTACTCAGTCCTTTCTATAACGTGGTACTCGATTTTCTTTGTTTTTTTGAGTTTTACGGATTTTACGAGGTCCAGTTTAAAAAAATACGTGAATCTTGTAACTAATTTTTAAAATAAAGTATTAATTTTAATATTGTTTCATCTTTGATTTTCTTTATTTATATTTTAAATTGGAGTTTAGAGTCCCCTTTAAAACGTGTTATTCAATTTTCTTAGTTTTTTTTTTTGAGTTTTATGAATTTTACGATACTAAATTTTAAAGAAACACGTTAATTTTTTTACTAAGTGATAAAATAAGGTATTAATTTCAATATTACCTTAACTTTGATAAACTCAGAAAAACTTAGAAAATCGAATAACATGTTATAAAGGGGACTCTAAACTTCAATTTAAAAGATAAATAAGGAAAATCGAAGATAAAACAATATTAAAATTAATACTTTATTTTAAAAATTTTTTTAAAACTGAGCCCCGTAAAATCCGTAAAACTAAAAAAAAAAAAAAAAAAAAAAAAAAAAAAAAACAAAACAAATAAAGTCGAGTATCACGTTAAAGAGGGGACGGAGTACTTTAATTTGAAGAAATAAAATCGAAAATCAAAGGTGGGGTAATGTTATAATTATTACTTTATTTTAACAATTAGTTAAAAAAACACGTATTTTTTTAAAACTGAGATCCGTAAAATCCGCGAAACTCAAAGAAACAAAGAAAATCGAGTACCACGTTAAAGAGAGGACCGAGTACTTTAATTTGAAGAAATAAAATCTAAAATCAAAGGTGGGGTAATGTTACAATTAATAGTTGATTTTATCAGGTAGTTAAAAAATTCACGTATTTTTCAAACTAAACCCCGTAAAATCCGTAAAAGTCAAAAAAACAAAGAAAATCGAGTACCACGTTATAGAAAGGATTGAGTACTTTAATTTGAAAAAAGAAAATCGAAAATCAAAGGTGGGGTAATATTCAAATTAATACTTTATTTTATCAATTAATTAAAAAATTCTGGTATTTTTTAAAACAGCCCTGTAAAATCCGTAAAACCCAAAAAAAAAGAACAAAGAAAATCGAGTACCACGTTAAAAGGAGGACCGAGTACTTTAATTTGAAGAAATAAAATCTAAAATCAAAGGTGGAGTAATGTTACAATTAATACTTGATTTTATCAGTTAGTTAAAAAATTCACGTATTTTTCAAACTAAGCCCCGTAAAATCCGTAAAACTCAAAAAAACAAAGAAAATCGAGTACCACGTTATAGAAAGGACTGAGTACTTTAATTTGAAAGAAGAAAATCGAAAATCAAAGGTGGGGTAATATTATAATTATTACTTTATTTTAATATTTAGTTAAAAAATTCACGTATTTTTTTAAAACTGAGCCCCGTAAAATCCGTAAAACCCAAAAAAACAAAGAAAATCGAATACCACGTTAAAGAGAGGACTAAGTACTTTAACATGAAGAAAGAAAATCGAAAATTAAAGGTGGGGTAATATTATAATTTTTACTTTATTTTAATAATTAGTTAAAAAATTCACGTATTTTTCAAACTAAGCCCCGTAAAATCCGTAAAACTCAAAAAAACAAAGAAAATCGAGTACCACGTTATAGAGGGGACTGAGTACTTTAATTTAAAAAAAGAAAATCAAAAATCGAAGATAAGGTATTTTCAGTATAAGCGATTAAAGAAAAAAATAAAACTTGCAATTACTTCAATATATGTGCATGTATTGGAATGGAAATCGGTCTGATTGAAAGTGTATGTAAAGTACATTCAATGCCACATGTAATCATTTTTTAATTATTCTTAGACTCTGAAAAAATTAATAAAATATTTTGGGGAATCCCCATTTTGTGACCTTGAACGCAACTTTGGATAATTATAACTCCGACAAAGTAGAAGATAATTCAATAATATTCGAGTACATAGCTCAACACCACTTAAACTTATTATATACACAGGGAAATTAAATTTGGAGAACATGCCATTTTTGGGTGATCGGTTTATACATGGAATTGCTCTATGGATTTTGTTTCATCGTTTTATCTGTAATAGTTTACGAGAAAAAAAAGTTTGAATAAGACCACTATTTTTTGGTATTTGGTATTATAACTCCGCAAAATGTAAAGATATTGAGGAAAAATCCATACGTATGGTTTACTCTTTCACTAAGCTACACAATCGCATACATATCGTTGAATTTCATTTCTTGGGCAAATTCACCTATGGTAATGGTTCCAGACCCTTTTATACTCAAATCAAAGTGGTAACTTACATAGGTAGTAACTATATATTCTTCTAAAAATTATCTAATCAAATATTTAGGCGATTTGGAGTTTTATGATGATGAAAATTGTCGAAAAGTGTGATCAGTGTATCAAGAAGGTGTACTATAAGCAGCAATAAGTAATGAATTGAGACGAATAGCCTAATTTTAGATCCTAAAAATGGTTTTGAAAAAATACATAGGAGGACATCCTATCGATATATTATTATTACTAGACTTATTAATTTATTTAAAAACATAGAGTTTTTTGAGAATATTTAAAAAAAAAAAAATTAAATATTTTATCAAAAATAAGGTAATAATTAGGAATATAGTGAAACAATTTATAGTGATAATAATATTAATAATGAAATTTTTAAAAAATAAAAGACTGATAAACACTTAGTGCATCTTGTAATTTCTTTCGATGTAAAGGAACTAAAGAATCATTATGTAGGTACCTGCTTATTTTTGGTCATAAATGCTTTAAATATTTATCAATAACTTTCTACACAAATATTGACAAGTGTTTGCCATCTGGATTTAGAACAATGTAAAACAAATAACAACAACAAAATGGTAATGTTTACAACCGATTTGAACTTTTAAACAATGAATGATTAATATATTATAATCCTGCATGAGCTAAGAAAAAGGTCCTTTGGATTTACAAAAAAAATTAATTGTCTTGCACCATATTGAGGCGTTTAAAATCAAAATCCGTTAAATTAATAAAAGCAAATTTTAAAGGAAGCTTAAAAAACTTAACTACAGAATTTCTAAGGTGGTTTATGTTTGGAAATATTGACATGGAAAACTACTGATGAGGAATTCGCAACGTTTCGTACACATTCTTCGAAAATTAAATAATTATGAAGGATTTAATATTTGCGATAATGGGTTTATAAGTACTGTATACGATAATATTATAAGTACTGTATACCCACCCGATAGGATTTACTATCGGCAACATCTCAGGATGTCATTTAGTGTTGAAGATTTAGGTAATAAATAAGGTTTTTTTTATTTATTCTAACAGCCATAGTAACATATTTTTATATATCTACAAATTATCATCCTCTATTTAACCCAATTAGGAAGGAGGGGGGGGGGTCATCTTTTTAAACCCAACGGTTTAGGCTGTGCGTTGTCTGTCACTCAGTTGGTCAGTGTTAGAAATTTATTAAGTAGATTTTAATTAAAATATTATTGAGCACTCATAGGCAACACTTTTCTGTGATTTTCATCACAATAAAACCGTTTAAATCGCCTAGCTGTTTGATTACATAATTTTTAAAGTGGTACAAATGGTAAAAAAGTTTTAATTAGAGTATAAAATTTTTTTTTAAGGCTTAAATGAGTGTCTGTAGTATCCTGTTAAAATTTCAAGCGGTAGAAAATACTTTGAGTTGGGTATAAAATCTGACATGTTTGGACTCGCCTGGCAAGGGGTAGATCCCCACCAAACCGCCTGTCAATTTTTTTTCTGGCTTAAATGAGTGTCTGTAGTATCCTGTTAAAATTTCAAGCGGTGGAAAATACTTTAAGTTGGGTATAAAATTTGACATGTTTGGACCCGCCTGGCAAGGGGTAGATCCCCACCAAACCGCCTGTCAATTTTTTTTCTGGCTTCAGTGAGTGTCTGGAGTATCCTGTTAAAATTTCAAGCGGTAGAAAATACTTTAAGTTGGGTATAAAATTTGACATGTTTGGACCCGCCTGGCAAGGGGTAGATCCCCACCAAACCGCCTGTCAATTTTTTTTCTGGCTTCAGTGAGTGTCTGGAGTATCCTGTTAAAATTTCAAGCGGTAGAAAATACTTTGAATTGGGCCGTTTTTTTTGCATTTTCAAAAATTTTTTTAATAGTCTTGTGCCCCGCTTTGGACTGCCAGGTTGTCCATTCCTGATTCGTGGGCCTACATACTCTTTGTGTAAAAAATCTCAACCGGTAGAAAATACTTTGTGAAAATCGTTCAATAGCTCTTAGGCTACAAGTTCCGTATGATAGATGTTGCCCTAGTGTCGAGACATACTTGTTTAAGCGATCGTGTGGCATCTGTGGTCTATATTTTGCATCATACAAGGCCACTAACCAACACATGCAATCAGACAAGAGGCAACAAGAAGTTTTGCCCATCGCAAATATTCGTCCTCAAAGAATTGCTCCTAGACGTGCCAATGAAATTCTTTGTTTGGATGATGACGATGACGCTATATGATTGGATGAAACATCGAATGTTCCTGACATTAACACCCCAAACGAGAACGAAGTGACTGCTATGCCGGTTAAAAATAATTTGAAGGAGTGGGTTCAAAGTCCATGGACTCAAGATGATTAAGTTTGTAACTTCCATTAATATAATTAATAATTTATTATTTTGTTAATTTTTTCAAATGTTTGATTTGATGTTGATTAAATTAAAAAAAAACGCCGTGAGCAGCGGGGCCCCATCACGGTAGTCGAATTTTCCCCTTCATCTTCGGTATTGAATGTCTACAAGCGAAATGTGATTGAAAGTCTACAACCGAATTGTCATTTTGTTGGTTTCAAAACTGGTGATGAGTGTTCGGCTGATCGAGGCTTTAAAAAAAGGTTTTTTAAGTATTTAAGGGCTGTATCTCAGTAAATTTCAATTTTGTGCCGAAAACAGGTAGCAGAAAAAAAGCCAACACAATTCGTACGAGGACATTCCTGCCCATGTTTATCCGCTAATTGCCTTTATGTTTTAGTTTTAAAAATTAAAAAAGGACCTTAAATAGTAAACTGGAAGGCCTTTATAAAGATATTTTTTCTTTCCAAAAAAATCCAAAATTTCTATTTTATAAATACTAAAAATCCAAAATTCCTAATTTATAAATAAACAGTGACTTTAATAACATTTTTAAATTACTTAATATGTATGTATTTCATTTGTCATAAAAGTAAGTTCACTTTTTTTTAAATTTTTTAAAATTACTATTCGCCTACTTGTATTTAGAATAAACATAATGCTTTTAAAACACATTTAACAATAGCATTCAGTTCCGATGTAAAAATGGGAGAAGTGGGGGGAAAAGTGATGTGGACTCCCTACAAGGTACTAGCTGGATCCCAACTGAATACACGTACAAAATTTCAGCCCTCTAGGTTTCCTTATGGAGTCTCTAGACGTGTTAGAAAACAAGCAAAAAAATTAAGGAAATATTGGCGTAAAAATCGTGGGGGTAAGGGTTAAAAGTTGAAACCTCCAAAAAACAGTGTCTGGCTATTAGCTTAACCTGTACACCAAATTTCAGCCCTCTAGGTTTATTTAGGGAGATTTTGACCCGAACGAAACTGTTAAAAAACAAGAAAAATCATGTTCTTTTGGGTATAAAAATGGTGGGGGTAGGGGTTAAAAGTCGAGACCCCCAAAAGGCACCCCCTTGATACTAACTCAATCCGAATACAAAATTTCAGCTATCTAGGTTTATTCGGGTGACCTGTGCGAGTGGTACAAACTTCGAAAACGTCGAAAATGCATGAAATTGTAGCTTAAAAATGAGGGGGGTGGGGGTAAAATATTAAAACCTCCAAAAAGCACAACCTAGGTACGAACTTTATCAACACACCAAATTTCAACCCTCTACGTTAATTCTGGGGGGCTGGGGGCCTGTTAGATCCAGCGAAAATCGTTTTTCCCCCCTCTACTCCCACCATATCATCCTAGGAAGCTGAATTTTGGATATGTTGTAGATAATTGACCGAAACATTATTTAAAACCGGTTTGGAAAAGTTTTATTGCTTTTCCGCCCCCCACCACCCCCTTAAAGGTCGGGTCCGAAAAAAAATTTGCCCAAAATTTGACCCCACTTTGATAGTATTGTTGTGCATCGGAATTAGCCCCACTTACCAAATTTCATCTCTTAACTTCCATAGGGGGGCCCTACACATATTAAAAGGTTGCGGGAAAATATATATATATATATATATATATATATATATATATATATATATATATATATATATATCAGACATCTTTTTTTTTTACATAATCGTGTTCTACGGGTCCGAAAACGGATAGCGCCCCTGGTCTCGCCTCTTGCAGCTCTTATCGTATAGACTGTATAAGTCTAATTTTTCGGAGAAAATTCGACTAATAATTTAAATGAAAATAGAACTAATTTCGGAACTGCTGTTTTAATTTAATAATTTCTTTGTAAAATTGCAAAATATGTGACGTCACACTAGGGAGGGGGTGTCTCACAAATGTGACCAACTCTGACAAGGACGGGGGAGGGGTCAAAAAATCACAAAATTAGTGTGACGTATTTTATTGATGACCCCCTAATGATAAAGTTAATACAATAAACACTGCAAATTCGAATGTATTTATTACACACTAGAAACATTCCATAAACAAAGCTTATTCTATTTTTCTAAAACACTAAGGTAGAAGCATTTAAGTGTACTTTTCGTTATCAAAAATTACGGGAGCGAATAACTTTTGCATAACTTTGTGTGTTCTAAAGAAAAAATAACAATTTTTAACGGAATAACATTATTTCAACGAAAATATCGTTAAATATTTGTTATCGATAACTTTCGATGAGGAAAACTACATTTTAGTACACATAATTTGTTTGTAATACCTACAACTTACTTTGGTTAAGCTTTCAAAATTTTCAATATTATTTTACTACGACACACCGTTTACGAAATACAAAAGTTTAGAATAACCAAAAATAGTGGTGGCATGCGAAATTTACCTGTTAACTGAGTGCCAGACCGTTTAAAAGTGCGCAGTACGCAGTGTTATACGACCGGTCGTGTAAGACTACGTATTTACCATTTTGTGAATTTTCTTTAATAACTCAGTTGTTATCGAGTTTGTAATAAAAATCCTTTACCGTAGTCTTAACTAATGATTAAAGTACTAGAATAAATGTAATTAACTTCTATAACATTCTCTGTTATTTTTTACAGCCAGCTAAATGTTAAATGCGCAGTCTTGCACGACCTTACCCTACCTACTTTAAATACATTGTTACAAAACACTCGAATCTGTAGTGAAAACTTTTATTTCAAACATTACCTACGTATAATCCGTACATATTTAATTTTACATCCGAGATCGCTTTGTTATTAAATTATTGAACATTATTCATGACGGTAAGTTTTAAATAAGTTTTGCTTAATAATGTGTTATCGATAAAAGACGTACGAGTACTAAAGAGTGTTATAAAAGACGTACGAGTACTAAACAAAAATATTCCTATTTCTATGTAGATATATTTTTACCCGACTGCCCCAGAAAGGGGACTATATGTTTGTGTTTTATGTGTAAGTATATATAGGTATGTATTAATGTATGCAAAATTCATTTAAAATAAATTGACCATTTTTACTACTGAATTCGCATAGGAAAGAAAAGTGGTCAATTTATTAGATAAGAATTCTATGCCTACAGCCTAAACGGCTTGATGGATTTTGATAAAGAAAGTGTAATTGGATTCGAGCTAATCTCGAAAGTGCTATAGCATGTATGAATTATTAAAATTCATACTTTAACAGAGTAAAAAATGGATGAAAAATTAATATGGAAAACTGTTAAGGCTAGAAAATGACATTTTGCACATGGGTTGCTTAAATAATATAAATGAGCACTATAGCGAAATCTATTTCGTTAAGGGAATAAAATAGAGGTTGAAAATTATATAAAAAACTGTTGGAACTAGAACCGTGAAATTTTCCACAGAGGTTTCTTATATAACGTAGATGAACGCTAAGAAGGGTTTTTTGAAAGTACCTAAGACAGTAAATTAAGCGATGAAAATTTAAACAGAAACTAGCTTTTGTCGATGAATTCGGTTACATGGAGTCATGACGATATAGTGGGTAGAACTAGTCAATCTTCAACGATTTCACGCTGACGCAACGAATGACAGACAAAATATATATATATATATATATATATATATATATATATATATATATATATATATATATATATATATATATATATATATAAATTTTAGTGAATATCATTTTCGTATTCTAGGGACCTCAAAACATATTTCTGTTATAATCCCGGGCTGAGGTCGCGTCATGACACCTGCTGTAATAGCGTATTTCTAGTTTTGGAAATTCGCTAAAATGAGTTTATAAAGCAAGGTAGTGAAGAGTTATATCCAGTGTTGACAAATATGTTTAATGAAATTCTCGATAAAGAAAGTGTTCCGATACAGTGGTTACAATCAACAATAGTGCTCCTCTACAAGAAAGGAGATCCATCATTAATATCTAATTATAGACCGATAAGTTTATCCTCTACATTGTATAAGTTGTTTACAACAATTTTACTTAAAAGATTAGAACCAGTTTTAGACTTTCAGCAGTCGCGCGAGCAAGCAGGCTTTAGGAGAGGTTTTCGACCATCGACCACTTACAGGCAATCAATCAAGTCATGGAGAAATGTAAAGAATATGGTAAGCCCTTATACATGGCTTTTATTGACTATTATAAAGCTTTTGATACCATAGAACATCCATATATATGGCAGGCATTAAAGAAAGCTAATGTGCATGATAAGTATATTTGTATTATAAAACGCAATTATGATAAAAGTATAAGTAAATTGAGATTGGGGAGAGATGGCCCAGTGTTTCCGCTGGGTAGGGGCACTAAATAAGGGGACCCTCTATCGCCAAAATTATCCAATGCTGTTTTACAGCTACTATTTGATATGTTAAACTGGGAAAAAGTAGGAACAACGAACATAAACGAGACTTTACGAGACATACGACGAAGAGAAAGTAAATATGGTCGACAGACCGTACGACGCGTAAATGTTTTTAATACGTTTGAAGAAATTTATGTACGAGAATTTAAGTATTTTAGACAAATTATTAAGTGTTTTCTTTAAAACGAATTTACTAGAATGTATCAGTGTTATTTTTAAACCTGTGTAATTATTTCTTTGATTTTTATCAATTTAAATGTAAAGAACCTAATAAAGTATTTCATAAATCATTTGATAATTAAAGTTGATTCAATAATAAGTGTAAATTTTAATTTGAACCTAGTAAACAAATCCTACAATTCAGGTGTAAGGTGAAAAATTAAAATTTTGTGTTTATATGATGAAATTGAGATGAACTAAAAGTGAAAATTGTGAGGAAATTAAGAAAACCTTACATCGTAATTGTTAAAAATGTTTTGTTTATATGAACTTTTTGCTAAATATCTTACGTCATTATTAAAGTACAGACATTAGTTTTTTCTCCGTGATTATTATTAATTAGAGTTACATTAAAATTAAATTTATAACATAAAAAGCAATGTCTTTGCTCATTCAATATCTTTTTTAAAAATTGGTGCCATCAAAATTTTACAAAGAATAAACAAGTGGCATATATGTATATTTTTTAATTTCGTTCTACACCAAGTAAATTAACTTTTTCCACTTCGAAAATTGCTTCGTTTATTTTAATCTCATCCATTTTAATTGTTTATATTTTAATAACAAAAATCAAATGGTTAAACAGAATTATTATTATTAAAAACAAGTATATTTAAAAAAATATTACCATAGAAATTGTGTTTAAAATAATATAAAGCATAGGTCAAAATTTTAATTTTTATTGTGATTAATGTATGAGTATATATACTTAAAATTAATAAAAGTCAAATAATTAAATACTTTTACATTCATTTTAAAACCCTATCTATATGTATGTGTGTATCTATGTATGAATGTATGCATGTATGTATGTATGTGTATTGTATGAATTCGATTAAGAACCTCTTTCCAGCCTCATAACACCTGATTTTAAGAGTCAGGGACCAGTGTTGTAGGGTAAGTAGAAACACTATTTTGACGCTATAAGTGGAGAATCTGTCATTCTGCGACAACATGTAGGCTTAATGTACGCTCTTTTTACACGTAATTCTGAAAATACTTTAACCCTATTTGATTCAATTAAAAGCAGTAATGTAGGTTTAATGTAGCTTCAATATTTTGACGCGGGTTATTATTATTATTATTATTATAGACTTTTACGCCAACCTGGCGCTCACTACTCAGTAGGACAGTACTGGGTAACATTCACCTATACCGGCATTATGCAAGGTATTAGGCTCTGTGGAAGGGTAATGTGCCAAACCAATCCGTAAAAGTACCGTAGTACATTCACGGACGGGTTTGTCACATCACTCCTTATATTGTTGTTGTTGTTGCTTGAAACGAGGTGTTATGCGTCTATTTTGGTGTATACTGGTTCGTACGACGAGACTTTTGTGGAAGCGTAGATGTTGGCTCAATGACAGACGGCTGTGAATGCCTAGTTCGCTTTCGGGTCCTCAGATGGTAGGTAGGAGTAGGGACAGAGGGAAGGGAAAGGACTGTTTGTGTTTGTGTGTGTGTTTGTGTATGTGTGTGGATGTGTCTTTCTATTTTACGTTTCTTGGTGTAGATGTTTTCTGGTTCATCAAATTGCTCATTAAGATCGGGTGTTCCTGGAACTGCGCGTTTAGATGGTACAGAGGTTGACGGACCTTGTGTGTTATTGAATTGGGGAGGATTGTGCACCAGAGCGGTAACAGTGACAGTGCGGCAGTTGTTCGATCCCCCCTCTTCATCAGACGAATCTGGATCTGTATGTGTGTTAAGTGTTTGTCTTTCAGTGTTAGTGTATTGTGTGTTTATGTATGTGTGTTGTGTGTCTGTAAGATGAGTGTCAGTGTATTGTTCGCTCACTGTAGATGGCTCAGATGGAGTAGAAGCAGGTCTTATGCTTTCACATATCGCAGTCGGATTCGTATTACTGAGGAACTTCCGTACTATACGACACGTGTTTATGATCACTGCCTTTTGCATAGTGACATATGTGTATTTTGGGAGACCCAAGAGGCTCAAACTATTATGTAGTGTGTGTGGAATGACCCCGGTGGCACTGAGCACTATTGGAACGATGTGGACATGTTCCATTCGCCATTGTTGTTTTATTTCGGCTGCGAGGTCAGTGAATTTATCCAATTTAACTGCGTGTGTTTTTTGTAAGTTGTGTGTATTTGGAACCGCAATATCGATCAGATAGGTTGTCTTAGTGTTTTTCATTACGAAGGTGATATCTGGTCGATTATGATTTATGGTCTTATCTGTAATAATCGACCGATCCCAGTAAAGTCTACAGGAGTCATTCTCCGCTACTACTTTTGGTGTGAGCTTGTAGTAAGGTGTTTTATCGGTTATAAGGTGGTGCTTAACCGCTAGTTTCTGGTATATGATTTTGCCAACCTGGTCGTGACGGTGTTTGTATTCGGACTGAGCGAGCTGAGTACAGGCAGCTGTGATGTGTTGGATCGTTTCAGGTTTGGAATGGCATCTCCGGCATGAGTCAGATGTTATTGACGAGTCACGAAGTATGTATTTTGAGTAATTCTTTGTATGAATTACTTGATCTTGTATAGCTAGCATGAATCCTTCAATCTCCGGGAAAAGACTTCCTTGACTCAACCAGGCGTGCGACGCTGCTTTGTCGACGTTACTCTGATTAAGTTCATGTGGATGTCTCCCATGTAAAGGCTTCCGAATCCATTGCTGAATTTTGTCCTCCTTCGTGACCAAACGACAAAAACTATCTGGCATTTCTGTGTGTGAGAGGTTTAATGGTGTGTATGCCTTGTCGGCTGGGATTATTGCATTGTGTAAGTGTGATGTGTGTGTTTTGGTGTAAAAGTATTCTCGCAAGTTATGAACCTGTTTATTATGCGTGTTCCTTATGTCTATAAGACCTCGACCCCCTTCGGCTCTTGGCAGCGTCAATCGTTCTATCGCTGCTTTGGGATGATGAATTCTGTATTTGGTCATAAGGACGCGGGTCTTGATCTCGATGTTTGTCAAGTCCGTAGGCGTCCATTTGATTACCCCAAATGAGTATGTTAGTACCGGAACTGCGTAGGTGTTAATTGCTTTGATGGTTTTTTTTCCATCAAGGTGGGTGTTCAGTAATCTCCGTACACGCGTTAGGTATTGCTGCATCAGGTGTTGTTTTACAGCGCTGTGATCTATACGTTCGTCCTGATTGAATCCGAGATACCGGTACGACTCTCCCTCGTCCATGGGCTGCATAACAGACTCTGGTTCGAGTTCGAATACAACCGCATCTCGTTTTCCTCCAGAACGACATTGTGTTCGACATTTATCGATTCCGAACTCCATACAGAGGTCTCGCGAAACCTCCCTGGAAAGTCCCAGCAGCTGCTGTAATTGATGTTTAGTAGCTGCATAGATCTTAATATCATCCATGTACATTAGATGTGAAATGGTATGGCGCGAATTCGTTTGCGTACCTAGCTTGTAACCGTATTTGGTTTCATTTAACAGGCGGGAAAGTGGATTCATTGCGAGACAAAACCATATTGGACTCAATGAGTCGCCTTGGAATATGCCGTGTCTTACTTGAATAAGGTCGCTTGTTGTTTTTTCATTACCAATACTTAAATGTAAGGTCGTTCGCCAGTCGGACATGATCGTTCCAAGGAAGTTCACGATACTTGGGTGTTCCAAGCTCTCCGTAAGCTCCAATACTCTCCGTAACCAGGAGTGCGGGACTGAATCAAATGCCTTTTTATAATCAATAAACGCTGTGTACAGGTTACGTTTTCTCCCTTTCGCTTGTTCCAGTACTACGGAGTCAATCAGAAGCTGCTCTTTGCAGCCTTGTGACCTCTTTCGACATCCCTTTTGTTCTTCTGTCAGTATGGTGTTAATCTGACAATGCTCATTGATCTTTTCTGTCAGACAGGACGTCAATATCTTATACACTGTAGGCAAGCAGGTGATAGGCCTATAATTCGCAGGATTTTTTGTATCACTGTTTTTAGATTTCATGTATGTGATACCCTGCGTTAGGAACTTCGGTGTCAGGTTTGGTGTTCTTATAAATAGTGTAAAGTGTTCAGCGAGATACTTGTGTGTTGATGTAATGTGTTTGAGCCAGTAGTTTTGTATGTTGTCGATGCCAGGTGCTTTCCAGTTATGCGATCTCTGTAAAGCTCTGGAGACGTCCTCTGTAGTAATGTCCGTCTAGGGCATCTCCGGAAGATGTTCGTTATTCCTGCACTCTGTATCGATCCAGCTGGCTTTGTCATTATGGTCAATGGTGTTGGACCATATATTCGCCCAGAAACTATGGAGTGCGTTCTTCTCCGGTAGACCATTACTGTCAGTTACCGTGTTCGTTAGAGACTGATAAAACCGTCTCTCGTTTCTGCTGAACGCTTGGTTTTGTCGTCTGCGTTCAGTACTGGTCTTATATCTTCGTAAGCGCTTCGCTAGTGCTGTTAATTTTTGGTGAAGCGTATCTCTGATCTCTGTGAGTGTTTTATTGGGTTCCTCGTATTGTGTGTGTACTGTGTGTTTGCGTAATATGTCGTGTATGTGTTTGTTGAGCCGCTTGGACCTCGTACCCTGTTGGTATTGTGTGATCCTGCCGAGGTTGCATCGGATGTTGCTGATGCGTTTATTCAATCGTGTTTCCCAGGCAGGAGTTTTGTGTTCCTTCGAGTTGTGCGCTACAGGTGGTGTTACATCGGACCCGTTACAACGTATAGCTGCAACGGCTCCACAATAGATAGCTGTGTGTAACTCGATAAAATTGTCACAGGTTTCTACATGTTTAGGCAGTATTATATTATTTAATATCTCAACGATCTCAGCCAATCTACGTGAGGTGTGTTGTTTAAGCAACAAGTACCTATGTGTGGGGTCCGTCCCTTCAAATTCAGTAAGCGCTGTGTTAAATTCCAGTTCGATCTTTTGCAGTAGGGTGTCATTTACTGCTGTCTCATGGTGGTCAGGCTCATTCTCGACAAGTTGTTGAGTGTCGTTTTGTGTGGGGCTCTCCATTTCTGGTGGGCCGTCGTCCTGATTTTCTTCATTTTGAGCAAATTGATGTGCGACTTGTGTTTTAATCGTGTTTATGAGGGAGGAAGGGATAAGGTTATTGGTAAAAATGACACGTTTTTGGTCTGCCAGTCTCTGTTCAGTGACGCGACTAAGGTGAGGGTAGGTGCGCGCGAACTCTTGATGTAATTTCGTACGGTAACCAGTTTTGTCCGTTTCAAGTCTAGTAACTTGGAAGTATGTGCGTACGATGAATTCATTCAGTTCATCTGTCCATTGCATACGCACACGCTTCTTACCAGCTTTAGTGGTCCCCAAAGAATGCTCCGAGGAAACACTTAAAGTCGGCTGAGCCAAAGGTGTTGGGGGCTCTGTAAGTAGGGCAGTAGTATTTTGGCTGAAGGTGTTATTACAGCTGACAGGTGGCTGCCTAGAACCCAGCCTGTCGTCACCGCGATCTAAACTGTCACATTCAGTGGTGACCCTGATGCGCCCGGTCGCTCCACCGGCAGCGGCATTTTTCCGAGGCTTTTTGCTTTTATTCACCATCCTAACGGGGTGTCCTTTTAGTCGCCTTTTACGACAAGCAGGACTTACTGTGGGCAAATTCTGCAAAGTGAAGCCCCCACCCACAGGGCGTTCATTATTATTATTATTATTATTATTATTATTATTATTATTATTATTATTATTATTATTATTATTATTATTATTATTATTGTTATTAATATAATATTTAACGAGATAAACGCGACTGCACTTCAAAAACTCCCAGGCGGAGGAAAAAATGTTCGTGCAGCGTACCAGGTCAGGTACTTCAAAGTCAGGTACGTAAAGTCCGTCATACAGCATCCCCTTCCTGGTCTTCCCTACCTAATGAATCTCCGAACCTCGCTGCAAGACACAAGCAGTGGGGGATTCGAGGGCAGGTCCAATGGATGTTCGAGGACCCGCTCTAAACGGGGCATGGGCGTTCAAAGATGTTCATAACTCCCGGAAAAGGTCGTCTCGTGCGACCGAAGCGTGCGGAACGTCCCGATAATAACTGCTTTCTGCATTGACGCCGCTAGCATGTTGGCGTGAGATCTACAAGCCGGAATGATATTTAAGTTGCGCACAAAGGAGTTATGCATACCCCCCAACGCATTCGATTATAAGTACGACCAAGTGGGCATTAATCCTTTTTTGCTCCTCCTTTTCGACTATGTTAGTTTCCGCCGAAACCGAGAACTCGATAACATACAAAGTCTGAGATGTTAAATCTTGGAGCACAACATCAGGCTTATTAGCGCTCAATTGCCTGGTAGTTGCAACCGGCATGTTCTAAAAGATCTTGCACTTTTGGTTGGCAACAAAGGATTCTACTTCGGCATGATCGTAGGGCAAGACTAGTGTTTTGTCAACTTCGTAATGATGACGAAGATAAAAGTAGAGCGCACACAATGCTGCATTATGGCGATGGATATAGGTGGATTTAGCATAATAAGAACAACCTGAAGTCAGGTGCATTAAGGTTTCCGGGTATGCTTTGCATGCCCGACACGAAGTACTCGAAACCCCTTTATTACCCATCACATATTTTTGATGTGTTAAGGTGTTCCACACTCCGTCTTGAGCTGCCATGATAAAGCCCTCCGTTTCCGATTTAAGTCCATTAGCTCTCAAGAAAGCTCAAGTGAGTTCGCTCGAAAGGCCACGGTTGCCAAGGTGACGGTAGAACATACCATGGTGAACTTTGTCGCGATGTTTATTGAGCAGATGTTGTTGCTCGGCTCTCTTGATTGTCGACTTTTGGCGCGACTGTGATAGTGAAAGAATGTTATCATCACCGTCGCGATTACGCGGATCGAAGGCTAAGCCCAAGATATCGGCGGCACGTTGCGCTGCTGTGAATAAGAATGCGCCTACGTCAGCAAGCTTGTGGTGCCTGACGAGTTGCAAGAGCGGGTCTGAACTGTTAAGTACACGACAAGCTGTACCTAAGACTATACGATGATGTAAACGTTCGACTGACAGGAGCCCCCTCCCCCTGGTCTCGTGGGAAGTAAAGTCGTTGTGTCGATGCGCGTGGGTGCAAACTACGATTGATGTTTATAACTTTACGCGTGGCTCGGTCTAGTTCCTCCAATTCATTCACATTCCACTTAATTGAGCCAAAAGTATATAAAAGGATGGGTATGGCTAACATATTTGTAGCGCTGGTCTTATTCTTCGCCGACAATTCGGAACTCCAAATTTGTCGGAGAAGGCGCTTATATCTACTACTTAAGGCGACTTTCATGTTCTTCACGTCCTGGATGTGACTTTCGCCAACACCAAGGCACGTATAGGTCGCTCCTTCATCAAGATGTTCTATGATGCTTCCATCCACTAATTGGGCGTGTGAATCAAAATTCGGAACTACACCATGCTTACAGTGCACCACCGCGCATTTGTCTAGTCCGAACTCAATACCGATCGCGTGCGTGTATTCGTGTGTTAATTTTAGAGCGCAGTTGAGATCACTCTCTGACGAAGCATACAGTTTTAAGTCATCCATATAAAATAAATGTGTGACTTTATGCTCGCGATTTCCTACCGGGCCACACAAGTTGCCGGATTCCTCCCTCAGGCTGATTGACAGGGACAACAACGAGATGCAAAACAAAAGTGGACTGAGGCTGTCTCCTTGGTATACGCCTCGTTTGTATGTCACCAACTCCGTTGACACAACGTGTTCAATACATTTAATAATGTCGGGATGGACTCGCAGACAATGGAGCAAATAGATAATGAGCCCATGCGACGTTGTGTCAAATGCTTTCCGATTGTCCACGCAGCCCATGCTCAGGTTGCGTTTGTGCTGTCTAGCGTCCTGACAGATACATCTGTCGACCAGCAAGTTGTCTTTGCAACCCGACATCCCTCTTTTTGAACCTCGTTGTTCATAAATCGTATTATTATTTTGTATATATATATATATATATATATATATATATATATATATATATATATATATATATATATATATATATATATATGTATAATAAATATAAAAAAAATATTAATATTAATTTCATGGTAATTTAAACTGTCAGCCGTTATAATGTCGTATATGTACATTTCTTCCAAATAACTAAATAACACAAAAAAGACCTAAATAAGAAAGTAAATTTAAAAAAAATCAAAAAGCACGACTGCGTGAAAATCGAATTAAAACGATGGAGATAACAAGAAATAGAACAAAAACGCCGAGAGCAGCGGGGCCCCATCACGGAAGTCGAATTTTTCCCTTCACCTTCGGTATCTTTAAGATACCTCAATGTTATTGAAAGTCTATAAGCGATTTGTCATTTTGATGGTTTCAAAACTGATGATGAGTGTCCGGCTGATCGGCGCTTTATAGAAAGCTTTTGAGTTTTTAAGGGCTGAATCACAGAAAATTTCAATTTTATGCCGATAGCAGTTAGCAGGAAAAAAGCCAAGACAACTCGTACGAGGGCATTCCTACCCATGCTTATCCGCCAATTGCCTATGTGTTTTATTTTTAAATATTAATAAAGGACCTTAAATTGTGAATTGGAAGGCCTTCATGAAGATATCTTTTCTTTCCAAAAAAATCCAAAATTTCTATTTTATAAATAAAATACCCCTGTCGCAGCATCTGCATAACATAGCGAATTTCCAAATCTTGGGCACTGGCGGATCTCATCTAAGACCTGTACCTATTTAAAATAGTTTAGCTTTCTAAGAGTAAAAGAATTTTTAAAATCGGTTGGGTAATTAGTTTTGGTATTTTTGGGGACCCAAGAACCCGAACGAATTTTGTGCAGCATAGTTGTATCCATCTAAAATAATTTAGTTCTCTAGCAGTGAGAAATTTTTTAGCATCTTTTCGATAGCTTATTACTGGCGTTTTCGGATCTGCAAGATCCCGGTGGACCTCATTAAAAAATCAGCTCGACCGTATATTCTAGGCGGACTTTATGTAAAATATATATATATATATATATATATATATATATATATATATATATATATATATATATATATATATATATATATATTCAAAACCCGTTGTGTAGCATTCTACGCCGCATTTGCATCCGCAGGACAGTTGTGGATCTCAGATAACACAACCTGTACCTATCTAAAATAGTTTACCTCCGTAATAGTAAAAAGGTTTCAAAATCGGTCAGTTATTTTATTTTTGACACTTTTAGGTCCTACTGACACTTCAGACCTTACATAACGTAATCTATATGTATCTAAAATAGCTTAGCTCCCCAACAGTGAAAAAATTTTCAAAATCGGTCGGCTAGTTTATTTTTGACGCTTTTGGATCCGATGGACCCTGGCAGACTTTACATAACGTAATCTATATTTATCTAAAATAGTTTAGCTCTGTAACAGTGAAAAAATTTTCAAAATCGGTCGGTTAGTTTATTTTTACCACTTTTGGGCCCCATGGACCCTGGCGGACCCTAAATAACGTAATGTATGTCTATCTAAAATAGTTAGTTCCCCAACTGTGAAAAAATTTTCAAAATCGGTCGGTTAGTTTATTTTTGACACTTTTGGATCCCATGGACCCTGGCAGACCTTACATAACGTAATCTATATTTATCTAAAATAGTTTAGCTCTGTACAGTGAAAAAATTTTCAAAATCGGTCAGTTAGTTTATTTTTGACACTTCTGGATCCTATGGACCCTGGCAGACCTTACATAACGTAATCTATACTTATCTAAAATAGTTTAGCTCTGTAACAGTGAAAAAATTTTCAAAATCGGTCAGTTAGTTTATTTTTGACACTTTTGGGTTCTATGGACCTTGGTGGACCTTACATAACGTAATTTATATTTATCTAAAATAGTTTAGCTCTGTAACAGTGAAAAAATTTTCAAAATCGGTCAGTTAGTTTATTTTTGACACTTCTGGATCCTATGGACCCTGGCAGACCTTACATAACGGAATCTATATTTATCTAAAACAGTTTAGCTCTGTAACAGCGAAAAAATTTTCAAAATCGATCAGGCAGTTTATTTTTGACACTTTTGGGTCCTATGGACCCAGGCGGACCTTACATAACGTAATCGATATTTATCTAAAATAGTTTAGCTCTGTAACAGTGAAAAAATTTTCAAAATCGGTCAGTTAGTTTATTTTTGACACTTTTGGGTCCTGTGGACCCTGACGGACCTTACATAATGTATTCTAAATCTATCTAAAATAGTTTAGCTCTGTAACAGCGAAGAAATTTTTAAAATTGGTCGTTTAGTTTATTTTTTACAATTATGGGATCAGTAAATCTCATACAAGTCTAGTACTCTAACAGTAAGAAAAGGGTTCTAAGGATCTCATATAACTTATGGCAGTCCGTAAGCTTCTTGCGGACATCATTTAATTAATTAATTCAAATACTTTAACTTACTAACTGTGAAAAATTTTTTAAAATCGATTGGTTAATTAATTTCTGGCCTTTTTAGGTCCCGAAAACCTTGACCTCACATAAAATACCTTAAATCCATTTGAAATGGTTTAATTTTTTAACATTATTAATTATTAGTGGAAAAATTTTCAAAATCGATTCAAAATATTTTTCCGTACATACATATGTACATTGTACAGATTTTGTTTTGTTTTATATTTAATAATATTTATATCTTCATAAACATAATCTTCAATTTCTTGTTTACTTAAAAATTCAATAAAAAAAAAAAAAATTCTTCATTACATTAGCTTAGAAAATCTGTTTAATTTACATTT